>VZTZ01007909.1:320077-501509 GCA_013400955.1 Drymodes brunneopygia | reverse complement strand
GGCAGCTCTGTCCGCCCGGGCGCCCGCTCGCGGCCGGGGTGGGGGCGGGCGAGCCCCCCCAGACTTCACCTTCCCCCGGGGGGCCAGTGGGAGGTTACTTTGAGGGCAAATTGCAAATTTTCAAGGAGTACATGGACGTAGTAATAGTAGTAGTAGTAATAATAATAATAATAATAATAATAACAACAACAACAACATCAGTAGCCCAGAAAGGCAAAGCACTAGGAGGGCTGAACTAGCTCAGATGGGTGACAGAGGCACTGCAAATTGCCAGGGGAGTCCAGGGAGTTACAAAGATTTCCCCCCCAGTGTAGATGGTCTTTCCAGCCGTGGCACGGGGGGCCAAGAGCGAGCGGGCGGCAGCGGCCGGAGGGATGCGGCCACCAGGCTGGTCGGGGTCTGTCCCGCTGGGCTGCGCGGGAGCGGCGTGGGGCTAGGGATGCTGCGTTCCCCCGGGGGAAGCTGGCCTGCGATAGCCTGTGGCCCTTTGGGCCTCTCCACGACGGTACCCCTTGTCCCCGCCCACGTTTTGTTGGTTTATTTTCCTTCGGGCATTCAAGTGCCGAAGTGCCCTGGAAGCTCGCCAGTGTGTCACTCAGCCTTGATTTCACACCCCGAAAAAGTGAGGAAGCACGGACCCTGCCTCATTTCCAGGGGCTGGGCACTGGGGGCGTGGGGAGAAGCAATACTCCAGCCACAGGATTTTGGGGAGGGATGCAAACAATTTTCACTTCGCAGCTGCACAGCAAGCCCTTTCACATTTCAGATACAGGTGAATGGGGCGTCATGTGCCAGGTATGGGACAGTTCGAGGCTTCCTGCATATCGGGGTGCATTGTCACCCACCAGGGAGGCTGTTGGTCAGCATCGTGTTGGGTCCTGGGCTGATCACGGTCTCCAGCAGAAGGAAGGGGCTGTCACCCCCTCGCCCCACCATAAGGGCTTGGATACAAGGACCTTTAGAAGGAAGTTCCAGCCCTGTCTCCAGGCAGGTGGGAAGAGAGAAGCAAGAGCTGGCACCCGCAGCCATTGGATCCCGGGGGAACGCCGGGGCCACGGGCAGTAGAATGATCGGCCCCTGCGGGGTTCCGCTCCTCATCCAGCGCCCCAGCGAGCCGGGGTCGGCGGAGTCCAGTCCCCCTCGGCGGAGACCGGCGGCTCCTGCGCGTTGGCGGGGCGGGGCGCGGTCAATGGGCCGTGCGAGGCGCGCTTCGCACCGCCGCTCCCACCGCCGGCCCGTGGTGTACAGTTAGCGTCAAATTACAGCAATTAACCGGGCACCGGAATTTAATTACACAGACCTGCCACTTTCCCACCCCCCTCGGTCCCGGGGAGCCTTCTGCTCGGGGACGACGCGGAGCAAAGACGGCTCCGTGCGAAATGGGAAAGGGATGGAGGAGATGTACGGAGATTTCGTGCCTCCGGAACCCTGCCGCCTCTCCTTTCCCCGCTTGCTGCTCGTCCTGTCCCCTCCAGCCCTCTCCAGGGGCGGCAATTTTGGCCCCGTAACAATTATTTTAAATGCCGTCTTTTAATACTATTCTGCGGAGAGGGATGAGGAATTAATTCGATTTTAAATTGGTCTTCTGTGAAACGCTCCCAGTAAACTTAGGTGTCACACTTCTCCCGGTAGGATCTTTCCCTTCTGTCTAACTCCAGCGCCCCCCACACAGGGTTAAACCTCCGGGCTCAGGACCCGGCTCCCACAGCCCGGCTCGGCCCCGCGGCACTTGGCAGAGAGGCGGCCCGAACACAGCCCGCCCGCGGGGCGGGAGCCAGGCTTTCGGGGCTATGGGCAGCCCTGGGTCGCGTCGGGCTCATCCGTGCTCGTTTTTTTAGCCTAGGGGAGGAGGGCATGGGCTGGGCGCACTGCAGGGCCAGGGGTTGTGGAGCGCTCCTTTTCCCCTCCCTGGAGCATTTGGTGACCGCACTTCGGGGATGAATTCGACTTCCCTGGCCCGGGCGTTTAGCGAACGCCTTTCCCTCGCAGCCTT
Source organism: Drymodes brunneopygia (assembly GCA_013400955.1). Taxonomy (NCBI): domain Eukaryota; kingdom Metazoa; phylum Chordata; class Aves; order Passeriformes; family Petroicidae; genus Drymodes; species Drymodes brunneopygia. The sequence goes on along the minus strand of VZTZ01007909.1, from coordinate 499,516 downwards.
GAGGGCACACCCGGCCCGTGTAGGGGACTGTAATCGCCGCACCCGGAGCTGCTGTCATCCCTGAAATGTCAACTCTGTGTCGCCCTGCCGCCTGCCTCCTCCCTGCGCAAAGGGAAGCTGAGGCACCTTCTTCCCTCAGACAAAACTGTCTTCTAGCGCTAAGACATGAGCGGCNNTCTATGTCACACCGTCTGGTTCACAGCCCGGTAGTGATTTTGGCAGGTGGCTCCGAGGGAGTCATCGCGGAGCTCTGTGCCCTCTGAGTTATTTCCGATGAACTCGCCGGGTCCCTCCCCGTGTGTCACAGCGCTGCTGGTACACGGAGCTAAGCCTTACCCGCTTCCCTTTCCCTCCATCGGCAGCATTCTCATGACTAAACCCCGCCGCGGACCTCTTCCCAACGAGAAAGTAGGGAAGAGATGCTCTTGGGGGGCATTCACCTTCCCGGCGTCGAGGTTCCCCAGTCGGTCTGAGTTACGGATCTCACCCCTGAGTATCCCCACCAGCCCGGCTCCCAGATGCCGGTCAGGTCTTTCCTACTCCCTCCTGCCTGTTCTGTCGGCCCCCGGGGCGAGCCGCAGGAACGTTTAGATAAACTCGGCTCCTGATCCCCTGCGGGGAGTTTAGGCTTGGTTATTCTTCTCACTGCTGCTTTCCAGTTCTCCCTGCCCCAGTGCCGCCCGGCTGGGGAGAGGCTCAACGCGGTTGATTTCCGCCGGCTCACTGACACATAAATAGCTTTTCTTCTTCTTCTTCTTNNNNTTTTTTTTTTTTTTTTTTTTTTTTTTTTTTTTTTTTTTCCATTTTCCTAAAGTAATTTTTGGCAGTGGTCGGTCTGCGCCCGTGAGGCCATTCGCAGGTCGGGCGGGCCCAGGGCCGGCAGAGCCGCCGCTCCTGGGATAGATGCTCCGCGGCGGACGCGCGGCTGCGGCCGGCAGTGGGGTGGGCTCGCACCCCGGCGGGGACGGGAGGAAGCACCCCGCGCCCCATCCTCGGTCCTGGCTGAACTCCTGGCGTCGGTATTTTCGGAGTGAGACGGGTGAGGCTCAGATTGGTGTGGGTCCATCCCGGCTATACGAGGTTGGGGGGAAGCAGGATGGCCGCTGTCCCCGGGATGAGGGTTGCCTTCACTCTGGGCACGGGGTGTCTTCCCGGGCTCACCTTGTAGCACAGAGGGGAGCAGAAAGAAAGAGGCAAAGACCGGCAGAACATAAAAATACCCCAAACACCGCAAACCCTACAAAACAAAGACAAAAATGGAAAAAAAAAAGAATACAGGCACTCCCCGCCCTTTTTCGCTCGCACTTTGCGGTCCAACACGATTCAATTACTTTTGGGAGGCCGGTGCCGGAGAAGGGGAGGTGCTGTGTCTCGGGTGCTAGCGGAGAGGTTTTTCCTCTGTTGATTTGGGGTTTTTTGTCGTGTTTTTATGCCCTGCTCTGGGGGAGACGGGACCCCGAGCAGAGCAGTCTCAGCCCTGCGGCCAGTGGATCCTGGAGTGCCCTTCCGATGAGCGACTTGGGATGTTGCAGAGCAGAGAAAAGAAAGAATAAGAGAAGAAATCCGTATGCGCCCACCTGTGACCGCCTTGTCCACTGTGCTGTCTCCCAGCTATTCAGTCTAGCAGAGCTTGGGGTTTTTTTTCAAGGCCGTTTCCCACAGGACAGAAGTTCACCGGGTGCAACAGGTCGCTTCAGCTGCTCCCGGGACCTCACGAAACCTTCCCTGTCCTTCCTCCTCCGGCTTCCCGCGTCGCGACTTTGCTCCGGGATACGCTTTGAAGGGGGATGCGGGACGTCCCGCTTGGACAAGACGCGGAGCCGTCGCCCCTGCACAGCCTCTGCGGAGGAGCAGGAGGAGAAGGATGAAGTTGCTGTGTCCCTGAGTTATGACACTCTGGTACCTTTCCTCGCGTCTCTGCCATTCCCCCTCACACCCCACACCCCCTTTCCGGGACCCCCGATCCGGTGTCTGAATCCCCAGAGTGTTGTCAGGAGGCTGATCATTTTGGAAATCAGCATTTAGTAATTGTAAATGCATATAAATAGCAACTTTTTTCAATGCCAAATGACGGTGTGGGGGAGGTGTCTGAGTGCAGTTTTTTGGAAGCGAGATGAAAACTTTTTTGGAGGGAGAGAGAAAAAGCGAAGATTTTTCCAAGGAGCACGTGGGTCTCACCTGCTCCTTTAATATTTACTTGCTAAACTAACTGCACTAAACCAACTAAACAAGGAAAACCGGCAAGTAATCAGGAGTTAAAACTGAGCACACACTGTGGTGCCAATGCAGTCCAGCTACCGACGACGGGCCGGTGTTTGCACGAGCAGCCACATGGTACAAATTCCCATGCTCCAGACCTCGCAGGGAAAGGTAACAGGTACATTCTGCTTCACCAGATACCTTTCTCAACCTAGGCCCTTACGGGCTAGCTACTATTATTGCCATGTCGAGAAAATGAGATCCTAAATAGATTATCCCTATGAGTAAAGCATTGGTGGGGTAAAACTCTGGTCTTCTCCTTTTTTTGGATTCCTCAGAGAGTAGTTGCACGGTCTCAAGTACAAATATGGTAAGGATTTTTTTTCCCTCGCAAAGCATAATAGGTTCGTGCTAGAGATACCAAGCACTTTTGTCTTTAGAAAAATAAAATCTATCCATTACATGCGTGTCAAGATCTGATTACTTGTTCACTCCAACCTGGATGCTTTTTTCTCTTGTACATTTCATTTTCTAAACAGACAAAACCCACCCAGTTTTAAGAAAAAAAACTGCATTTGCAGCTTGGATATAAAATTGGAGTATTTTCTGGGCAATTCTGACTGCTCACATGTCCTTCAAAAAGCTTTTGCATTTGAAACACAGGCAACTATTTTGCCAACAACCTCATAGCTGCAGTAGATTGCAGTTTTACTGATCATGCCACCCCAAAATAATTACAAATAAGTTCTATTTTACATTTATTTTCAATTTTTCATCAATAACATTGTCAGACAAAATCCAGAAAAGAATATGCTGCCTAAGGTCCTTCAACACGTCCTGTTTGATCAAAGGGTTATTGCTAATTATATAGCCCTTGTTCTAGCAAGGGCTGCTTTTCTCTAGGCAAAGCTTCACTGCCTTTGCTACCCCCTTGCCCTAAAATCCACTGATGCAACTGCACATGTCCTGAGTACAGAACACAGTTACACTCCAGCATTAAGTCTCCACATGGGGAGTTTTGCTTGGATTAAGATTTCGAAACTGAGCATATAATAAGATATGCCATAAAACCTCAAACAACCCTCCTCCCCCAGGGATATTTATCTTACACATTTAATTGCCCAGTAAAATAAATTCTGTATGTGTACACTTATATGGGAAGGATTTTGATCTGGTAATTTCAGTGTATCTTCTGATCTGTAGCAGCTTAGAATGACATCCTTGAAAACTGTGGAGAAGCAGAAACTGTGCCCTGCTAAATAATGCCTATTCAGCTGCTAAATATTTACACATAGGCAGGAATGAGCTTTCCTTGTAATGCTATCTCTTAACTCTATATTAGCATTCAAGAAGAAAAACAAATGCAAGTCATTTAAGCATAGGCCAAATCCCTGCTTCTGCTAAAGCAAATAACAGAGCTCCACTGACTTGCATGGAGCAGAATGGGGCTCCTTCATGTTACCTCCATGTCATATTAACACTGTCATTTTTGTAATGACTTCCCTCTTACAGCACTCACTGCTGAATAATAAACTTCAACAAACCCTCAAGAAGTGCATTGTTATTAGTTTATCTGCTTTACAGATAAGTAAACTGATGCAAGGGGAAGATAAAGAATTTCCCCAAGGTCTTGCAGCTGGTTTGCTTCAGATCAAGGAAAGGAGAGGAAACCAAGAACAGGGACGGAACTAACCACCAGAACGTGTCCCATAGTCAGGAAAGCGATATAAAGAGGAGGAGCAGGCACTTGGAAACTCCATAAAACAGGCCATTTCCAGTCAGACACCTCACTGTACTATTTGGTGGCTAAGCTTGGGCACTCACATTCGAAACTCGCAACTTCTACAATGATACTTTGGTGTTGCATCCATCCTGGCATGACATGATATAATGGAAGTGGAATTTCATTTTCAATGCTTTGACTAAAACACACTAATAAGACATGTTTAAGAAACAAAGCCTGGTATTACCCACAGCAGAGTTTTAATAAAATCTACTTTGATACTTCTTTGCTAACATTGGAACTGCTGTCTGCAAGGCATATATTTTAAAGTGTCAAATAATTACAATAAGACATATTACTGGAAAATGACTGTTGGAGGCTCTGACGTTCAAACCAAAATTAATCTGCACCAAAAAAATCTCTTAAGTGATTTTTTTTTAACAAGAAACTTCCAAAGCTCTAGTCTTTAATCTAGCCCAGCTTGCATGCAGCTGCAATACATTTAGCCTTTAACATTAGCTCTAGCCATTGTCCTAGGACATGTCTACACCCCACGACACTTTATGGTATTAAAAGAATTGTTGTGTGGCTACAGCAACTTGTCACTAAGATATATCACTCAGTGGAGAGCAAGACAAAACAAACCAATGAACAACATGGCTTTTTTTTTTCCCCATGGCAGCTTATGCTATGGGTATCGTTTGCTTGGCTCAGTTGGGTTTATGTGGTGTTTTATACCAAAATGTCCTGCCTGCCAACCATGGAGTAAAATTTCTGGAGGTGAGTGAAAGAGCAGGCTGTGCACTGGATAATCTGGTGTAATGGTTCCATACAGCCATTGAAGGAATACCAACCCGCTATATGTATAATCTAATTGCAGTCAGGGGCTGATGAAATCGCTCTTGCGCCAGCCTCCTCCCTCTGTTGAAGGGAAACGAGGGCGCGGTTGGAGGTTATGGCTGAGGAGCACCCACGTTACAGCTGTCCTGGGCATCTTCACCTCGGTGTCCATTCCAGCAGCTGCAGGCACCACCATGCCAGCTTCAGCTCACGGGGTCAAACTGACCAGACAGAGATTTAGACCGTCATCTTCACACCCAGGAATGCAAACGGTGGGACACTGGACAAACAAACTTTTTATTCTCCAAAGCGTGGCATTACCATACTGATACAATGGCACTTCTCCAGATTCACCTGGGAAGTTTGTCCAGAGCAAACTTGAGGCCGTGCAAGAAGGACAAAGCGATGCACCAGCCTCCCACAGGAATCAGCCCTTCACACACCTGGGCACATCCCATGGCTCCTCAGGACTCCCCTTGGGAGAGGCACGGAGTTTTTAGCAGCCAGCAGCCGCCCAGCCTGTTTACGCCAGGCAAGTGCAAGCGATTGCGAAGCCCCAGCGAGTTTGCAAGTGAAATCAGTCTTGAGCTGATGAGCTGCTCCCTTAACGCTGCTCTCTCCGGAGCGCGAGTGAAGCCTTCCGACTGCACCGGCTGAAGAGCCTGCCAGAGAGAAGCGATACAGGAAAAAGGCTTAAGCTTGGGTTTCTTTTTCTAAGACTTTGGCGCCCCTGTGTGTCTCTTCTTTTGGGAAATTCAGTTGAAGAACAACCCCAGGCTTTTCTCCCTTTAACCCAGCGCCGGAAACACTGCACTCGAAACTGGGAGAGCTCTGCCAGGACAACCTGGATAATACTATCCAGCGGCCTGACTCAAATTTGAGTTGTGCCATTTCCACTCCTTACCTCTCCTCCTTTAGATGCTGGAATGGCCTTCTTTGGCAACTTTACCCAAAGAAAGTAATGTCCCTAGAACACTACTTCCTGGAGTCAGGACGTTTATTAGCTTTTATACATCCCTTTATCTCCCAGTACATCTGAGGTCCAGACTGGAAACAGTCTTAAAGACAACAGGTAAAAAAAAAAACAAAAACCATAACTTGATGCATCTTAAGATATCAAAGTGTCAGATTTACAAACTTGACAGGAAGTACATGCAAAACACTTGTCTATATCTCTGCATCACAGTTGCACTACAATCAATTTTTCTTCAAAGGTGAAGGCAGAGGTAGAGGAAATTAGACACAAAAATTTAGCAAAATCCTAAGATGAACTGTAAGTAATTTTTTTCTGTGAGGTATTTGGCATTATTGATGCCATATCTTCAAAATAACTGTGACACAGAGGAATGAAGTGAGTTGCCTAAGGGTACAGGAATGTGGCAAGACAGCTGGACATAGAGGAAGGAAATCCAGCCAGGCCGAGTTCTGGCAAGATTTACTCTGTTGGAGGTCCTGGTACAAATGAGCTCTGCAGAAATGAATCTTGTCTTTGTCCCCTTTCCTGCCTTCCAGCTGTCGGTCCTTATTTCAAAACATGTGAGAGATGTGCATGTCTGAGGGGTGTGGTGTTTATTTGGGGCTATTTAGCAAACACACACACTCTGCAAAGTGTCACTGGAAAAAATATGGCATGCAAACACAGGCAGGCTATCACTTGCCCCAGAGTCTGCATCACCTGCTTCACACTCAACCTGGCTAACCTGGAAAAGGCCCTCCTTTCCTGACACCCGTGCCTGCCTTTTAGACAGATGGCCCCAGCTGTAGGCGATGTAGATGTAGGCCTACCTTGCCTATATTTATGAGCGGGTGGTTACCCTGCCTTTGTTTCCCACCTGGAGCAATTATTACTCCTTTCACCAGCTCTTCCACGGTAGCCTTCCTTGTCAGAGGTAAATCTGGCCCCTAAGGCAAGAACACCAGGGGAAACTATCCCAAAAGACTTCTCTCACCTGCTTCCCCCCCTCATTTTTTTTTTTGCTTCTACCCTTCTTTCATGGAGTATCAAGTTGCCCCACCAAAGCTTTTGGTGAGGCACATTGCTGAATTCAGGTAGCCAGCCTAAAAATAACCCTGAAGAAAAAAACTAAGGTGTTGCTTAATTCAGGGGATTCGTCCTGTTTTAGGGCTTAGGTCATCTACCTTGATGCCTGCTCCCCTGCTGGATATTGATGTGCCTTAACCCCTGTCTGGTCTTGCATGCTGTGGGCTGCATTTCAAAACCGAAGAACAAGCTGCTACTTAATCTTCTTTTAGACCCATTAAGGAACCTGAGCTTTGCTAACAGTCTAGTCCTTATGTGGAACCTTCCCAAGAGTAAAAGCCTTTCCTCGTGTTCCTGGGAATCCTGCTCCTGGCAACACAACCAGTGGGGTGATACTCTTCTGTGTGCTCAATTTTATGCTCTCCTCTCACAAAGAAAAACAGTGCTTCTTTATTTTGGAAGGCTGGCATTGGTCACAAAACTACTGGGTGAGTGTGAGGTCAAACTCACCCTGGGATCATATGAAATTGATTTCCAGGGCAGGAAAAGCATTTCTATGTTTTTTCCCCTACGACAGGGCCCGTTGACTAAATAGGGGATATATCCCACTTGTGAGGGAGCACAGCGCAAACACTGCTCCTAAGGGCTGTAAGCCCCAAATGCCTGCACTAATGGGCAACAACTAATGTGTTGGTTTGACCAGGTTTACAGGCTGTTGATTGTGCGTAAGAATTCAGAGCATGAACAAAAAAAAAAAAAGCCCCATAAATAGGCTGGCTGTGTTTTAAACTAAATTAGCCCCACGGTGAATGGCCTTCCTCTGCTGTATTACAGCATGACTGAGCCTGCATTGGGGATTGAAAGGCACTCGTGTGGCTGGTTAAGAGCAATGTTATTAAGATTATTATTGGGGGCTGGATCAGTCCCAATAGGAATGCAAATATTCAGGACCTTTGAGCTACAATTATGTGTGACAGAAGAAACCTAAGCATGATGGCAGAGAGTATTTGGGCCTTTATGGCTAAGTAACTCACAAGCAGACAGGGCTTAGGGCTCTGACAGATGGGTTGTGGTGAAGCTTGCTGTACTGGTTGAAGATGTTTCCATCTCCAGCCACTCACTCCAATAAAAGAGCTGGCAGAAGGGAATCGGTTCCTCAGCCTCAGCTGCTCTTGGTAGAAGCTCAGCACCTCAGGCTGTGGTTTCACACCACGGAGAGTTCAATGACAATAGCAGCCTTAAGGGATTCACACCCTCTTCCTCAGACTCTTGTCAACTTTTTGCAGACCTGCTGGACTGATTCAGTTTGTTACAGGAAAAAAAAAAAAGAAAAAAAAAGAAAGAGGGAAGGATTACTGTTCCCTCCAAATTTAAGCAGATCAAGGCCTGAAACCACTTATAATCCGGTCCAATCTCTCCAGTCAGCTGAAGGCATAGGATGGGAACAGCCACCAGTTTGGAAAACAGGGCCTTACCTTAAAGTGCTGCCGAGGATGATTTTTTTCCTGCCTCCATTTCATTCCTGTGCCTGGGAAGTGGTTTGCCTGCTGCTGCTGGCTGCCTCTTGGAAGACGGGAGCGCTACTCCTTGCAGGCAATCTCTCCTGGCAGGACTGTGCCCTGCAAGCAAGGAGACAGAAAGCAGGTATGATATTGCAATGGAAGCAGTGTGGGCAACAGTGTTTGGAACAGCGCGAAATTTTGCTAATGTTTTCATCTCCGAGTTCGTCCCAGGCGTTTACACGCGGCAGAAAAAAACCGCACCTCTTTATAATGGGTGACTACCTGCAATTTATTGGAACAGAGCTGCTGCTAAACACATGGAGTAGCGATGTATTAACACATTGTAAAAGGCTGTTTGATCACCATGGGATTCCAGATGAGCTAACAGCAGAAAATAAGCCGTGATTCACAAATGACTCATTTCAGCATTTCTCTTTGATGCAGCAGTTCAAGCAAGCCCTGTCTATGCACATTCAAATGAGTTCACTGAATAGTCATTGAGCCCAGCCATGCCGTGCTTACAAAGTCATTTTTTATTTTACAAAGTGTAAGTACAGTTTTTAAGTATAAAAATTGGGCAATTTCTAGCAAGCCGCGCCAACGCACGACTCCAGTCACGCCTGCCGACAATCCCTTCCGACGCTTAAAAACTCGACACCAAATACTGGTTTTCCGTGGTTCGAGCCCTCCAAGTGCGGGGCTCCTGAGAAATCACTCCCCGTGGTTCGGGCATCTCCTTTCAGGTTGGAAATTACAGCAGAGGGTGCAATGTCCCAGCGGCACGCTTTTCCTCGGGCTCGCCACGACACTGCCCGCTCCTGCCTTGCGTTGTCCATACCCTGTCTGTCTGTCTGCCGGCGCCGCGAGCCATCCTCTTCCTCCTCCTCTCCCCGCTGCGGGCTGCGATCCTTTATCCAGCATTGCCATCCAGTGGCACAGGCGACAAACGACAGCGAAGCTTGCGGATGGGAGCGGGGATCTTCTGCAGCTTAAGGGCTCAACCCGGCGGGGATGCGGCTTGACAGGCTGGCCTGCGCTCGGGCAGCAACCTGAGGGCTGGGTGGAACGAGTCATTTATTGCCAGACTGCGACACTTTGTTTTGTACCGCCTGGCAGTAACCGGGATGCGGAAAGGCGGCGAACATTTCACGTAGGCAGAGAATGGAGTGCTGACTTAAAGGTACCCGGCCCCTTTCAGAGAATGCCTGCCAGTGGATCCTGCTTTTATTTGAAGTTTTGTGCTGTGCTCTGTTTGGTTTTTGGGTTTTTCCCCCTGGTGTAAATTCACAGTACTTTAGTAGTCAGAAGTCTGCTTTAGCATTCCTCTATGGATTGCAGAACTGAGTAGATTATAAATGGTCACTCTAATGCACTCATCTAGCCGTAATTTTTTTTCTCTGAGATATTGTTAGCCAGGTTGCTCCCCAAAACCTCAAGCACTATGTAACAAACACAGAAGACTACTGGTAAAAATTATCTGCAAAAATATGTGATAATTTTTTTCCCAAGAAGACTTGCAATATTTACATTGATCTAGTCTTTGGAACATATCTATCACCCACTCACTCTTCAGGGCATAGCCATGTGCCATTTCTTGCTGCCCAGAGAGAAGTCCTCTGAATCAACAGGGTTGCAAGGGACCAAAGCCCAACCCAAAGGAGCCATTGACAGCCATTTTTCACTACTGCTTGGATGAAAAAACCTGAAAACCAACTGCTTGTGTTTAAATTATAACATTTATCATCAGTCTTGGTGAACTGGGGAGGTCCAAGATGACTGAAGGTTGCTCAATACAAAGCCCATCCCCAAGAAGGGCTGGGAGGAGGATCTGAGGACATACAGGCCTATCAGCCTGTCCTCAGTGCTGGGAAAGGTTATGAACAGATAAACTTGGGTGCAATCACATGGCACCTACAGGACAATCAGGGAATCAGGCCAAGCCAGCATGGGTTTATGAAAGGCAGGTCCTGCTTGACCAGCCTGATCTCTTTTTTGACCAGGTGACCTGCCTGGTGGATGAGGGAAAGGTTGCAGATGTTTTCTACCTGGACTTCTTCTATGGCACAATGCTGGACAAGCAGGCAGCCCATGGCTTGCTTTGCTTTGGGGCACTCTTTGCTGCGTTAAAATCTGTCTGGATGGTCACCCGCTGTGGTGGTGAATGCTGCCACATCCCCTTGATGGTCAACCACTAGTGGGGCTTCCCATAGCTCAGTATTGGGGGCAGCCCTGTTTAATATCTTTATCCATGACCTGGATGAGGAGATTGAGAGTACCCTCAGTAAATTCATGGATGACACTAAATTCAGCAGGAGTGTTGATCTGCTGAAAGGCAGGAAGGCTTTGCAGAAGATGTGGACAGACTGGACGGAAGGTCATTCAAGGCCAATGAAATGAAGTTCAACATGATCAGGTGTCAGGTCTTGTGCTTTGGCCACAACAACTCCATGCAGCTCTAGAGGATGGGGAGCAGAGTGGCTGGAAAGCTGCCCACTGGAAAAGGACCTGGGGGTGCAGGTTGACAGTGGCTGGGAGTGAGCCAGTGTGTGCCCAGGTAGCCAAGAAGTCCAAAGGTGTCCTGCCCTGTATCAGGAGCAGTGTGGCCAGCAGGACCAGGGCAGTGATTGTCCTGCAGTACTTGGCAGTGGTGAGGCCACATCTTTAATCCTGTGTTAAGTTCTGGGTCCCTCACCACAAGGAAGGCATTGAAGGGCTGCAGAGTGTCCAGAGAAGGGCAACGGAGATTAGAGAGTCACGTGAGAAGCAGCTGAGGGATCTGGTTATGTTTAGTCTGGAGAAAATGAGGCTCAGGAGTGACCCTATCACTCTTTACAGCTACCTGAAAGGAGGCTGTACTCAGGTGGGGGTTGACCTCTTCTCCCAGTTAACAAATGACAGGTCAAGAGGAAATGACCTTAACTGAGATAGGGTAGGTTCAGGTTGAAAAACAGGAAGATTTTTAGCCCTGAAGAGGTGGTAAAGCATTGGAATAGACTGTCCAGGGAAGTGGTGGAGTCACCATCCCTAAAGTGTTCAAGAAATGACTGGATGTGCCACTTAGTGCTATGGTTTAGTTGGCTTGGTGGTGTTTGGTCAAAGGTTGGACTCAGTGATCTTGGAGGTCTTTTCTCACCTATTCTTTGAATATGTAATCCTATGGTAAGTAGTTGTGTGAGAGGAGTCAAAAGGACTGTTTCCTTTTTGCAAAAGCTGGATAAAAGGGACAGCACAGAGTTTACTCTGCAAGTCCCAATGCAACTGCTGGCCCCACATCATGACGCAGGTCCTGCTGCCACAGCAGAGTTTGTCACCACAGATCAGAAGGTGCTGGTTGGTGAACACCAGGGACAGACTGCTTGGGGACGGTGGGGAATTGCAACAAAGAGCTGATAAACAACCCTGGGTGCCTGTGCAACTGAAACCAGGGTGGAATATGTGACACTTACGACCAGGCAGCCAGCAGGAAGAGGACCACACTCCTGGTGTTCTCATGAAAGCAGTCAGGTCCCAGAAGAAATTGAGAACAAGCAGAAGCTCCAGCCAGCTCCCCAGATGGCTATGTAGTTTTCCATGTTGGTGTGGCAGCAGTAGGGCTGGCTGGAGGAAAAGAGAGTAAGAACCCACCTTTGTAAGAGAAAGGTAAAGCAGGGGGGCATCAACAGACATGCTGTGCCTTTAGACCAAATCAAATAGGATGTAAAACACCACAAATTTCATTCTGTACACACAGCAGCATCACTAGAGCTTAGTCCCTAAGCAGGCTGGATATTAAATTGATCAAACTGGTAATGAAAGTGGGAATTGTTCCATCTCAGCTGACACAAGGCAGGTGACCTTATTAAAAAATATGCCAGTGTATTTAATGGGGTAGGGCAGTTTCTTGGGGAATTAATGATTAATGTGGCTATAACTCTGGAGATCCCATAGCTAATGCCCCTGGAAAAAGTCTTACTTCCACTATGAGATGGCCCAGCTGAAATTTTTAATATGGTAGTGTATGAATTCAGGCACATAAATCCACCACTGCTTTCTGACAGAGAAGTCAAGTTACTCCAGAACTGCTGTATTGATCAGAGAATGTGGTGGCCTCATGCTGGACACAGCAAGCTGGGTAGGTAAGAAACCTCAGAGCCTGCTGAGGGGTGCAGTGTATCTCTCTGTGGTCTGCCCAGGCTGACCACCAGAAGATGTGCAAGCAAATGTGGTGCTTTTCCTGGCACCCTCCCAGCCTACAACCATGGGCAGACCAGGATCTTGTGAGAGGGACGTAACTGCTGTGTATTCAAAAGTGACTCTCTGCCATGAACTTGCCCAATCATGTAACTGAGCCCAAACAGAGATGGAATAAGCAGGGGCTTAGGGATTAAGCTACCTGTTTTCTTCTGGTTGCTGTGGGTACAGGGGAAAATGAACATTCTTTGCAAATAAAAAGTAGTATAGCAAAACCAAACCTAAATACAGGCTTGGAATGCAGACCAAAGAGCACTCTCAGTGTGAGCAGCAGCCAAGAAGCTGTAAGTAGTTAGCAAGTGCCCAAACAGAAATTGAGCTAAACTGGAAGAAAAGGAACAAACACTTGCAGAATTTTGACTGCAGAGTACAGTTGTAATTCAAAGCAGGATCCAGACATGCTGCAAAAGAAAGGTTCCAGAAAGCACTGTGAAATAACCTGTTTCAGGACAGAAAACAGATGTTAGGATACCAGCTGCCAGGTGTGTATGGTTACTGAGCAATACAGTAAGAAAACCTTGGCTTGGGAGAAGCTGTTTAGCAGGAAAGGACCAGACAGGACAAGGCTGCCTGCAGGAGCTGAGGAATGCAATGTTGTGCAAGGCAGGAGATTTCCAGTAGTTTTCTGGCCTCTTTGTCCCTTTATAACCCTCTTGGCAACTTTCCAGTGACCCAGTATAGGGAGACAAGATTGTCCCAGCTTCAGTAATGCCATCAGGGTCTGTCTTCAACCCCAACTGACTGGTGATTGCAGCCACTCCTCTTCCAGTAAGACAGCCATAAAAGGTTTTTGTGTAAGCAGTCGAACAAGGGACCAAAACATAAACATGAGCCTCCACCCTAAGCAAAAGCAAACAGAAAGGTGCTTGGCAATTTCAAATACTCAGGACTGGAGTTCGAGGCTTTTACTGAGCAGTTTTGAGTGTGCCTGCATCAGCAGCTCCAGAAGGAAACCAGGAAAAAGATGTGGAGATGTGAAAACTTGATAGGGCCTGAAGCAGGGCTTCTTCTAAAAAGGGTGATACAGGCTTTCATATGTCTGTGGATGGCAAAGACGGGGGAAAAAAATCCCCTGTCTTCACATTAGAACTGTGGTAACTTTTAGTGCAAGTTTGGGGCTCATGCAGAGAGAGGCAGAGGGCTCGGCAGAACAGGCTGCTTTGCCCAGACTGTGGGTTATACAGCAAGGAAACCCTGGCACACAGGAAAGCCTTTCCAAAGGGAAAACAAGGCAACAGAAGTTGAAAATCTTAGGCTAAATCTTGAGAAAAACTTCAGGCTACAAATGGTGACATTTCCATTGGTGGTAAGAAAACTGCAGCTGTGCAGCACTGGCCAACTTCCTTCCCCGACAGCCAGTGTTTGTCACAAATTACTCCTGCCAGTGGTTTCTCATTACTCATGAAGAATCTGGCAGGCTCTAACAGTCAAGGTTGTCTAACATTATCTCCCCAGCAGACCTGGAGTGCAGGGTCATGGGGATGCTTTCAATCCTAAAGCCCTTTGGGAGAGTCCAGAGCCCCAAACCCCAGGTGGCACCCCACAGAAGCTGGTGGTGAGGAGAAAAAGACTTTTCCAAGGTAAGTCCTGGCTTGGTTCTACCTAAACCTACTGAAAAATCTCTCCTAGGTAGGAAGACATTAAGGACAGCAGACATCTATTACAGCCCTCTGAAAAAGAATCCTGATAATTCATTGAAGGAAAAAGAGATGGAACAGGCATCAAGCTAATTTGTGTTACGATGAGAAAAAGACATGAGAGGTGAAATACCTGTCAATAGGTAAACTGTTACAGATTTAGCATTTATTAAACTATTTTTCTTTATGCTTAGGATGAATCACAAAATATCACAAATGTTTTTTCTTCCTGAATGGTCCAGGTCTATTCCAATTTTAACCAAACTGCAATGTTAATAGCAGTTAGCAGAGATCATGAATATATTTCTAAATGATGACAAACTCCTCTTGTTACCATTGCTGAGTATAACAGGATCCCCAGCCAAGCTACAACCAAGTTATGGTACTGTAATACAGACCATCATAGGAAAGAAAGCTGGAAAAGACCTAGAAAACTACCAGGTCTGAACCAGTATGACCTGTAAAACTGCTGAAAAAGCTACCCCTAACCTGCCAATGAAAACCATCATCAGGAAAATTCCAACCTCTCCAGATAATCTAATCCACATTTAACTGTTTATCACTACAAAGCTTCCCTAATGTCTGATCTTCACCTCTTCTGATGCTATCTAAGAAGATTAGTTCTTGTCCTATGCACAGAGAACAGGGAGAATCAGCTACTCCCTTCCTGTTTGAACCAGAATTTGCTTCTGGTTTACCTTTTTTACATATTTGAAGACTTCCTGACTTTTTCTTTTAATGCTATAATAAACATATATTTTTCTGTCATTCCCGACAGTAGGTGTTTTCTAGATCCCTATGAGTTCTCTGCTCATGTTGTACCTGGCAACAAGTTATATTGTCAGAATAAAGAGCATGATAATGCTACCTGTTTAGTGGAGGCATTAGAAATAACAACAGTGATCTGATCCATATATCTGTTTTCTCTGACACAGCCAGTCACCTGTACCAGCAGCGAGGGCTGTGGTCAGACTTGCTCAGCAGAGCAGGTGACTCCCAACCTGCAAACCGAGTTGCTTTACTCCTTTGGCTGCTAACACACCTGCAGCTGGGAGCAGACCCTTGGCCATGCAGACACTGCCCTGACCTGGCAGCTCCCTGAAGGTCTGACACCAGCTGCTTCACTTCACACACCGAGGGGAACACCTTGGGTTCACATTCATAAGGTTAGCAAGTGCCCAAATGTTTGCAAAACCTAGTGTAAGCTGCCTTTGGACACTCCTCCAGGGCAAACAGTAGCTGCACATGTACATTTGTAATTTACTGTACACTAATGTGTGTATTACTCTGCAGTGAGAAAACAGATCCCTATCCATGCCTCGACTACACCAGCATCAGCTATAAAATCCAATCATATTTACAGAAGAAAACCAGCTTCACCACCACAGCCTGCCTGTCCTCTATTAGGATGTGTTTAATTATGTCTTGCTTTCCCTGAGCAGGAGGATAAATGAGAAGGGAAGAGAATGCTGTGCTGCTGCTCCTGAGCAGCTGATGAGGAGTAGCTTGCACAGAGGTGAGTACATGTCCCTGTTGGAAATTAATTGGAGAAGGGAGCTGTAGAGTGCTCTGCTTTGGAGCAGTAGTAAGTCTGACTTGCAAGATGCACTCTGCTAAGAGACTAGGCAGCTCACCTATTCCCGAAACCTCTGTATCTAAAAGTCTGCTGCAAATGCAGACAAGCAGTGCAGCTCCTGCAGGGTGAGAGGCTCTGCGTCTGGAGCTCCAGAGCACAGCAAGACAAAGGCAGATGAGATGGTGCATTGTCTGTCCCCCGCTGTTTGTGCAGACAGATGTGCTCACTGACTGTGTGCAATTTGATTACTCGATGGTTTTGCTGGGCCATGTGAGCTGAGCTAGCATTTGCCTCAATGTGTCATTTCATCTCTCCTCCCACCTGCTGCCCGTGCTGCTGCGCTGTGACTGTCCGGTGTCTGCCTGGGAAACCCTGCTTCAGGTAGGTTTGAATTTTCTTCTCTTTCAGTACTCAGATTATGGCTGACTGGGAAGTGCAGGACTGGCAGGGACTGCTATGAACAAGGAAAAAAAGGAGGGCAGAGGAGAGATAAGAATAAATTTTGACTGCTTTTGTTCTCAGTCTGCTTTCACTTCCCCTGTGTTATACAGTGCTTATGTTTGCCTTCCAGCTCAGACAGGGCATGTGTTAGAGAAGACCCCTGCCAGGCAGGGCTACTCCAAGGGGAGAGTTTTAGAGACACCATGCACATTGTGGGACATCCCAAACCAACTCAAGACCAAAGAAGTTTCATCTCATTCAGTTCAGAAGGTGTGAGGGATTAAGAGATCCTTTACCTGGGTACAAAACAGCAATCTGTGGCTACTAGCACTTCCTAACCAGAAAAACCACACTGAGGAAAAATTGTTTGCTCCCTACAGGCTCACTGTGAATTTAACAGTGGTGCCAGTTCAAACTGACAGCTTTGCATAAGAGGGCCAGGAAAAGGAATATTATGATACAGATTGTTTTGTCTTAAAAACAGAATAGAAAATGCCAAGTGACTCCAAATAAACATGAAATGCATCACATTCATCACTACTGACTGAGGCCAAACAGGAACGCAAAACCAATGTGCAAAACCTGTGCATCTTGCTTTTTAATTAGCTAACAAATTAGCTGAAGCCAATTACCTGTATTTATTAAGGCCAGGAGCAGTTCACTGAGTACTATCTCTATTTCTAAGATAATATCCTCATTGTCTGGAAAGGTCTATTTCCATTCATCCACACGGAAGACATTTCGATCCCCAGTCCTACTGGGGAGTATGTTTCCACTACAGGAGCCACACCAAAAACTCCTCTCATGCTAAAATGAGAATTGCATCAATGCAGGTCCAGGGAACAATAGAAAGGAGTGGCACTGCAAATCTCACTCAGCAGCACTTTTAGTTCTGCCAGCACAGAACCCTTTTACACAGCCTGTTTATTAAACTGCATGGTAAATTCAATTGTCTATTATTTTTTTCATCCAGTAACTCTGTTCTTGCACCCAGAATATGCAGAGGTCCAATACAATATACAACAGAAGAAGCCAGGAGCATCAGGATGTTTCCTCACACCTTGCTGGTGATAGGTGCCATAATATGATTCAGATGTACATTTATTTTTGGTTGCTCCATGCATCTGAACTTTGGATGAATCTGTAAATCAACAGCTCACCAATACCTGAAAAAGACTTTCCATTGAGATGGCTTGTGTGACTTATACACTATTTTTTTGTTTGACTGGTTTTAGTTTGGTTTTTTGGTTTGTGTGTTGGGTTTTTTCCTGGGATGGTTGGTTTGGTGATTTTTGCCTATAATTCAGGCATGTATCTTATATCACACAGAGCAGTGCAAGGTAGAATTAGTGCTAAAAAACAAACCAAAAAAAGTCCCTCAAAGCCCTAAAAGTTTTGACAGCTTGATTTTCCACAGAAATCATTTACATGCATGTTTCCAGGTATCTAAATATTAACTGTGCCAGAGAATCAAGGCACTGGGATTAAGAAGTAGCACCAAGCATGTAGCCTTCTTCCCCCCCAGGCTGTTGGTACCAAAAGGTCACAGTGAGTCTGGATTTCTGTAAAGGTGTTGCAGCAATGTCTGTGCAAGGCAAAAAAACCAAAACCATCAACAAAACACACCAAGGGAAAGTTAAACCTTGCATTGCACTCCTATGAAGAGCAGATTCATCTTGTTTTCTGCATGTAGCTTTACTTGTTTCATACGGACCATGTTAGTAATGCAGGCTTCAACAACTAAGAGTCTCCTTACATTCATATATATACATATATATAAATTTATCTATTTTGAGATCCTAGAGGCTTTCCTAGCTGTGTAGCAGATTACATGGTGACTAATGCAGTTTTAAAAGCATCTGAATAGACAGTTTCAAAGACATCTAAATGCCTTGAAAGACCTCAGCCTTTGGTACTTGGGAAAAGCTACCCGTGCTCTCTGCCCTCAGCTGAGATTCCCCCAACAAAACCCTGACTCCTGCAGGAATGCTGGCATCTTTCCCTCTGCTTTTCTCCTTCCACACCCTCCTAACTCCAGCTGGATGGAGGTTTTATGTCAAGACTATGGCAGAAGGGGAGAAATGGTCTTGCAGCCAGCTGACCCAGTGAGGAGGTGGGAAGGCTATGAACTCCACAGTCTATGGAATGCACAGAGCACAGCATGAGGCTTCTGGCCTTATAGTCACCAACTGTCATTGCAATTTGCCTTTCTGAGGTGTCAGACGAGGGAGTGGTGTTTGTTCCTGGATATAATTCAGTGTAACAATCAAATTAAGAATGAGTTTGAAGCACTCTGGGCAGGTCTGTGCTCCCTAGGACAGCATTCATCAGTGACTGAGCTGGGACATGTTTGCCCCTCATGGTGGTGTTTGCCATGCATTTCTTTGCTAGACCTGGAGAGTGGTCTTAGCTCTGAATCCGTGCATCTTTTAACAAGCTGTACTGTTGGCCTGCAGCAGTATCAGGTGAATCTTTGTTACTCCCTGGAACTTTGGACACCTCCATTCCAGCTCCTCAGTTCCATTGGAGCTGTTTTCCTCCTGAAAGCACAGGTGTCCACAAAGAACATTGCCCTGGATCTCCAGTGTGAGACAGCTATCCCTGCCTGTCCCTGCTGACTGCCCAGTGAGGAGTGGCTCAGCTGCTCGCTGTCTCCAGGTGAGCTTGACTGCCAGATCTGTCCTGCACCACTGCCCCTCTTGGGGGATATTCTGGCCATAAATCCTTGCAAAGCTTCTCCAGTGCTCCTCTCCTCTTTACAGCTTGTGGCTGTATTTGCTGGGCTGAAGCCACTGCCAGCAGCCTGCAATCTGAACAGAGAATCCTGGAGACTTGTTTGGGGGCCAGGATGTGAGGGAAGTGCAGCTTCTGGGAGGGATCTGCCAGTGCCTGAGGTGACTTGTCTGCAAGAGCTGGGAGGCAGGTGATGATATTTCTCCCTCTGTAGCACAATGCACTGCCCACTCAGAACATTTACTGGCATTATCTCAGATCAATTGATTTGCCTCAGCATTGCTTCACATTGGAGCAAAAGAATGTGATGTTGAGAAAAGTTTACATGCCCCAAACATGCTGTCTCATGGGAGGATATCCACATGAACAGACTCAGAGCTGGAACAAAGAGTCTTACCAAGGATTTCGCTTTAGTCAGAGCTATGCCAAGCTGTCATTGCATAAATATGTTATACCAGATGCATACACAGTTCTTAGAAATACAAATGCCTCATCAGAAAGCCTAGGGTTAGTTTAAGTAGTTTAAATAGCAGGTTTTGCTAACCCAGTTCCTTCTGATGGATGTAAGCCTGGAGCTCATCACAAGTCGTCCAAGACTCTTAGCAGAAGCTCTCTGTCAGATTTCAAATTTGCAAATGAAAATATTGCTGAAAAAACCTGATGGCTGTGACATAACTTCACACAGAGGCAAAAAAAGATTCTCTTGCTTCTCATATGTGAGTGTGGGTGGCCTTACATGAGAAATGAAGAATAGTGAAGACAGAAATAATAGAGGTGAAGATGGATAAGTGGTTCTTCATCCTGTACTCTTTGCCTGGAAAATGGTATGTATTGAACGGGGTTTCTGATAATTGCCTTCTAGAAATTATATTTATCCAGGATATCAAAGAGCAGAAAGGCCACAATAGCGCATATATATGCTTGATCTAGTTGTGTAATTGTCACTGAGACATATTGAAGTAGCATTTATTTCATATTACAAGTCTTTCACTATTCAGAAGTAGTGACGACTAACACACTGGGGTGGTTAAAAAAAAATCCCTGCAAGTAAAAAAATAGAATTATATGAGATAAATAAGAGGTTTTCCTGTCACAGGATACACACAGAGAAATTTTACCAGCTATATGATATATGGGAGAGTGGGGAGAGAGCAGTTAAAAACATATCCATAAATTGAATTTGGGGACACTTTGAAATATGTGCCAGCTGCTCATTGCCAAGACAGTAATTATGCAATATGCCCGTTTAATCTTCAGGGTGCTGTGGAGCAGCTTCCACCTGCAAGTTGTTCTTTACTGACACTGCTTCCACATCAGTGATGACTGTGCCACTATTAATATTGAAAGTAAGGGCAACAGCTACAACTCTGCATCAGAAGGATTCATGCGTCCTCCAGCAGGAAGCAAGCACAGCCATCAAAACAAGCTGTTGATGGTGTCTGATATTGTATTTCAAGAGAGACTCTTTTTCTGAGGAGCAATTAATTGCTCCTCTGAGCAACACTCAAACATTGCCTTTTTGCTGTTCTGATTCTCAGTGTTTCGTTTCCATTTGCTGTATACACTGTTAATTTGCAAGCACAATAACCTCTTAAGAGGCCGAACTTCTCAGTGAGTTTGATTTTAGCAGAAGCCTGTAAAGCACTTACTGAAGATAAGGTGCCCTTTCTGGAGGAAAATACCATTCAGAGAACCTAACTGAGTACCTCACACAGAACCACCATGTCACCTGTGCCGTCGCAGCTGAGGAGGTGCCTGCACCCTCGCTTACATCACGACATTGCACAGAGAGTTTGAGACCTTCGAGCTATTCTTCAGGGAGCAGTCCATGCACAAAAACGTCTTCCCTGTTCATGTGGATGCCCTTCAAGGAGCTATTCCCCTTCCAGAGGCAATGCTGCTTTCCTAGCACCTCCCTCGTTTCCTGGGCAAAGGGGGTGGTCTAGAGCAGCATCTCCCACCTGTGGACTGGCCTCCAGTCTCATGAGAGACCTCCTTGGCCTTGGCCATGGCCTGGCGCTACCTACCCAACATCTGTGGTCAGGATCACTCCCTGAAGTACAACAGGGAGATCATCCAGCTGCTGAAGGGCCCTGGGGGCAAGAACATCACACCCAGGATGCTGCCACCTCCCCACGTCACCACCTGCACCAAATACGTGCACAGGGACAAATTTTACACTTCCTTTTCTTTCCTGATATGGACATCCGTGCACAAGATGCCCCTGGCTGTGCAACCTGACCATCTGTTTTGGCTCTGTGTATGTGGCCATCACCCAGCCCTTCGTGGGGTTTGTGCTACAGAATCAGTGTGTTCTCAGTCTGCTGGTGTGACCCAAGGACACCAACAGCCCTGAGGGGCACTTCTGGGTGATGCTCAGCAGGGTCCCAGGTGAATGTGCTTTCCCTTGCTTTTTCTGTGGATACACACACTCATGCTTGTTTCACACATGGAGAAAGCTGGAGAGGGACTTCTTACAAGAGCATGCAGTGCTAGGACGGGGGGGAATGGCTTTAAATTTAAAAAGGGTAGGTTTAGATTAGATATAAGGAAGAAATTCTTTACTGTGGTGGTGGTGGTGTGGCAAAGGAACAGGCTGCCCACAGAAGTGGTGAATGGCCCATCCCTGGAAGTGTTCAAGGCCAGGTTGGATGGGGCTGTGAGCAACCTGGTCTAGTGGAAAGTGTCCCTGCCCACAGAAAGAGGTTTGGAACTACAAGACCTTTAAGGTCTTTTTCCAACCCGTTTTATGATTTTGTTTCATAGGTGCATATGCACATACACATGCAGAAGCATTATCTGAAGTTGATTTTGGCAAAACATAGATGAAAAATTTAATTGTTATACAAGGCTGATCTATCAAATAATCTTACTGGCCCTTTTTGAGCATTGAGGGAGAGGTGTCTGTGCTGTCCAGAATGTGCATTACTGTTCCATGTCTGAGCAGAAAGATGCTCAGGGATCTAAGTTCAAACAGAAATCCTTGGACATATCAGCTGATTCATTTGTAAAATCTGAGATTATGAAAAGAGAAGTACTAATGATTAAAATATGTAATCTATGTAAGCATTGTAGTGAAAAAACTTTGTAGAGGTTCATTTCACTATGGGAAATTTTATTTTTCCACAAATTGAAGTCAATTCCTCCCAGAAAATCTGAATTCAAGCTAGAGTTGACTTGTAGTCTTTGCATGCTTTTCTATGGGACCACACACAGCAGCTCTCCCAAACCAATTGCAAAAACCCCACATACTCATAACTACTACCTAAACTCCATTGTACAAGGGCAAGAATTTGTGCAGAGAAGCAGAATAAGAACCAGTATTTTCATCTTTGCTGTGTGTATTTACTACTTTTTTTACCTTATTTGCATGACTGGGAAAGGGTTGGGAGATGAACAGGATTTCAACCCCATGCACACTGCTTTTAGAAGAGCCTGGTAAGACTCTCCTGTTCCCAACTCCCTAGAGCTTCCCAGCAGCCCAAAGCAGGGATATGAGGAATGGAGCACAGGGAAATTTCTTCTCCTGTCTTCTTTCCTTCCACCTTCTCCCTGCTGTAACTCACAGGAAACAAACATAGGAGCAGTAACAGAGGCAGAGCATGTTTGCTTTAACTTTCAAATTGTCACACAACTTTATGACCATAGGGCTTGCTGTTCTGATAACTGTTATACAACTGGCCTGCACAAGAAGCACAAGTGATTACTGCTCGAGATATTTATAGTATAATCATCAGCATGTATTATTTGTAGCTGGATCACTTCCAGGAAGCCAGTTGCTGTGATCTTATTACGGTCCATTGCCTCAGAAGCCATACACCTGGGACCAGATACGTTCTCCACAGTCCAAAAGCTTTAGGTGGTTGGCATTTGTTGTACTGCACTGTGTAGCTCCCATAGGCTGCATATTTAATTGTTATTTCCTCTATAACCACTGGATGTTTTCCAGTATGGCCATAACATTTTTTTGTGGTTTTCTTTTTGCATCTGAAAGATGCAACATTTCCACAGCAGATATGGTTTTTTCCTCTTCCTTTTTTTCCTTGCCATCATATTACATTGCCTGTCCAAAAGTGGCCATGTGGCTCTGACAGATGTGCTCAGAGGCTGTGGTTGCACTGGATTTTGAATCCAAACTTACAAAGACAACACTCAAACACTCACCTGAATGTATTCGTCAGATCCAGAGTGCTGAGCAACTCTGAGGTGAGAAATCATCCCTCTCAGTGCATGGGATGTTAGCCTGGGACTCAGTTCCAGGCTCTAACAAAAAACTCCTCTCCAAGTTTGACCAATCCACTTCCTTTAAGTTTCCAGGCATATCAAAGGGAGGTAATGATATCAGGACAGTGGTCCAGCTGTTAGAACAAAACGTGTCAGGCCTCGAGGCAAGCAGAGGAGTCATTTAAGCACCGGTTTGGATGGATAGCATACCATGAAAGAACAAAACCAAACAGACATTTGTAGTATCAGTATCAGCCATGATAATCTCAGTTCAGATAAAAGATAAAAAAAGACTTGTCCCCAAATCTTAAAATAGCATGCTTGTTGCCTAGAGCAATATAATGAAGACCAAGACTTTCTTACCCCCTTAAAGACTAAAGACTTTCAATTCCCATTCAACTGGTTTTCAAGTAACAGCCTTAACTTACCTTTGGTATTTATCTCGGGCCACTTATCAAACACATGACTCCTGCATGACAGAAAATTCTTGAAAGTCACCTTTCAGATAAGAAAGAGAAGCATGGGGAAATTAAGGGAAAGTATTTCCAAGGTATGTAGGTCTGAAGTGTCTGGCCCTTCATGACTTTCCCCAGGTCTCTGGAGAAGCACGAATCATCACAGTGCAGGTCAGTGGCCACGTCCCAGGCCAGCAGTGTTACCACTGGGTCACTCTTCCTCTTTCTGCTCATATAAAGCAGAAAGTAGGTTCTGATGGCCATGGGAGAGGTGTGCATCCACAGTCCATGCTACTGAACCTCCTTAATTCTTCCAAGCCAAATTCCTGCCCTCACTTTCATGCAGTATAGTCACAGCATATGAATGATTTGGGTCACAGGCAATCTTGGCTGAAAACAATCCCTTAGGGTATGCAGGGTGTGTCCACACCTCTGCTGGTCACTCGCAATTTGCACCTTGTTCAAGTGGGAAAATAAAGGTCACAAGAAGTAATAGCAGCACTTCTCATTCAGAGACACCAACGCGCTTTTACAAGGGAGATCAGTGCTTTTATTTTCCATTCACAGAAGCAGGCAGAAAAGGGTGAAATTATATGCTCAGTGTCTTAAAGCAGACCACGGGCACAGCCGGCACTGGTACACTGACACCTGACTCCCGGTCTAATGCACTGGACTAAACTGCTTTTTCAGAGCTGGCTCGCCTGTGGAATAACAGTGTGGTCCCACCGTCGCCTCTGCTCTCTTTGCTAAGGGTAAGGGTGCACAAGATGCCTGAGCACTAGAAGCCCTTTGTTGCCAAAATAACCCTTTCTGGAGTCTCTCTTGGCAGCTTCTTTGGCAAGCTGGCCTCTCCTCTCTGCAGTGTTAGAAAGACACCAGAACTGTTACTGCAGCCTGGGAAACATAACCGAGGCATTGCCTCTTACCTGCTTTAACAGGATATGTGCAACAGCTGCTGCTGCTGTGGGTACCAGTTTTCCAGTGCTCTCCTTTACTATTGCTTTCCTTCCCCGATGATAAGCGTAAGAGACAGCAGGGTCTGGCACTCATCCAGATCTTTGTTCCTGAATACAACAAAAACCCTCCACATGAGAGCATTAACACCCAGACCTTGATTTTCCCATCTCACCCAAAGCCCAGCATCAATAATCTCATCCCAGTACTCATATCTCCTCAGATGCATGTACGGCAGGGAGGTGTGGGAGCACACTAAGCTACTGTGGGATCACCCATCTGAGGCAGCGATGCAGTGAGTATTATCAATCGAAATACAAGAGCTGCTAAATGCTTAGCAATCCCCTTAGGCTATGAGCTGCAAGAGAAAGTTCTCCTCTAACAACTGGCTGCCACAGTAATCACCCATCCACTCCCTTGCTTGTGCGAGTGCCCTGCTCTGTCCTGGCTACTGAACAAGGCTGCAGGCCCATCCTGCCATGCTGGAGCAGCCCTTCTGAGCTTCCATGCAAGAAAAGACACTGATGTGTGGCTCCTCTCTCTTCCCCAAAATGTGAGTCATCTGTCCCAGGGGGAGGGGGTGGTAAGGAAGCACCGTCACAGCTGCTCTAGTGCCAGCCCAAGAGGGACATGGGGCACACAGCATGCCGTCCCTGCCTGCTGCAAACCTGACAAACTTTGCATCAGTGTGAATATGAGGAAATCCATTACTAGAGCAGGCAGCCCACAGTGTCCTGTGCAAGCCCACAGGCCCAGACCACTCTTGATCTGGATGGGTAGGTCACAGAACCACAGGGCTGCTTTCCATCAAACAGAGGCACCTGAGAACACAAGCAGCCTAAACCTGCAATCTTTCAGTGCATTTTTTGTTGCTGCTAATCTGTCACAGAAGTTGGGAATCAATGGAAGATGATGTTGCATTCTAGCTTGTGCTTACTTTACTGTTCCAAGGACTCATACAGCTGTGTGCCAGCCACAATTCCAAGTGGTTTTGACACAGTTGCTTATTGTGTCTGTCTAAACTCAAAGAATCAGACTCAACTCAGCTCTCTCCAGGCAGGAAGAAGGTTGCTAATATAGTCATTAATTTTGTCAACTATCACAAAGGAATGAAAATGGTGGATAGTTTTGTTTGTGGGTGGAGTGTGAAAGCACTCCTAGACATTGAAGGCCTATCTGCATCATCCTGATGTCAGCTCCTCATTTGGGAGCTGAATGGTATACAGAAAAATAAGAAAAATGGCCACAGGTATGTCTCCAGCAGTGGTGGGTAATGCTGAAGCCAAGACATATGGGAGTTGTCCTTCACTGCAGTTTATGTGGTGCAGTAGCCTTACTTCCCAACTAGAGCTGCCAAAGAACACCCCATTCACATCCCTTGGATGTGAGTGTGAGATGAAAGAGAAATACCCAGAAAATTGAGTAGCACTGCTAGTATATTTATATACCACATTACCCATAACCTTATTTTTAAGTTTAAAGCTTTTCGTGGGCATTTGCTTGAACAGACAGACCTGTTGTTTTTTTCAGATGCTTTAGCTTGCACTGAACTTTTCACCACAGTAACCTAATAATTCAAAACCAATTTGGTACCTCTCCATCCCACTGTCATTTGTAGACGGGCTCTTGGAACAACCTTCCCTGCAATGCACACACTATACTAATATACACTAATGTGGTTCTGTTCTGCCTGGTATAATTGTTAATTTTCCTTAGCTTGGTCCCCGCCCTTCAAAAGTCAGACAGACAGAGACACAGAAGGTTTTTTAATATGATTCCAGACAGTGATGCTGGTTGAATAAGCCATGCTCTAGAAAAAAGAGGTATTTTGTCCTTATGTCTGCATCATTACTCATATAACTAATCCTCTTTTGTTCCTATTCTCCATTATTTTAATGAGACTTCCTGATTGAGCAAGAACTTCTCATCAGAATAAAGTATTAAAAAAATAGGGATTTTCCTGTGACTGTTTTTGAGTCTCATGCCCAAAAGTTGTAATCGCACCATCAAAACCTTCCTCTTTTGAAAAACCTGCTCAAGGGAAAGTGTTGCAACACCATTGCAGCAATTACAAAAACACCTTCTTAAGTGTCTCTGAAAATTTACTCTTCAGAAATCTTACAGGATTTCTGAAAAATTGCTCTTATCCTCTATCCCCCATTCAGATATTATAGTTCACCTGAGAAGATACAACTTAAAACAGGCTTTGGTGTATCTGCAATTCACAGTCATTGGAACTTAAGTACTGCAATGGAATAATCTTTTTCTTCAAAACGGTTGTTGGCTTCTCACGAAACAGCACTTAGTGATGATGGGATAAGGATGGGTATGTCTTCAATAAGACTTGTTGAAAAAGCACAGCTACTAAAAGGGCTTGTGCTCCCTCACTTGGTTCTCCTTTACCTTTTCAACTACCAGACATTGGTGTAAGGGGCTTCAAAGGGCACAGCTACTTGAAGAACAGAATTAGAGGAGAGTAATTTAAGGAAGATTTGTTTTTTCTCTAAATACCAGCATCAGATAATGTCTTTGATAACTCATGCAGGTAACCAACTACACTTCAGTTCAGCAGTAACAGAGACTTTTCTCGACGTTCCCAGATGCTGAGTAGCCAACAGCCCTGGGTTTTTTTAGGGGGAAGATCCAGCCAGACCACCTGAGCCTGTCCCCTCCTTCCACCTATGAGCAAATTCATCTGACCACACCTAAAGCTGTGTTGAGATACAAACCCTCATGCCAGCACACAGCCAGGGTGAAAATTGGCAGAACCATGCCTGAATGGGTGCTGGGGTGGGCCCTGGCAGTTCCTGCAGAGCAGCTCTCCCATTGCTGTCCTTGGCACCCAGCATGTCCCCACAAGTCCAGCTCACTCCCACTGGGAGAAGCAAGTGTTTCCTGAACCGCCCTCTAGAATTCAGCTCCTCTAATCCAGGACTCCAACTCTCCCAGATACACTAGAATTAGTTTATGGGTCAAAAACAACTCAGAAAACTTCGTACAAAACACATCAGAGGAAGCTACTAGAACTGAGACCTTTTCTTTATTGTCCATCAGATGTTTAAACACAGGAGGTGCAGTTTAGCTCTCTTATACCAGCCAGCAGCCTAACAGCTCAAGAAGATGACATGCACTGCCTTAAATCAGAACACTGTTTTAAATAAGCTTCTTGGGTGTTTTTGTTTTAATTCTTTCTTTCCAGGTGCTGAGGTCTGCTTTGAAGCTCAACGATCTTGAGTTTATTTTAGTTAAACCTTCACCCCACCACACACACATTTTTGTGTTCATATACCCCACTGAAATGAAAATTTCTGGCAGCAAAATATGAAATTGAGCCTTTCTACATTTTTAATGTACAAAGGGGTGTTGGTTTTTTTTTCTCCATTGTTGCAATCTCACCTCAAAAGAAAATCTGAGGACTGCCCCCCCATCTTCACCAGCCACCTCCCTTCCCTGGTCAGGTGGGATAATTTGTCTTGCTGAGCAAAAAGAAAGCAGACAAACCAGCATTTCAGAACAATCATTCTTGCATGCCTTCTTATGTGCCTGGTCAGACAAATTCTTGTTGCTGTACAGGGTTAAGATGTGACCCTTTCCATCCTACCCACAACTGCTCTTTAGCTTCTCTGCATCTTCCTAAACACTGATGGCTGGATCGTGGGTGGTGGGGAAACTGTCCTTACCTGTTGTGGGAGGTGGCTCATGGCTTTGGTTTCAGGAACAGGATCATCCAGGAGGTGTTGGCCAGACCAGGGGTGGGCCAAGGCTGGCAGTGTGATGGAGGTGGGTGAAGGGACTGGTGGTGGCCACCTTGGTGCTGCTGGGCTCTGCTGTGCTGCTGAGGCACAGTGGGGGCGAGTGGTGGGCAGCGGGGGCTTCCTGAAGGCCATGGTGCTGGAGTGGGCATGTGGCACACTGCTGGCAAGGCAGGGACCCTGCCTGAGGGGCAGGCAGCACTGGGGGCACGTCCCTGACAATTGTAAATGTCCTGCAGCCCACTTATATGCAATCCACATCAAACCCTGCATGTTTCCCAAATATAAATATGTGGCCCCAGTTCACAGCAAAAATTACCCTTGGTTTCAATCGTTTGTTGCAGACTAATATTCCCAAGGATGGAAACAGTTCAGGCAGATTGCAAAAGAGCAAACTCCTGTGCATCAGCTTGTACAGGGTAGGAGAAAAGCTCAGATCAGTGGGTGGCGGTGGCACAGGAGCGTGAAGAAATTGTCCCTTTCCGTGGAGAGAAGTGCTGAAGGGAAAGCACAGGCTGTTTCAGGGGGCTGGTGGAGATTAGCCTGTTGGCAGATAAGTTTCACCCTAGAATCATAAGTATGGCATTTGGGAGGTCAAGGCAAATCAGGCAGCCTTTTATGCTGCAAGGTTTCCCGTCTAATGTTGGTTTAAGCGTGTATGTTACAGAAATGGGGGTGCAGTGGCTCATGTTGTGTGAGCTGCTTGTGTTTCTCTTCATAATCTGCAAGGAGGAAAGGGAATGGGCTGCCTCTTGGAGCCAACACATGCAGAACAGCTCACACTGGAACTGTATTGGCAAAAAAACCAAAGGAAAGGGCCTAGAGCAGATGTTGCCTTTGGGGTTTTGTTGCCTTTGTCCTGTGAGAGAGATCTAGGCTCTGAGGCAATGTTTTTCCTTCCTCCAAACCTCCACCACTAAGAAAAGGCATAAAATTAAAGGCATCTCTTGTGGCCATCTCCACTCTAGTGCAGGGCAGTGCTGCTGGTGGCTGCTCTTAAGACCTGGTGGCAGCAAACTTGTTTCCAGAGCAGTGCTCAGTATTGCTGCCTACGAGGTGGCTCTTTCCTGTTCCTGATTTTCAGGGAGGTGACTCTGCTGACCTTGATGGAATGGGAGATAAGAGCTGAACAAAAATAGAGTGAGCAACTCATGACAAAATGTATTTTAACTTTCATAAGCAGCACCACTTCTCAAACAAACTGTCTGTTTAAGACACCCCAGGAAATTTCTGAATCTGAAATCAGTTGCTCAAGCACCTATATAAAGAAAAAATATGATAAATTAATTTTTTCCTCCCATATTGAGCTACACTTTACCCTACTTTTTAATCAACTTACAAAGATGCCTAGTTTGCACAGTCTGGGAGAAGGTGAATAATGTGAAGTAAGTAGTTTTGTATTCCTGGAAGGCACTGCCTTCTAGTATTTTTGTGGATGTCCTGGGGTCATTCCTGTTTTGTCAGATATCTTTCTGCTTTGCCATTATATCAGCATTTTCCACAACTTCCCTCACACCACAGTTATGGCACAGTTATTGCCATCTGTTATGAACAGATTTTTAATTTGAGATGGTAACACACATCCCAGGCTATTTACAGCATTATCCCCTGCCATCACTGCCTCTTTGTCTCTTTCATAAAGTGTTATCTTTACCTTAATGCTTTCTGTGAAAGAGTAATATTTTTCTGGATTTTCTCTGGGACAAAGCCACACTTTTTGGCATGTTGCTTTATCTGATAAACCCAATATACAGAAGGGGAGAAATAAAGTAATGAAGTTCTGGTTATCGCTGCCACACGCTGCTGTTTATGGGGAAGTGCTGTGGTGGTTCTGCAGTTGGATCATGCAGTCTTTTTTGCATTTGATGTAAAATTATTGAGTTGGATTTTATGGTGTGAGTTGTGTGGCACTTGGTATGAGTGGCNTAGAATCATAAGTATGGCATTTGGGAGGTCAAGGCAAATCAGGCAGCCTTTTATGCTGCAAGGTTTCCCGTCTAATGTTGGTTTAAGCGTGTATGTTACAGAAATGGGGGTGCAGTGGCTCATGTTGTGTGAGCTGCTTGTGTTTCTCTTCATAATCTGCAAGGAGGAAAGGGAATGGGCTGCCTCTTGGAGCCAACACATGCAGAACAGCTCACACTGGAACTGTATTGGCAAAAAAACCAAAGGAAAGGGCCTAGAGCAGATGTTGCCTTTGGGGTTTTGTTGCCTTTGTCCTGTGAGAGAGATCTAGGCTCTGAGGCAATGTTTTTCCTTCCTCCAAACCTCCACCACTAAGAAAAGGCATAAAATTAAAGGCATCTCTTGTGGCCATCTCCACACCTGAGCAGGGCAGTGCTGCTGGTGGCTGCTCTTAAGACCTGGTGGCAGCAAACTTGTTTCCAGAGCAGTGCTCAGTATTGCTGCCTACGAGGTGGCTCTTTCCTGTTCCTGATTTTCAGGGACAAAACTCTGCTGACCTTGATGGAATGGGAGATAAGAGCTGAACAAAAATAGAGTGAGCAACTCATGACAAAATGTATTTTAACTTTCATAAGCAGCACCACTTCTCAAACAAACTGCCTTTTTAAGACACCCCAGGAAATTTCTGAATCTGAAATCAGTTGCTCAAGCACCTATATAAAGAAAAAATATGATAAATTAATTTTTTCCTCCCATATTGAGCTACACTTTACCCTACTTTTTAATCAACTTACAAAGATGCCTAGTTTGCACAGTCTGGGAGAAGGTGAATAATGTGAAGTAAGTAGTTTTGTATTCCTGGAAGGCACTGCCTTCTAGTATTTTTGTGGATGTCCTGGGGTCATTCCTGTTTTGTCAGATATCTTTCTGCTTTGCCATTATATCAGCATTTTCCACAACTTCCCTCACACCACAGTTATGGCACAGTTATTGCCATCTGTTATGAACAGATTTTTAATTTGAGATGGTAACACACATCCCAGGCTATTTACAGCATTATCCCCTGCCATCACTGCCTCTTTGTCTCTTTCATAAAGTGTTATCTTTACCTTAATGCTTTCTGTGAAAGAGTAATATTTTTCTGGATTTTCTCTGGGACAAAGCCACACTTTTTGGCATGTTGCTTTATCTGATAAACCCAATATACAGAAGGGGAGAAATAAAGTAATGAAGTTCTGGTTATCGCTGCCACACGCTGCTGTTTATGGGGAAGTGCTGTGGTGGTTCTGCAGTTGGATCATGCAGTCTTTTTTGCATTTGATGTAAAATTATTGAGTTGGATTTTATGGTGTGAGTTGTGTGGCACTTGGTATGAGTGGCATTCCTCAGGGGTCAGTATTGGGGCTGGCACTATTGAACATCTTTGTCAGTGAGATGGACA
Source organism: Drymodes brunneopygia (assembly GCA_013400955.1). Taxonomy (NCBI): domain Eukaryota; kingdom Metazoa; phylum Chordata; class Aves; order Passeriformes; family Petroicidae; genus Drymodes; species Drymodes brunneopygia. The sequence continues at coordinate 467,923 of VZTZ01007909.1, read as the reverse complement.
GTGGGATTGAATGTACCCTCAGCATGGTTGATGATGACACCAAGCTGTGTGGTGCAGTTGACTGCAGGGAAGGGTTGGCATCCAGAGGAACCTGGACAGGTGGGTCTGTGCAAACCTCATGGAGTTCAACAAGGCCAAGTGCAAAGTCCTGTATATGGGTGAGGGCAATCCCAAGCACAAACATGGGCTGGGGGAGAATGGATTGAGAGCAGCCCCAAGGAGAAGGATTGGGGGTGTTGGCTGCTTAGCATGACCCAGCAGTGTGTGCCTGCAGCCCAGAAAGCCAAATGTATCCTGGCCTGCATCCAAAGCAGCGTGGCCAGCAGGCTGGGAGGGGAGAGTCTGCCCCTCTGCTCTGGTGAGACCCCACCTGCAGTGCTGCATCCAGCTCTGGGTGCCCCAATGTAAGAAGGACATGGACCTGCTGGAGCAAGGCCAGAGGAGGCCACAAAGATGATCAGAGGCTGGGGCACCCCTCCTATGAAGACAGGCTGAGAGAGCTGGGGTTGTTCAGCCTGGAGAAGAGAAGGCTCTGGGCTGACCTTGTAGCATCCTTCCAGTGCCTAATGGAGGCCTGCAAGAGAGCTGGAGAGGGACTTCTACAGGGACATGTAGTGATAGGACAAGGGGGGATGGCTTTACACTGAGAGAGGGTGGGTTTACACTGGATACTAGGAAGAAATTCCTTACTGTGAGGGTGCTGAGGCACTGGCACAGGTTGCCCAGAGAAGCCATGGATGCCCCACCCTGGAAGTGTTCAAGACCAGGTTGAATGGGACTTTGAGAAACCTGGGCTAGTAGAGGGTGTTTTTAGTGACAAGGAGAAGGTGATAATTAGTGACAAGCAGAGGATAAACTCTTACCCATTTATATCCTGGATAGTCCCTGTGATCTGCCTAGATCTATATCTATTATTATATAACATAATAGGCTATAATTGAGTTTCAATAACTCCTTCCAAATATATCATACTTGAATTTGTTCTGTTAAGTCTCTTTCCTTAAACCAACCAACCAACCAACCAGCCAATCCACAAACAAACGCCAAAACCACAGCAAAGATCCAGTATTTACCACTAAATTCATGTGAAGGTACTATGTGTTAGTGGCCCAGTGTTCAAATAGCACTTGGAGGGCAGTGCTGGTTGGGAAGGTTACATGAATGACCATGTGCAGTATCATACTGAGGCTGCTGCAGATGAGGGATTTTATTTCTCAAATGAAATCTTAAGGTCTTTTGGGCTGAAATCTTGTCTGTATCATGAAATCTGCTCTCAATGAAGAATCTTGACAACCATGTTAGCAGCCAGACATCTGTTGATGTGTATTCCAAAGTATTTAACCCCAGTTCTGTGGAGAAAGAAAGTGGACATAAACCTGAACAAAATGCTGTTAAAAGGACTATTTTATTTTCTGTTACCTAATTTCAGGTATGCCAGGATCCAAGCCCAACTCATGATGGGGAGATGACCTGGAAGTGGTGAAGTGGATTGATATGAAAGAGAGCCATGGAGGTTGTCGTAGTAATGTGTATGTTTTTCTCCATTTCTTCTCCCTCTGCTAGCAATAAATATTTTATTTCAAGAATCCTTAATCCATAACAGTTATTTGTGTTGATGGGAAAAAAAATTAGAACTTAGTCAGCATCAATGACAGCAATTTCACATCAACATAACTACACTGAAATCAGTGAAAATACACAAGTATCACCCAGAATTAGTTTGTGGAAAACATAGTGTGAGTAAAAGTATTGGTTTCTCTTCACTGACAGAGGAAATTCAGCTGGTATTTTCAGGTAACAACACCCCAGCCTACAACATCACTAAAACCAGTCAAGAGAATAGCAGCAGCAATCTTAGTTTCTGCTGTGTCAGAGCATAAACTCATGAGACAGGATTTTTAGGGATGTTCTGTTGATGCAGCTTGGGGTTGGGTTGTCTCACACTGCCTGCAAATCTCACCTTCCACCTAACACTTGGAGGTCAAAGTACAAGAGATCCAAAAGGAGACACCAGGGCAAAGCTCCCCTTGCAGCTGCAGGAGCTTTCCATTTTTGTCATTTTTAATGGGATGTTTTCCAGCTCCAGCTTTTGTTTTGCTACCCTGTCATTGCTACCTGCTTTTAGAAAAAGACAAACACAGGTATGTGTTTCTGGCACTTTTGGTGTCTAAAAGACAAGTGTAATGAATCACAATCAGCAAGATCCTAAACACAGGAATACAATTGTTGGCCATAGATACAGATATGGTTTTGTCAAAAACTACATGGAAATGGAATAAAGATGCTTCATCAGTGTGTGTGGTTAGAAAAATTAGACAGGATTTCAGGCACTGGAGTCCATGTCTGAAAATCAGAGGCTTATATATTTGTCTTACTTGGCCGACTAACTGAACTGGAAAAAAATTTAAGAAATTATTTACACACAGATTTTGGTTTGCCAGTGTCCTTAGATTATGCTGTGTAAGGACGCAGGGGGAGAGAGGAAAAAGTGGGGAAGGTAAGTATTTTCAAGACTGAAAAAGCAGTAATTAAGCTTTGGCAATAACGCAGTGATTCTGTTTTATATTTTGCTGTGGCATAAGACTTCTTCCCAAGTTTACTCACTTTCATGGCATGCAGTGGTTGATTCAATCACTTCACCTTGGGTTCGGTCTATCACAGCCCTATTTTAATTCCACAGTAACAGCCACTAGAGGGAGGCCATCCAACGTCTGAGCAGATTTTCCCTTCAAACTCTTCGTAAAGTACCCAAAATCTCAACGGACCAAGCATGCTGCAGAGAAAAAAAATAAAAAATTTGGGGTTGAGAATATTTTAGTATGGCAAACAGAAGACAAAAGTTATGGGTATCAGTCATCACGTCCTAAAAAACGAAGCAAGGAAGCAAACCTATGAAAGTTTATTCCTGTAGCTATTGCATGGCATGTTAACAGCACTGTTGACTGACCCAGTCAGCTGCACAAAAGCAGTAAAAATCGGGACGCCTGAATCTAGGGACACTGTGTGCTGCTCTCCTGCCTTTCTTCTGAGCAAGCAGTGATGGCTCAAAGAATACATGCTGAATAACAGCAATTTACCACCAACTTCATGAAAACATTGTTAATTTCTTTTAACAAACTGGATTGCAAACTGCAGCAGTTCTGTAACAGGAACACAACACATTTAGATGTCCTGAAGCATGGCTGCTAACCCGCAGGGAAGGCTCTGAACAGACAGGATCTGCCTCAGTCAGCTTATTCTGCTTTTATAGCTGCCAACAACTAATGATGCAGACTGCGGCAGAAAGGCATCAAAAGTTTACCTCCAGAGAAGAAATTCTGCTTAGTATTTTGAAGAGGGGAAAAGAAGGGCTTTGCTGTCATGGAGGAAGCTGAAGAGAGAAGTAATTATTCAGAGTGAGTAATTATTTTAAACAGGTAGCTTTAGGAAGGTCTAGAGACTTAAGAGAGGTCTGGGACCAGCCCATCCCCTCCTTGGTCTAACAAGCTGAATACTTCCCAAACTGAAAAATCCCAAATAAAATAAAGGCACGCTCACTATTTTGTGTGACTATTTAAAGCAGTCCAGAGTACAAACAACATCACATTTCATTTCATTTTCATGTTCAGAATCCAGAGGTAAATAGCAAAATATCACCCAACAGCAGGAGCAGTGAGCTTGGCAGTCTGAAACTTATGGATATAACAGCATGCTGCACTCGGAACCTGAAGAAATACAGAGATTTTAAAACTGGGTTGTATTACCTATTTAAGTAAGAATTCAGAAAAACATCATGACCTGTCCAGATGTATTTGAGGATTTGATTTGTTTTGATGAATGCTACTCCAAGTTATGCTTTTCTGTATGTAAATTAATCTGTTTTCACTATGACACTGATTTTTTGGGCACAACACCTGCCTCATCAGTCTCTTTTTGTAGAAAGAACAATACAGTTAATTACTGTAGAAGAGAGAAAGGAATGATTTCTGGCAGCTAAGCTGAAAGATTGCATCAAAACCAGTGAGACCTTACCATACTAGTGTTACTTTGAAATGGCAGTAAAAGACAGGGAAAGATGAAAAACTGGAGGGGGTGGCTGGTAGGAAGGATGTTAAGGAGGGTTAGACTCCCCCGCATAACATCAGCAGCTGTGGAGAAAAAAAAAAAAAGAAAAAAAGCAAAACCAAAAAACCCCAGTAAATTCTTTTCATAAATGCTGTAGCTACAGTAGCTACTTCTAACTGCCTTTCTGAATCAGTGTAAACAAAGAAGAAAAGTTTTCAGTTCTGTTCAGTCACTCACAGAAACTCTGACCGGGATGGGGCACGCACAGAACGTGCTGCTCTCTCTGATGGGATTTCCAAGCAAGTCAGACTTTCCACTGCAGTCAGTTTGACTTGCTCAGACAACCCACTGGATGCCTTTCTGCTTATTTGCTCCCAAACACTTTTACACACCTTGTCCAAAGAGCTGAAATCTCACTGTAGGATGTAAGGTATGTGGAACTGCAGCCTTTTGACTCCAAGGACATTAAGCCAAGAACAGGAACAGGCTGTTCAGGGAGGCTGGGCAGTCTCCATCCTTGGAGGAGCTCAGGACCCCACTGGAAAAAGGTCTGAAGCTATGACAAGTACATCTGCACAGGCTGCCATCATTTTGGGATTAGGATTCATGCCTATGAATGAGCATCATCAGTTCCCTTTCCTCAACCTTTGTGCACTCCCAGCACCAAGGATGTTTTTACACCCTGCATGATATATATATTTTTATATATATATTTCTGTTTTCTAGATGTAAGACATGGGGTACTCTGCTGGGTGGCTCTGCAGCACAGTAGTTGCAATGGGAAGCATGGGCTGACAAGGCCAATGCTTGCTAAACCTCAAATTAAGTGGAGCTCTCTCTTACAGGGGCTCCTATCTGTGAGATGTGGGAACTGAGGGTTTCTTCACAAGCTTTTACCTTCCTCAGACACACCATCTCTCCAGGTGCAGTAAGCACTGCCAGGTACTTGTTTTTCATCCCACAGCACAGCACTGAGAAGTTAACAGGGGAGCTGAGACATGAGTCAGCTCACGGGGCCTGATACAAGCCAGGAGAATAATTTGCAGGTTTCATGCAATTTCCCTTTCAGTCAAACACACCCAAATACTACCAAAATCCCCACCCCTGGGCAGATATAAGTTCTGTGTGTGCCTCTGACATCAGAGGAGTGCACAGCAGCCAAAAATGTCTGGCAGCATTTACCAGGTTGCAGGGTTTGTGACAGAGTCCCGGGGAGCACAGCTGTGACAGGGGGTCCAAGGGATGCAGGATGCAGCACTGTGCCTCCTCCTGCTCCCTGGAGGGCTTGAGCCTGCCACTGCAAACTGGGCTCCTGCACAAATGCTGCTCTGGGGCTCTGAAACAAATTCCCCGGCAGCAGGTCCACAAGCAGGATTTTTTAAAGAGAAGGGAGGACAAGTCTTAGGCTGTGCCTGTGGCTTGATGTCTGGCAGCAGTGCTGGCCTAAACCAGCAGGCTCACAGCCCTCCTGCTCCCACTCCTGCTAGAATTATCTGTGTCTGAGCTGTGTCAATTCCTCTGCCAAGAGGCCAAGCAGTACTTGTGCCAGGCCAAAAGAAGATATAGCAGATAATCCCAGGACTAGGATCCAGGCAGCTGCTCAAGTTGAGTCCAGTGACACACAAAAAAAAATAGGAAAAGAAAAAACAGAGGCCAGAAAGGTATCCTTTCAACTTCACTTTAGGAATGAAAGTAAAGTGTATGTAGAATTATAGAATGGTTTAGGTTGGAAGGGGCCTTAAACATCATCTAGTTCCAGCACCCCCACCATGGGCAGGAATGAAATTCATTAGATCAGGGCCCCATCCAACCTGACCTGGAACACTTCCAGGGTCAGCCACAGATGCAGAACAGGGAAAAATCAAACCGCACTTTAATGAGCTTGTAGTCTGGTTTGGTTTGCTCTCTTGCAATATCCCATTTCTGTTAGCTGTATCAATTCCTCTGCATTGTCCTTCAAACCTTGTCTCACTTAATTTGTGAACACACAGCTACCACAAACCCATCATTTTGAAACCCACAAATGCCAAGTCTGAAGCTTTGGCACCCATGAATAAATCATTGCATAGCCACGTGAGGCATAAAACTGAAGTAGCCAGCAGGATTGTCTGCTCACTGGCTTCTGAGTCAGTCGCTGGCTTCTAATTCAGTCAAAGCACCAAAGATTCTGACTAACGTGAGCTGTGAGGTCATCATGACATCAGCAGCACCAAACAATTAATTAAGGTGCTGCAAACATAATGAAGGAGGGTCTCAAAATCAGCCCATTAGGACACTCATTCAGAGGTCACAATAATGTGTCAAGTTGTGATGTGCAGGAATAGATCAATGCTCTCAGCTTCCACCGGGAACCAGCCTGTGATCATGCAAATATCTAATGAGCATAACAGCTTGACATAACGCTTAAAAAAAGTTCTACTGGCATTACCCCACTGCAGAGGGGCACTTTTGATGACCCTCTACAAATCATTCCTAACGGATTTAAACAAAGACCAATTTCCATTGCTCCAGATTCACAGTGCCACCCTATAGCTATGGCTTTGCTTTTCATCTCGGTCCTCTCCCCACGCTAGGAATCCAGGGAAGGTCCAGACCTTTGGTAACAGAGGGTCATTCAAGAAAAGGTCTTTGCCTGGCAAATCCTGCTGGCTCATGGCTGGTTACTGCCAGCCCGGTGGTGGTTTGCTATGTGGGCATGAAGGCTCAGTCATGAGAATGATAAACAATTGGCTGGTGCGTGGGTATCATTTGCATGAGGGGCAGCTGAAGAGGCTGGAAACAGGTATGAGAAATAGGCCTAGAAATAGACATTCAAGACAAAACAATGGCATTAAGGAGGTGCCACTAAACCTTTTATCTGATTTGATTAGGTACTTAAACCAAAACTAAAGGTTCTGCTTCAAACAAAGGAGTCAGCTTGGTTTTGATCAGCAAGTCACTGCTGACAATCATTAGCACCATTAGCTAGATGCTTCAGGCCATCTAATGGCACAAAAATGCAAATCGAGTTCTCTCCACAAGACTGCAACCTACAGTAAATGTGATCCATCGTCTTAAGTCTTTTCCAGGCATGGAGCTCTGAGAACGGGAGGACAACTGAAACAATAGAGAACACCGTAGGACAAAAGTGGGGAGGAGGCAGAAGGAAACAAAGATGGGAAAAGGAAAACACAGCACCTAAGAGAATGAACTGAGAATTTGAAGGGTAAAAATACTGTTTTGCTAAGTGTTGTTTGTTCAGAGTAAGTCTGCTTTTCCAGATAACTTGGGGCAAACTGATGGTTTGACACTGATCCTGTAAAACAGCAGTAGATGGCCCTCTCTGGTTTTGTTTTGGGGTTTTTTGTTTCTTTTGGCCTGGGGTTTGGTTTTTTCGTTTGGTTGTTTCATGGAAGCCTGACAACCATATTAACTTTCTTCCAGTTGAAATACATTGCTACTCTTAACCACTCATATAAAACAGAACGAAGTTCTAGCCTGCACACCTCTTCTTCAGAGTCTTTTATGAAAGCCAGCATGGAGGAAAGCTAATTGCCTTGTGAAAGAATTGGTCTGACCACAGTTTGTTGTGGTCCAGCTTCAGATCTTCTAATTTCTTTCCCTTGCAAATCAATCCAGGCTCAAGCATAACTACCCTCAGTAGTGCAGGTGGGGAAAAAACATAAAGCAGAAAGCACAATCGACAGGTCATTTGTGTCGCTCTCTAGGCACGAATTAAAACTTGTCAAGTTCAGTAAATCATTGGGTACACATTAATGCACAAGCCCTGCCAGAGGGCAGAAGGTAATTTGTCTCTTGTGTCAGGGGCCTAATGAAATATTCCTTTCTGTGAAATACATAGAAGATTTTGTCACAAGCACAAATCTCAGTGCTCAGTTTTCAAAGCACATCTGGGAAGGGAGGAGGCAGAGATCAGCTGAGAAATTTGCATCAGTTTCACCGTGCTTGTATCACAGAGAGTCATGGATCAGCTGCGGTTGGAAGGGGCCTCTGAAGCCCACCAAGGCCAACCCCGCTTTCTCAAAGCATGGTCATGGCTGTGTCCAGTTTGGGGAAGGATACCTCCACGGATGCAGACTACACAGCCTGCCTGAGTGCCTCTTCTGTTGTTTGGCCACCTTTAAAATGAAAATTATTTATGTTTGAATGAAATTTCCTGTATTTCGACTTGTGCCCATTACCCCTTGTGCTGTCAGTGGGTACCCCTGAGAAGACCCTGGCTCTGTCTTGCTTTACCCTTTCCCATCGGATATTTATATGGATCAATAAGGGGCCCCCAAGCTTCGCATGCAGACTGAACAGTTCCAGCTGTCTCAGACACTTGTATGAAAGATGCTCCAAGCCCTTAATCATCTCCAGAGCCCTCTGCTGGACCTGCTGCAGTATGTCCATGCCTGCCTTGCACCACTGAGCCTAGAACAGGATTCCCAAGATTCCAGCTGTGCCTTACCACAGAGCTGCGGGGAAGGATCATCTGCCCAAACCCACCTGGTGCAGCCCAGGGTGTCGTCTCCCACCTTTGCTGCAAGAGCCGTCGGTGCCTCATGGGCAACTTCTTGTGACACACAAGGATGTCCAAGACCTTTCCTGCAAAGCTTCTCTCCAGCCAATCAGTCCCAGGCACCTCTGCAGACCCAGACCAGGAGAGCTGCACTCTCTTCCAGGGACTGGGACTGATACGAGGCTCCTCAAGTTTCGAATAGGGGTTTGAGTCAAACTTTGCAGGGTTTTTTTGTTAATCGGTTGCTGTTGCCGGACAGATATGATTAGGCGATTGTATTGTGAGCATCACATCCTTGTCTGATCTTTTGTTTTAAAGAAAAGAGAAGACAATCCCAAGATGAATGGGCTGTCTGGACAAGAGCCACCAGGAGTGAAGTCAGCAGAACTGAGCAGTAACTGGCACCAGTGAATTCTGGCAGTGGGCAATCACAAACACGGACTCACTGACCATCTACTCAAAACAGACCCCAGACTCAAATGGAGAGAAAGCTGCACCTGTGGACTAATCAGCATGAGAAGAGAGAGATATAACCAGCAAAGAGAAAGGGGGTCAAGTACTAATTATAGAAAAGTTATGTAAGTAGTAACCAATGAATTATTCTACCTTAGCTTGTTAAAATGTATGAATAGTGTAAAGCTTTGATGATCAGTGAGTGGATCAAACTCCCCACTTTGTGCAAACTAGAATGAAAATGGAAATACCTGTCTCAGTGAGTGAACTGGCACTGGGCACGAGTCAGCAAGCCTGCCTTCGGGATAAAGGACTGCATGCAGGGCAGTGCTGGGCAGGCTGCACCAACGTGGTGCTGGGGATTGTGCCCTGTAGCTCAGCACCACCATCGCTCCACATGTGCATGGCATCCTCAGCAGAGCTGCCGAGGAATCCAGGTGCCATCTTTTGACATCAGGACTGGCATTCCAGGGCAAGGCTGGCTTCTGAGAGGAGACACCAGGACCTACCCTCATGCTGGGCAGAGTTAGCCAGCTCCAACACAGACCTGCTGCTGGCCGAGGCTGAACTCAGGACGACAGTGGTGGCACCTCTGTGACAATATATTTAAGAGGCGAAAAGAACTTACTGGACAGCAGCATGAGCAGCTGGAGAGAGGCATTAGAACCTTTTGGGAGGAACAGCCCTGCAGACACCAAGGTCAGTGAAGGAGGAGGACAGGAGGTGTTCCAGGTGCAAGAACGGAGATTCCCCCGCAGCCCATGGTGCAGCCCATGGTGAGGCACCGTGGCTCCCTCCACCCATGGAGCAGAGATGCACCTGCGGCCTATAGAGAACCCCACACTGGAGCAGGTGGACGTGCCCCGGAGAAGCTGCAGCCCATGGAGAGAGGAACCCACCGTGAAGCAGGTTTGCTGAGAGGACTTGTGACCACGCAGAAGCTCCACACTGAAGCAGCCTGTTCCCGAAGGACTGCATCCCATGGAAGGGACACACGCTGGGCCAGTTTGTGCAGGACTTTCCACGGGAGGGACCTCACACGGCACAGCAAGTGTCGGAGGAGGGAGCAGCAGCGCAGAAGGGACGCTGGGGACCGACCGCAACCTCCGCTTCCCACCCCTGGCAGTGCGGGGTGATGTCGAGCCTGGGAAGAAAAGGGCGGGTGGGTGTTTTCTGCTTCATTTCTGACTTTCCAACTGTGTTACTGATCAGCAAACAAATAAGCAAATCCTCGGAGCCGAGCCGCTGCGGGCCCTCCCCGGGCGCCGTCACGGGCGGCGGGCGGGACCTCCGGGAGGCGGCACCGGGGAGGGACGGAGGGAGGGGGGCCCAAGGTCGGCTCTGCCCTGCTCTGCCCTGCGCCGCTCTCCGCGGCTGCCCGCAGATGGAGTACGACTGGCTGGGCTTCGGCTACGCGGCGCTGGTGGCGGCGGGCGGTGTCGTGGGCTACGCCAAGGCAGGTGGGTGCCGGCGGCCGTGGCTGTCCGTGTCATTGTCCCGGCCGTGGCTGTCCCTGTCACTGTCCCGGCCGTGCCCACACGCAGCCCCTGCTCCGCTCCGCCCCGCTCCGGGGCCGCTGCCGGCAGTGACGCCGCAAGTCCCGCTAAGTCCTTATTGCCGCCGAATTGCTCCTGGATGTATCTTAAATAACCCCCCAAACCGCCTCAACCTAACCCCTAATGCTTCGCTTAGGTTGTTTGTGGGTTTACTGATACAGGAATCCCGCAAAGTGCTTTCGTTTGGTGTGCAGGCTGACTCTGTGTTCTTTCGCTGACTGCTTTATTTTTTATTCAAGGCAGCGTCCCTTCTCTAGCTGCCGGTCTTCTGTTTGGCGGCTTAGCGGGACTGGGCGCTTACCAGCAGTCCAAAGATCCGAAGAATGTGTGGCTTTCCCTCGGTAAGTTTGCTCGGCAGCTGAGTACTGAGTGTTACTGGTAGCGGTGGGTACAGCAACCTTTTTTTCCCAGCAAATTTCAGCTGCCCTGTGCCCTTTTACCTATACAGATGTTGTAAGTGGTGGCAGGACCTCCTGCCCACTGCCAGGAGGTATTTGTGTCATAGCACGGTACCTGAGTCTAAAACCTGGATTGTCCTGTTTGAATCCAGAGTTGGTGAGAAATACCTGTCTCCTCTGCCAGATTAGATAAATGTGTTGAACCAACACATTAGGTGCAGGAAACATACACATACGTGGGAAATTTTTGGTTGTGAAGCAGCGTTTTTAGCTTGTGGTGGTGGAATAAGCACTATTTTTGCAATGGTGACAGCACTGTGACCCTGGTTTGCACAAGCATCTCGAAGGAGCAGTATGTTCCAGTGCATCATACACTCTGGGAGAAACAGTATGTAAAAGAAAAGAGGCAGTGATCTATTCTGCTTGCTTACAGTAGAACTTACAAGAAGCTGTAGGTGTAGCTTGGAGTTAACTCTTCAGGGGAAGTAGAAGGATGAAATCACTGTGGAAAATATTATGAAGCACTGAATGAGGTCAGGTGAACCTCAGGGGCTTCCATTGCTGCAGCAGTGCCATATCTGGTTAAACCACTGTCAGGAACTGACCGTGCCTTTGGGCACTAGGGTACCCTTGATAACCTCTTGAGGATCCTCCTAGTTCTGTAACTTCTCCATAGTGTTACCAGTGTTATGATACTATAGCTTTACAGTGATTTAGGACTGTTTTAAACCAACAGGACTAATGTACTGAAAGGCTCTATAAGTGAAGCCACTGTGGAGGACCAACCTTGTCAGTAAGAACTGAAATGTAAAATGCAGCTCAGTGTAAAGCACAATTTCCATTTGTGAATTCTCCTTCCACTCTGGCATGGTACGGGACTGGCTGTACACCTCTGGCACGGATTTTTAGGCAGTGTCATGGAAGAGGGATGAGCAGCTTTTGTGTATCCTGATGTGGTGCGTGGAGTGCTTTCAAATAGACTTCTTGAAAGCAGTGAGGTGTCACAGTCTAGTACAGCTCTTCATTTATTCATCCATCCAACTATTCTCCTCAGCCCTCCTTGCAACGTGCAGCTGTGGCTCCTGCAGGGCTTTAAGTTGGTCACTGTACATCAGGGGTAGAAATGCAGAAATAGAACCTTGACTGAGTATCTCTAGAATACCTTTGGTCCTGCATGATGCAAACACACTTGAGGCTTTGGAGAAAGGTATACAGTACTTTCACCTGCCTTTCTTCTTCAAAGAAACAACGGCCCTGCAAATTTCATGTGAATGTTGATGGGATTCCTTTTCCACCTTTAGAGATAAAATAATTTAGAGTAATGCTTACAATGTTAATTGCTTTTTCAGTTTAATCCATTGGATTGCTTTCTGGTTTTTAATTGTATTTTCAAGTGGGGTTATTTTCTTTCCAGCTGCAATATTTAGTGCCACTTTCCAGAATGTTGCAGAGAAATGGAAAGTGTAAATTTATTTACTTCCCATATAATGAATCCTGTCACCAGCCCAGCTTTCTGGCACTTTTGAGCCTGCCTATGTTTGAGGGAATAATCATTCTTCTGCAAATAAGGATGGAGGGAGAGCTAGTGACCTATTCAGAGGATTGGAGTTGGTGGGTGATCAGACCATGGTCTCAACCCTGGTGAGATCTCGCTTTTGCTGAGCAATGGAGCGTGCTTACCAAAGCTGCTGAGAAGCTTGTAATGATGACTTTGGTGCTGAAGAAAATCCAGGGAATTGCTTACTCACAGAGGGAGGCATTCCTGTCTGTATGTGCAGCTCTGTTTGCTTGGTGCTGCTCAGTGTCCAAATGTGGCAGTGCTGCACTGGCATTTCTGTGTCCAATGGTTCTGACTGGGCTTCTCTTCAACAGTGGCATCTGGCACCCTGACTACTGTTATGGGAATGAGATTTTACAACTCCAAAAAGGCGATGCCTGGGATAATTGCCGGAACCAGGTAACCACTTGTCCTTTGTTCTTGCCTGTGTTATTGAATAAACATTTTATTCAACTTATTTGTGGGTTATATTGTTTTAAAAATGTTACATGGTAAGCTCTGTGAAAAAAATTCTTCTGGTGGAGTTCAGCTAAATGAAACTATGTCACTGTTTTCTTCCTTCTGGTTCTTTATGGGATTTTTGCCTCCACCTCCCTCTTTTCATAACAACTGTTCTGTTCCACAGTTTACTGATGGTTGGACGGCTTGGATTGCAGATGATGGAAAAACCTATTAAGCCATAAATCTGCATCAAGTGACTTGAAGACACATGACTGAGAAGCCCAAAAATGCAGCTGCCTAAATGTGCTGCATAGAAGTGGAAAAGGCACTGCTGCCTGTGCGTTGTATTTTTCATATCCTGATGCATGTAAGTTGTGTTTTTAAGGGACTGACATAGAGAGCCCTTGTCATGGTATTTGTCTTAAAATTTTCTGCACTGAAAGCAAGAAAATATGAATATAGCATTAGTTTAGCTTCTGGTCCTGCAACTTAGTGTTAGGCAAAGACCTCCTGGCCCTTGCATTCCAACAGTTGCAGGATTGAAGCTTAAATGCACGTCTTGACTCGTCCTTCTAAAATCGTGTATACCTCTAAAACCAGGAGAGAGGAGCTGCCAATTTGTCACTAGTAATTAACACAATAAACCTGCTTATGATGTTCCATCTCCCTTTCCATGCCAGTTCACAGTGTTTGTCAGTCAGGGAGTTTGTTCTCTCAGCACTGTGTGTCAGAACCTGGTCCTGCAAAACACAATCAGGGAGCTGGCTGTCAAGGCTCTGCTGTAATGCAATAAATGCATACCTATGCCTTGCAATCACTTGATCAGTTGTAAGCTCAGCTATATGTCATTCATTTCACTTCTACAAATTACAACTCATGAATCAAAAATGTGCTTTATTAGTTAATGCTGAATTGTAGGCACAGCTTTATTAAAATGCTATTTTAAATAAACGAAGAAATTATTGCAAACTTTTGTGTTCTGCACAACTTTTTTTGTCTCTAATCGTTCATCTGGATTGATACAGTTTGGTGTCTTTCCTGCAGCGTGTCTGGATATATAATTTGTGACCATGAATTGTATAAATAATCTATTCTATCCCTGAATCTAGTAGCTTGTAAATATAAAAATCTGAACTGGTAGGGAGGTGGAGAGAACAAAAGCATGCAGACTACATATTCAGACAAGTATTATATTAACGTTTTTTAGGATTTTTTTTTCTGAGGGCATAATCTATTTTAGATTTAGAAAATACTGTATGGAAGTTTATTTAAAGACCAGAGGGCTTATTTGATCAGTCTTTGTCCTCAGTTGCTTCCCTTAATGCCTGAAATCATTCTAAATATAAACCTTCCATAGAGAAATATCCTGGAAGATACACATGGATGGTAATGTATCCCTTTTCTCGTCTCATTCAACTTATGTCCCTTTTTGCACAGATCCTGAGCTTTGATTTCTTCAACCTTTTTTCTGTCGTGCCTGGTACTGAGACAGATGGAAGCAACAGGGCTGGTCCATTAGATTGGTGAGACTCTGGAGTTGCTCAGAATTCTCCGAGTATCAGCAGAGTACCTTGGCAGAAGGGTCACATCCTGAGGTTTTCCTTCCCTCCTCCCTTATCGCAGCCAAACAGGCAGGGCAGTGACCTTGTGCTGCCTGTTGGGCCGGTGGCCATAGCCAGGCTCTGCCAGCAGGACAGGGGGTTGCCAGGAGAGTCACAGGGATGAGGCAGGGCTGAGGTCAAGCCAAGATGGCAGGTCAGTCCAGCTGGGTTCCAGATCTGCAGGGACATGGCCAGCAAGGGTCTCAGCAGCCTGGTCCCAGGCCAGACAGCTAGGGTCAGAGCTGGTTTGAGCACAGACAGTTAGATCTGGATGGAGAACTGTGCTCAGAGCATCTTCTTAGAGCCCTTATTCATCACCCTGTTGAGTTCAGCTTCAGGTGTTCACCTGTGTTTCCATTTCCCTCCTACCTCCCTGCATAGAAATAAGGGGTGTGCAGGACAGCGGATGGTTTGTTGTATGTCCCCTTTTTAAGTGCCTAATCCCAGCCCAGCACTGGTGGGCAGGTGTCTCCATGTCTTTGTTCTCATTTGAAAATTTTAGTGAGCCAGACATCAGCATTGAGGACACTTCCCTTTAAACTGCTATATGGGTTTTTTTTGCCTTTTCATACTGCTGTTGAAGTAGTGTTCTTCTGTAGGAGTAGGATGCAAACATTAGAGCATCTCCTGGAATAAACTGAGAACAGCCATGACCCAGCAGTTCTCTAATTGTATAATGCTGGTCTCAAATCAGGTAACTTGAGAATTTGAATTGCAGTTGTCTGTAACAGAATAAAGACCATAGAAAGCAGAAAAGTGGATTGGTAAGGTTTCAAACTTTTAGATCAAAATGTGAACCCTTGCTGCTGTTTCATGAGCTTTGAAAAGCAATAGATTGATTTGAGAACTGTTGTTAGAAGTTATTTAGAACTTGGGGTAGAGCTCTCATGCTCAGGAGAAACAGCAGTAATGCAGGCAAAGGAACAAGAGAAAAATCTTCGCCTTACATGCTTTTTACCCCTTTGAAACACTTAGCAGCATATACTAATTTTTTAAAGCATTTCTGCACTAGCAGCCCGATTTGTACCAATGAATGAGAGTTAAATGACTGTACAAAGCTTGTTAGCCTTTTCTTGCTGTTTGCAATGAGAATTACTTCACACTTGTCAGGCTTTGCTTGTGGACAAGTAAAGACTGATCTGCTTCTGTCAAAGCCCTTTCAAGGTTCATTAGCATGCGACAAGGCCAGCATGTTTCTGCTAACCATATTTAGTGCCATAAATAGTACCTATTTATTTTTCTGCTCTAAGGTGACTCATGGACACGTGAGCCATGGACACAATAGTTAATTCCTTGATCAGGCTGTGATTTTAACTGCCATTGGCATTTTGTACTAGAGATGATTGATTAGTTTATCTTGTTTTTTAATCATAAAATCATAGCTTTTATGCCGGTTACAAACAGTCTGAGGGTGTCCTTCACTGCCACAGCAAGTTACAGATATGTTCTACAGTTAAATTAAAATGCATTTAAGTAGCACAGCAACATCTCTTAGTACTAAGGGAATGACAAATACTTAATCCTAGACTAGTGGCAATTGAATTAAACTCTCTAGTGCATTACTAACCAGACACTCCTATCCCTGCATAGCTCTTACAGTGTCAAAAAAAGTGGTGTTTTCTTTAGGTGCAATTTTCATAACAAAATATTTGACTTTTTGGTACAACTGTTTTAGATTAAATTGCTTTCCAGGAAGTTAACGTAACCCATATATTATGACACGCTGGGTCAACAACAGGAGTTTAAATTTTAATATTCATTTATAAAAGCCATACAAAAAATTTCTTCTTTTTACAATGCTTGAAGTCATCATTAACAACTTTACATTTTTAAAAAGCATACTCAGTTTGTACTGTAAAATGGCAAGTTTAATGTTACTATAAAATCTAAAGCATTTACTCTAAATGCAGTTGTTAACAGAAGTAGCCCAGCTCAACATCCTAATAAACAATTTACTGTCCATTGCAAACTCCTTTGGGCACTATTATTATAAATGTTAGCATAAAGTCTGGGCAAAGTACTGAATAAGCATATAAACAGTGACATACTGAATTATTAAAGTTTTGTCTTTGTTTCCAGGTACCTAAGTTGGCCTTTAAGATCTAAACCAGAAAGCAAAGTCTTTGAAGAAAAGACCAATATTCTTCCTCATGTAGCCTATTCAAACTCTGTAGTTTAGTTTCATCACCCAATAAAGACATGTAGGAACAAGAGTTTAGTGATAATTTAGGCATTTTTGGCTAAGTCACCCTTAAAATGACTAAGAGACTACAGTGATTTAGGCTCTTTAAAAGGTCACTGTGACACTCCCTTGACAGGACAGAGATAAATCTCTACAGATCTTTGACCAAAAATGGCAATAAGTTAATTAAAACAGCAGAATCTTACTGTTAGGCTTCACTTCACAGCTTGGTAAGTAGTATTCAATACTTGTTTAGCTGTTTTCCAGTATTGCTGTATAATTCACCAGTCCTCTATCAGCCAAATTTCTAGACCTTCCTTGCGTAGTATCTATCAGTAGATTGCCTATGTTCTACTACAAGGGTTTCAGTTCTCATTGCTACATGAGTATTTGCACCTTACACAGACCCTGAGGAACTCTTAGTTACAAGAAATTCTGAAATCCTTGCAGGTGACTAATGTTCTTCACAAAGTCAGACCTGTGCTTTCACTCTCATCTTCCTCCTAAGGAACCAGCCTAACACCTGGAAGCCTGGTGGTGCTCTGCTTCAGCCCTTTTTGTGCTGCTTGTGTGCTTCAAGCACATACCAGCAGCAGATGTTGCACTGGATGAGCAATCCCAACAATTGTTCCAAAGAGCACGGGAACAGGAGATCTATCCATAGAAAAACATTGGGTGAAAACTGCTTCTCAGTTTTGGCAATATATGTTGTACAATACTTCACTGCACCCTACTTTGCAGCCAGTATTTGACATGGTATTATATGTACTACACAGGTAATAGAACACAAGGTCTTTTTTTCTCCTTTACTATTGCATAGTCTTAGGAAAAGCTGGAGCAAGTAGGCATTTCAGGTTTCCAAGTGCAGGAGAACTGAACACAGAGCACGTGCTATCCACAGAGGATGGCATTTTCTATCTGTTCCCTCCGTATTTGGCCACCCAGTCTGTTCTCCCGTGCACTCGCTGAATTGTTGGGGCACGAGTTAAGATACTCATGTTTTTTGCTGCTGCATTGAAAGTAGGACCTGGTACTGAAGGACGAACAGCTTTGTTTTTCCAGGAATAATCTGAAAGGAACAAGAACTCAGAATTAATTATGACTAAAAAGGTATTTTACTCCTCTACAGAGAAAAGAATGAAAGCTTACAGATGACCTATGGTACTCAAGGATGCTGATGTAGCAGGATGCTTTGGTCTCTTCTATGTCATAACATGTCCTGAGTTGGAAGGGACCCACAAGGATCGCAGAGTCCAACTCCTAGGCCCACATAGGCCAACCCCAAGAATCACACCATGTGCCTGAGACCATCCTTCCCACCTGCTCCAATTCTCCAAAGCCACTTGCAAGTTCTTAAGGAAGAATAGGTAACTCAAAGGAGCATGTCAGCAAAAAGACAACATTATTAAACAGGACCACATCAGATTGGTCTGCCATGGACCCTCTGGTTAAACGGTTCACCATTAGTTTAAGGCCTTGCTATTTCGTCTGAAATAACTAGGGAAGTGTGCTGCTGGGTTTGGACAACAGTTCTAAATCTCCAGTTTCTCCTGCATGCTGAGCACTTCCATTCATCTTCTCTGAATCAGAAACATGCCAGCAAAGAAGGTGCTCAGAATGTCACCAGCACTGCAGAGGATCCAAGGTAACAGTTACGTTCAGAACAGACTTTACATTGTTTTTAACAAATGAATGGAGTCCCAACTACATAACCATTTACTACAGAGCTGGGGAGTTACATCCTTTTACAATTCTGCTTAGCCTATCACCACTAATTAACAGTAGTTTAACAAATGGTCCAAATCTTCTTTGCACCTTTTGTAATAATTTTCTCTTTTATCTAACAAATATTAGTAGCAATAGTTTCTTTAACTATCAGGACAGCCTCTAGGCACCTACATGCAATTCACATATATTAGAAGAATTTATGCCTTACAATTTTATTTATGAAACTTGAGGAAAACCTTACAAGCACTAATACATCTCTTAGGAAGCACGGAAAATGAACATTTCTCTTTGGATATGAGTAGTAAAAGAATATTTCTTACCCGATACAGGTGCACCAAGAGGTGCTAGCTGTATTCGCTGTCCGGCTGATCCAACTTCTTTTTTATGGAAGGAAGAGGTGTATAGTCCTGATGGGTTGTAAGCACCACTACTTACAAAGCCAGGATTTCCTGTTGACATTACAGAATTTTAGAATTTTTAGCTGCATTCAGAAAACTTTGCCTACTTTTTACAGTCAATTCAAATTATATCTGCAGTGCTACAAGAATACCAAGTATGAGTGTTCTTTAAAAACTCCCCAGTGCTCGTCTTTTGAAAAACAAACATTCTTTCATTGAATTAATTCTTTGCTTTATGTATTAGTTGAATCCTTTTCAGCACTTAGCAGACAGAAATAAAGCAGGAATAAAGACAAAGAGCAGGATGAACATTTCATTAGTACTTCCATTAAACTTAAGACCACACAAAGGTTTACACGGAGTTGCAGAGAAATGTAGGATCTTACCTTTTGTTTACATCTACTTGCTTTACTGGAAGGGTTTAACTAGTGCTCAGTACTACTCCTGTGCTCAACAGGAGTGGCCTAAATCTGTCTAAAAGAATGGAACCCAACTTCTCTTGTGGAATGTAGTGCACCACTTGAAGTTGACTTTGACAGTTCCCACAGTTGAAGGCCTGCTATAAAAGTCAGACCCAATTATCCTCTCTCTTTAACCCTATAAAATTCTTTTTGTGCCTAGTTTTGGTCCAGATCTTTCTTTAAAGCAGCTGACATAACCATCCTTATTTGGAAGCTGAGAAGCATTGTGCATGTACACACAAAATTAGTACTGAAATTAGTGTCCAGTGGAAGAGTGGTATGTTAGAATATTTACACTCCCTGATCCAAGAAAATTTCTTACCTTCCTCATGTCTGTCATAATTTGGGACAGTGTTAAGACTGTGCTGGCCCAAGGTCCAGAGAGAAATGCTTTTCTCTAGCGTTATGGTTCTGTGTTCAGTGGTATTGAATTTGTGAAGTAGAAGGCTATACACTGTGGTTTATTTTGACCTTTGTCAAGTGTGAGCATACTCATCACAGCTTTAGTGGTAGTTGCAATAAAACACAGAATTTGCTTTGTCAGTTTTTCTGTCTCCTAAATCTTAGGCCTTTGTGCAATCCCATAATGTTCCTCTTCACACAAACACTCCCACACCTCTGTGATAATTTCCGAGCTCAGAGTAGTGGAACTAAAAGGCACAAACCAGGCTGCCTGGAATCTTGAGTTTCCTCCTTTTTACCATAAGATAACTCCACCAAAAACCTGTGCAACCACAGCACTGTAAGATCAGTGTAACAGGCAGAGAATCTGAATGCAAGAAATGGTGCAAGTCCTGAGTGAACAAGCCATCCCTAAGGGGCATGCATGTGCTGCATTAGGATCACTTCCTTACCATTATCCAGTGACCTGCTGTGCATTATAATTATGGCAATAAAATATTCTCTGCCTTTTAAAGCAAAGTAAGTTCTGAGAATACAGAAGAAGCCATAATGAAGAGAGCAAGGTTTGGCAAAACTGAAAATAGAAGAATATGATTATCAGGAGCCTACATTATAAGTGTATTTTTTTTACGAGAAAGCGTAGAACATAAATAGGAAATGTACAAAGAACCAGGCTATAATTGCTATAAATTACCTTTTGGATCTTCTAATTTTTCATTCAACCCTTCTTTGCATGATAGCTTTTCAATAGGTATAATTAAGTTCTCATCTGTAGGCAAGGAAAATTAAAGGAAGAAAAAGACAGAAGGACAGAACTTTAGAAGAAGGGTATGAGGAACCAATACAGGTGATGTAAAAGAAATGAGGAGGGAAAAAAAGCAAGCAAGAATGAAGATCTGACACATTAGTAATTATAATGTCTTATCTTTGTTTTCTTAAGCAGGAAATGTTACTCCAACAAGTTACTTTACAAGATCCATTCTAATTATGGACTAACCATGTGATTTACCAACAATGCAATCACATTCCATTTACAATTTTGAGGACTTGGTCTTATCTTCAAAGTTGACTGATCATAAACTTACAATCCTTCATCAATAAAGCGTTTGTAACTATTTGCTCTTATCTTATTTTGCCTTACAGCAATGTTGTGGTTGATGAAAAAAAAGTCCACTTAAACATAGTTATTTAAACACAGCAGTGTCAACTTTCAGGTTGTCAGTATGAAAAAAGAAAAGATATAGTTTACATGTCTTGTATTTCTGTGATCCATCAATACTGGTTTCATGTGTGTCTGTCTTAAATGTTGCTGTCTCCGCAGTATATGAAACATCCCATGCAAGTTAAGATACTGATGGAAATAATACCAAGTATTTTCAATCATAAAAATTAATCAGTTTTAGTGCTTTATTTCTTTAAATTCTTGGTATTAAGACAAATGCAGGATTTCTACCATTAGCA
Organism: Drymodes brunneopygia; assembly: GCA_013400955.1. Lineage (NCBI taxonomy): Eukaryota > Metazoa > Chordata > Aves > Passeriformes > Petroicidae > Drymodes > Drymodes brunneopygia. The sequence goes on along the minus strand of VZTZ01007909.1, from coordinate 446,739 downwards.
TTCATCCTAATTTTATCCTCAGTGCAGTTCAGTAGGTAGATGTCTAGCCTATTGATGAAAACTTCTGGAAGCAGCTGTTTGCTTTTCTGTGCCTGATTCCCTTGCAAGATTTGTTATAAATAATTTCCTTCTGAGGCACGTGGGTGCTCTACTTCAGAAAATACAAAACATATACAAGACGATTGCTTTAACACAAAAAATTCTGGTAGGTGCTGTTATTTTTCCACTTTCTAAAACCTTGCACTTTAATTCAGATGAACAACTTCAGCTTGCCTGACTTTCAGAGGGAAAAATCAGGTTTTTGACACTGCAGAACAGCTACTAAAGTTCTGTTAAAAAGGGGTGCAGCATCTGCACATAAATAAATCTTCTGAAGTTCTTGCTGTACAGGCATGTAAAGCTGGGTGGTTTGTGGGCATTAAAGTATTGGAGAGTGACTCGTGCTAGCTGGACGATGGCTGCAGAGTTGTTAAGGTAACCTCCCATAACAGGGACAGTGTACCTGAAGTACAGGGCTTGGTGGTGAGAAAACAGATGTCAGTATGGAGTCTGATGCTTTCCTCAGTGAAATAAACTGTTTAACTAGTGTTGGACTTGACTCTATAAACTGGTGATAACAGTGTTCTTCACAAAACATAGTCTCACTGGAAGTTCCTTCCTGGAAATAATGGGACTTTTCTTGCAGCAAAGGATTTAGGACAAGGCCAATAAATTGATAAAAGACATGTCTGAAGTATTAGGCAGCACTTTTATTACATGGTTACACCACCCACCCTTTTATTTTCATGGGTGAGACTGCTGTTTGATAGTGTTCCCTGGCACAGTAATGAGGTCAAACTACTTGCTTAAACACAGTAAAATAATGGTCTCAGTGGACTGTATACAAAATTTATCTTGACAGAACTTTATAGATAGGGGCTGGTCTATACCTTCTTAATGTTCTGAAAGCAAAACACATAATTTCACATGTGAAAGAGTTGTTATTTTAGGAGTCTTTCACTAAAACAAAAGAAAAAAGAGCCTAGAACCTAAATTTAACTGCAGAAAGATAAACCAGATGGTCTTAACTAAATTGATAAAATAAAGTATGAGGAGATATCATGTGACCATTTTCAATCACACATTTACCTGTAGCATTTCTGCTGTAAGTCAGTCCTCCCCCAACATGTGCCAATGATTTAGAAAACAACTGGCTGTTCCAGATTCCACGTGATCCTTCTTTATTGACTGCTGCTAAAGAGACGTTCTTCGGGTTTACACCTCAGAACACAGATGATGGAAAGTGTTATAAATACCAAATTTCAAACATAATTCAACCAATAAATGACATTTCTAGAACAGAAAACCAGCACTGAATTATTTGTCTTATAATTTAAAACACCATTAATGTAAATGAACAATGTCCATTGATAGATTTCTAAGCCGAACCACGAAAACTAGCGACACTGATTTAAGAACAATTCTCTTCATGCTTTCAAGAGAACTTCAAAAAGACTTTTTAGTATAGTTACTATACTATGTATATAGTTTCTATAAAACTATAATCTCATAATTGATATTTTTGTTGGTCAAAAAAGGAACATACAAATTAAAAATACCTATCAAAAACAGGGGTTCTGAAGGCTGAAAATAAACTATTTCTTCAAATATTAAGTTAAAAAGTAAGACAAAGAGGTTCTTGTTACTTCAGCATGTTACAAGCATTACCAGAGTTAATGGGATTACAACACATGAAAGCAGCTCCCAGATCTAGTGGTTGCAGAACTAAAGTAATATGGATAAATAACAACTATGTTCCTTGGACCTATTATTCCCTTAAATGTTGAAATTAATTACTTTTTACATCTATGCCTTTCTCATTGAAAACCACAGAGACATTAGAATTGTGCCTAAAAAAAAGATAAGAAATACAGATGACCCTTCCATTTGTGTTACCTTTAGATAGGGAAGTTCCTCGCCCCTTATATTTTTCTTTCTCTTTCCTTTTGGACTTAAACTGTTGAGTCTCTGAGCATCCTATTTAACATTCAAGAAGTGATTTCATATTCAGAAGTCATCACTGCCCTAATGAATTCCTGACAAATTAATCGTATGTTGTAACAAAACAACTTGCCTGAATTCCCTGTAAGCCACCTAAAATCTCATATGTGGATTACAGAAGTCATGATATTATTACTGTACTTGTACAAACCACCATGGTAACAAATAAAAGATATTAAGTGAGATACCAAGAAAATTTGATTATAGAATATATTCAGAACACTAACTAAAGGAAAAATTCTCTTTGCTTTCTCCTTCTTTCCATTCTCTTTCCCAGTAACTACCTAATATGTTATTTTCCTGCTGAAAAAAATATACGTAATTTCTTTAGTCCTCACATACACCTGCTTATGGATTAATCAGGATATATTCCTAGTAATCCAAGAGACGTTGGATTTATATTAGTGAGGACTTTTTTATGTTACTGGTCGTAAGGGCCTGTGAACTTTTATGGTGTACAAGCAGTGTTGAGGTCCTGCCATGTTTATATAGCCAGGAACTGCTGCATCAATTGTGATCTGTTCTGGGAAAGGCATTTAGTCTAAAACTTGAACACTTAGCCTGGTTATGAACAATGAAATTATATAGTGAGAAATCTAAAGCTTAAACGTACTGTAAGTAGATTGTGCACAGCTTGTATTTTTATATGTATTGACTTCTAACCTTACCAGGCAGATATCTTGATTGGTTCATATAGTAATCTTTTGCTGATGTATTTGATCTTCCAGAATCATCTCTCATCAGAACCTTTTTTTCCCCTCCTGGCTGGATACAGCATGAAGCTTTTGGTTCTGGCACACTGAAAAATCAAAATTTTCAAACCATGTGACCAACAATTCCAACTCAGAATACCACAAGCTGACCTTAGTCTGAAGAATACAGTGCTCTTCACTTATCCTACTTATATCAGTAGAATCTATTTCTGACAAAGTAACAGTCAAACCTCCTAACACCTCACATGAGCCTGACCTGGGATTTGAGGAAAGAAATGTATCCAACACTATGGAATAAAAGCAAATGCAGCTAAATGGCAGAACATTGTACCGTTTAACTGACAAATGAAGTAATGTTAGTATGTCCAATTTTAATAAAACAGATTCTTAAATACACAACAAACATCTGAACCATATAGTGCCTGAAAACAAAATTGATTCTGTTTGGATATTACTGGCACTATAACAACACAATAGCCAAACCTGATCTGCTCATGCAATCCTTGGCATTCTTGCAGAATTTTGGTGACTTGAATTTTAATAGCTTTGTCTTAATCAATCTATAAATCTACTTCTGGACACTGTTTACTGAAAGAAATTGTGATTTTATAATTGTAGGACCTACCTAAAAAGAAATTCCTTGGTTTTCTTTTCTTTTAACAGTGCAATGCTAGGCTTCTTTGAACATGACATTCCAAATTCAGGGTCATCCAAGTCATCCCAGCTATCCACAGCCTTTACCAAAGTCTGACCCCACCGTCTTCTGCAGCTTTTAGGACCTAGCACACCATTCAGAGGGCCACTAGGCACTTGTTTCTATTTTAAATTAAAAAAAAAATTAAGATAACAAAAAGTTAAAATAGTAACAAAAAAGCACTTTAATTAATGCCTAAAATTCCATATTTTATATCTAGTATAATTCCTGACTACTGCTTACAGACTTTAAGGGAATTTTTCCCTGTGTGTTGTACCTGTTTTGGTCATAGTGTCATTATGATTTTAAGAACAAAACATAACAACAATGCCAGCACATATTTGGAGTGTAGCTCTTTTGGATGGTAATTCTTAAATTGCTCAAGTCTATCTGAAATAGTGAGGTTAACATTCTTTTTGTAGACACAGTTCAGTGCTCAACCAATGGCATCTTGCTGAACTCATGCTCTGAACAGTGGTAGATGAACCATCAAGAAATAGAGCACAGTGGTGCAGAATACTGCTGTGCCCCTGAAGTAAATACAGCAAATAAAAGAAACTGGTCAGGCATTTTTTTTTAACATTCTGTTCCAATGAAATTACTGAGTTTTAAAACTGTCCTTCTATCTGACTATCATTTGCTTTTTAGTATTCTCTGAATACTTATTATCTTTGACATGCTTTGTATTGCAGTTCAGTGAGTACAAGTTGAAAGCAAAATGGAAGTTACAAACCAAAGTTTACTATTCATCTTCCTAAAAATCCTAATTTCTAAATTCTTACAAGGTTAGGAACTGGATGAACCTTTTTTGGTATTTTCTTGCATGAAGCTTCTCTATTGTTGTGAATTGTTTCTCAAAGGTCAGTAAGTGACAGCTGTTTAAACTCCATTACTGCACAAGCATGTCAGTGACGGCTGTTATAAATGAACATTGTTGGTACAAGCAATCTATTCTTCTGACTTGCTGTAAAATTTTAATAAGCAGGCAGTTATATCCTCAATTAATCCCTAGTTATCTATCTGTATCTCCTCTAATAAAACATGTGACAGTTTTCAAGGGATCACTTGGCTGAATATACTAAGAACTTTTAATAAAACCATCTGTGAGTTATTGAAGACAACTTACAGGTGATGAGTTTTTATTGATAATTGGAAAAAGTGGTTGTGCCTGTGGCTGCTGCTGCTTTGGTACTTGCTGGTTAGCTGTATTCTGAGGCAACTGAATTTGCTGAAGAGGCTGCTGGTTAACCTTTGGCAGGGGCTGTGGCTGTGTTTTTTCAGGTAAATCAGGCGAAGACACAGGTTCTGGCTTAGCTTCCAGTTTAGGTAAAGATGGCTTTGGCTCTGTTGGCTGAACTGGTTTAACAGGAGTCTGCTTCTCCAGATACTGTGGAGGAGGTCCTAAAATTTGGCCAACTTGAAAGTAAGGGTACTTCAAAGCCTGCAGAAGAAGATACAACACACTAATTTTACTTCAAAAAGTTGACTTTTGTAACCTCATCAAGAATCAAAGCAGGTTTCTGAAACATTTGAGCAAGCTTTACAGCACAGATGGAAGATGGATGCATAATGAGATATGTAAAGTGTGCATTGAGAACTGGCAGTCCTGTATTTAAAACTCTTTCCATCCTACAACTCAGTAAGATTGATCCACTTGTACATATGACAGCAGTTCCTTTCTTTATTGCTAGGTGGAGTCTGTGTTTTGAGGTGCATTTTACATTCAACACCATTCTACATTTATGCAGTAACCAATTTCAGTTTTAAAAGAGGTGGTCCACACTACCTTTACCACGTGCTTTATTACATTTCTCCACTGCTGACTGTGTTTTTTGGCGACTCAGTGAATAGCCTGAGGTTTTTAATCAAAACCAAAACAAAAAAAACAACCCCAGAAGTGAGATGATTGCCATGTATAGGTTCTACAATTAGAAGATGTTAATGAGTAAGGCTTCTCCCCCCTTTTTCTTATCACCAGCTTTTGCTTTTCTTTAAAATACAGTCACTGTGCTTACTGTGCCTTCATGATGTTTAAGAAAATAGTGTTTGCCTTAAGGCAGATGTTCATTTGATCCTATCCTCTGACCTTTCCATGTCCTCTGCTAGATGCAGGGCATGGACACACCTTAGTAACACACCTCCTCCTATATCAAAACAACACACTCTGCCACACACTCCTACTCTTTGTTAGTTCTCAAAGACATGTTTTGCCTCAGCTGCACTCAAGAATCACTGCCTTTGAACACATTGCCATGTATATGCATTAAACTCTTCCTTTTGACTGTGGACTACACAAATGCTGCAGCTGCTTCCTGGAAAACTCACCTGGGTAAAAGCTGGTTATTTGCTTTTATAAAGCACCACACAGAATTTTTGTGTAGAGATACACAGTACTGGACTACAGATAGATCTCCTTCACTGTACAACAGAGATGCTTTATGAAGTGGAGAGAAATGGTTGCTGTGTTTGGTACCATCTGCTTAACTGCTTCTGAATCACTTACATTACATCCACCTAGGATAACTTGCAATATGTCCTTTCTTTCCAAATTGTATTCCGCTTTTATACCTTCTAAATAGGATTACATTAGGTATGAATAATACAAAATAAAAAATCCACAGAATGTAACCATCTTCAGTCCTTGAAATATGTTTTTTTAAAATTAACTTGGAGAAAAATTGTGACCTTTGTGACCTATTGGTATGTTCTTCACAAAGTTCTTTCCTTGTCACTTAGTGCAGTTTACATTCCAAATAAAAATAATCCTTAGCTCTTCCATATTGCATTCTATCTGCAGCTTCACAAAAAGCAAAGCTTTCAAAGTTTTCAGTACCTTTGTACAGATGGGGAGGAAAATAGAAGTGGCAGAAGTGACTGATAGACATTGAAACACTTGCACCTCAGCTACTTCTTTGTCCTGTACAAAGAGAGTTTTAAGATACGCCAATACAGAAGACAATATTGCAGAAATAACTGAAGCGTTTCTGATGTCTGTTGAGCCAGCTTTAGAACTTTCTCACCGCTTAGTCTCATTCCAACCAAAGTGTTGGACATGTTTGTGGCTATCACTATTATGACAATCAATTGGTTTCTGTATCAACAGTTTTTTAACAATGCAAGAAAATTCAGTCTTATACTTAATCATTCATGTGCTCAGACCTGACTTGCTGTAGGTCTCTTCTTTGGATTCCAGTTCAGCATATCACTCATAAGCTTTATTGCTTCATTGCTTGCATTTGGGATGAGAGTTTTTAGGCTTATAGGGACACATTGTGGGAAACGGAAATTCATGGCAGAAGCAAGGTGGTATCCTTCTGTCCAGTCACTCTGTTTCAAAGGAAAGAAAAATCAGCAACAAAAAAGAACAAAGAGGTATTTAGATAAAATTTAATGCAGCCTGAGCTTGGTCTGCATGGCTCCTTCCTACATAGTTGAAAACAAGCATGCCTGTTTTCCATGGTAATTATTACAACACGATTGAATGCAGCATCAGTCTCCAATGGCAGTCCTCCTGAGGTCTCCTGTAGCTAAAGGTGGAACCATCACTGTGAATAACACACTTGGACTCATTCTGTCTGAAGGGGAGGAGAGTGTAGGAGTACCAGGAATGGTACTGAACATCCCATCTGCCACAGAAATGAGCCCAACAGCTGACTTCAACGTGCCCTCTTTACGGAAACAGCAGAGGTGAGGCCCTTCCATCCCCCATGCCACAGCTGTATAACCATGATGCAGCCTATACAAAATAGCACCGATCCCACCATTATGACAGTCAATGACTAAGTTACAACTAGACAGTACTGCAACATGAAAAAAACAGTGACCACCAGATAAGAACTTGTTTTTTGAAATGTTTTACTTCCCAAAAGTAAACCTTGAAGTCCTTTGTTGCTTGATAACTGCATTCTTGGAATACAGAACTATAGGATTATCAAAGACCTCAACAGATCATTTAGTCCACGCCCTTGTCCCTTCCTGACAGGTGTTAAGTCTGAAAAAGCTTCCAGTTTCTGGCAATCCACAGCCAGTCTATACAGACTACTCCAGAGAGTAATCTACTCAAGATTAGAAAAATGAAGGTTTCTTGTACAAAAATAAAAGACCATTGTTAGGTGTCCTATCATCCATAGATACCAAGAAGGGCTACTTGATTCTTCCCTCTAGAGTGGCCTTTTTATATGTTAGAAGGTGTATTTCTTTTCCTTTCTTCCAGTCTTTGTTTGTACAGGCTGAAGAAACCCAAACAATTCCTAGGGTCTAGGCTTCTTAAGTTTTATTTCCTCTCTAGACTCTGATTTTTCTCTCTTGAAAAAGAAAACTTTAAACTGGATATACCATAGCAAGTGAAACAAAGATTAGTTCATGTGTTACTGGGCAATACTCCTTTCTCTACAGAGCGGTATGGTATTTGTCTTTAGAGACACAATACACGAAATAGCTTCTACAAATGTGTTAGCTGCATGGTTGTCCACAACTATTTATGTGGCTGATTATTCCTGCCTAAGTACAGCACTCTGTGCACGACTGAAAAAAATTCTTTAAAGCTACATCTCTAATTTTATACATAGAAAAACACCCTCTAAATTCTAATCTTGTTTTCTAACATAAACCTTCTCAGCCTGCCATCTACTAGCTTAAGTAGCAAAATCTACTCCAGCAGATGGCCTTCAATACTATTTAAAAAATTTCATCAGAGGCAGAATCACTCGAGTTCTATTCAATTCATCTTTTGAACCAGAGCCAGTGAAGCTTGCTCTCTGTGTAAGTCTTTCCAAACAGGTATGCTCTTATCATGCAGTTTGTATATAAATATGCTGCTGAGAATGAGGGACAGCATCAGAAACCTTATTGAAGACAAGGTATGACATTTGTGCTCCCTCTATCCACCAAGCTTCTTACACTGCTGTGGGGCAAACTGGACTGATTTGATACAATTTGGTCTTAAGATACCATGATACCCATCTTTTTATGTACAACAGTTTTAGCTCTGTTAGCACAGGCCATGGTAATAAAAAAACCTCAAATATAATTGTAAATCACATCTGGTTAAAAAAAGTCTCAAGACTTCAAGTGACTTCCTATTCCACCTCAGAGAACAGTTTGTTCATTTAAATTAATGGAGAAAGACTTTGCTCCTTCACTGCATTGCCCCTCTTTATTGAGTTTGGAGGCATTCTGTCTGCTAGAAATAGTGATAAAGTAACAGTTTAAAACAAAGTACCAAGGGCTGCATGTTGAACTGGTGAAGTATAGGGATAAGGTCAAAACAGTACAAGAGCAAAAATGAAAAATACATTTATATTTATAGAAAAAAAATTAATTTTCAATTATGGTAAGTGCCATTGCCAACCTTCAACTAATGAAAATTCATTTAATTAATCTTGCCTATTGAGATTGTCATCAATTTTTAAATTAAACTCACATATTGCAAGTGCATCACCACTGCCAGTACTTGAATGGTGTATAGCAATTTATTTATAAAATAAATAATGCAACTTAATTTATAAAATAAAACACTGACACTATTTAAAAGATTCACAGAAGTCATTGGTATGTTGTTACGTACTTAAGTACAGGAAGGTAAACTGGAATGAAGATGGCCTCTGGGCATAATTCCTGTAATTCATTATTGCAGGATAACAGAATAAATGAAAATGTGTGTCTGAAAAGATAATATTTGTAAAATTATCTGCAAAATCAGACTATTAAAATAACTGCTTACATTTTTCAGAATGTAAGCACTTGTAACAAATGCATTATTTGTTGTGACAATTCCTATCATACTATTTAAGTCATGATTTCCTTCTGTTAGCTCCTTGTAAGGTTAGAGAAAAAGCCCAGCAGTGAGCTCAGTGCTGCTCTACTACTGCACACAGTGAAAACTTCTCTCTGATCTCCCTGCACTTCAGAGCTTCTTTGTGCTGTACATTGAAAATGTTCCAGAAGCCAGCATGGTGCTGTCTTTCTGATATTCTTCATATACATCAAAATGTTCCTCTTACTATTCTAGACTTGTGATCTGCTTAAGAAAGTTCACATCTGCATGTGAAAACTCAGGTCTTAAAATACTACTCCTATTGCACACTATTCCTGAGGCACAACTGTGTCATGGCAAGCATTGTTTTACACATCATACCAGTTTTCACAATTTGAGTCCTCCAGACTTAATTTTCATTTCCACAACATATCATCTATAACTCTCCACCTGACCTTTTCCTCTCTGCTCTGTCATGAGTTTGCACCTGTTTCTCGGTATGTTCTCTTGGATGTCTTTCCACCACTTCAAGCTCTGCATGTTCCTAGCTGAGCTTAATCTATTTCTGTTTTAAGTTTTCTGTTCCTTACTTCTCTATTGATAACAGCTCCTTTACTGGACTAGAATTATACTATATTTGATACCAGTAGAACACTAATGAAACTGATGTTTCTCTCTCCATCTGTAGGTTTTTCAGATCAAGATGGACTGTGTCTGGTCAGTTGTTCCACCAAGTTCTATTTGCACCCATAAAATATTGATATACATCTGCCATTTCTTACTTTAGTCTCCAAAAATATTTAATAGCATATGGTCTTTTTTTTTCAGTTCATTCAAAATTTTGAAGATAAGCTTATTCTTTTCTTGCATATTCTTCTACCCATTTGCTAAAACAACTTTTAAACTGAAGCAAATATTATTGCATCCATTTTTATATGCATTATCCAAACCTTCCTTGTAATTTTATATACTATTTAGCTCATCCAGAAAATAACTGAAAAGAATAGTTTTCTCTCTAAAATACTGCACATTTTCCCTCCATTACTTCTTATTGCTAATAATATTTATGAGACATTAGTGTTTGAGATTAAATATTTCTTTTATGCTTAAAAATAAGAAAAACATAATTTGTCTTATTTATGGTAACTTTTAAAAGCTCCAAATTCTGAGTGTCAGCATAGAAGAATTACATTTTTGGAAAGGGAAAGCAAATTGGCTCTGGCAAATTAAATCCTAGGAGACTTCTGATTTGCTTTCCATTATTAATAGCTTTAAATAACTAAATTAAACAAGTTTATCTGGTTTCATCAGATCAGACAAATGCTTCACATGATGGTACGATTTTAAACAGATGTTAAAATACAAGAAAAGACGAGCATTACATGCCTTAATGGAAGCTGAAAAGAAATACAGTTGAGAAAACAGCAAGTCTGCAGGAAACTTATTAAAACAATAATTTAATATGTATGTTCTAAAAAATAACACTGAATATTCTGTAATAATTTGATTTAATTTTTTTTTATAATACAATTGTGTGAGGTTTTTTTAAGCTTTACCTTCTTTGGAGTCCCTAGGACTTGGCAAATTTTGAAGATTTCATCTACTTCACTTGTGCCTGGGAAAAGAGGTCTGAGTGTGTATAACTCAGCCATTATGCTGCCAACTGCCCATATATCAATGGGTGAGCTATAGACAGATGATCTCAGCAAAACTTCAGGAGCACGGTACCTGTGAGGATAGAAGGAAATAACAGATAAGTTAAAAAGGCCATAGGAAGGTAATTAGTAAAGCTAACGTATTAAATTCTTGATATACTTACCACCTGGTAGAAACATAATCTGTGTAAGGTGGCTGAGATCTAAGTTCTCTAGCCAACCCAAAATCTGCAATTTTCACAAGTTCTGGTCCACTGCAGAGAAGGTTTTCAGGCTTCATATCCCTATGAAAAAATCCTGTAGAAGACCAAACAGAAAAGAATGGCAGATTATCATGGAATCACTTTTTAAGAAGCAACTTCTAAGAGGAGTCATCCAATATTTACTTTGGAATGCTGTGGAATAATATAGTGGTTTTCAGTCTTTTTTTACTTTTAATTTTTTTAGTGAGTTTAGCATAAAATAATTGTAACCCTCCCCCAACAAATGCACACATTTTCCCTCCAGTCATTATTACACCAAGTGTTCTTAAATTAACAAATGTAAACTGTCATTAGCACACTAAGGAAAACGAATTGGCTGGCAGAAACATCAAATAAAAAACCAATTTCGGAACAAAATCTTTTGCAAAAACTACAACTGCTTTGTCAGTTTTGGATAATGGAAAACTGAGCATCTGACACACTTAGTTGATTCATAAAATTCCCTGAATGGTTTTTAAATAGTTATTTATCATTATGACAAGAATTTGGAGATACAGACATATAAAGGATATCCAAATCCTGTTCAGAAATGCTAATATCAGTAATGCAGGCACATAAAGCTTCTTCAGTGCTTGCTGTTGGCTTGAGGACCTCTATACCTTGTGCAGTGGTTAAGCCACTAAGCAAATTAATGCTGCTGTTTAACTGGAACACACAATTTGTGATGTTACACATTAATTTGACTGAAATCTGCTTGCTAGATTAAAGCAGTAAATTTCCGCATTCACAAATTGAAAACAACTGTAAGAAATTGGCTGAAATTATTACAATGAAATATAAATGTTGAAATTTATCACACCTGTTATTCCCTTACACATTTATGGACAAATCAAAATATTAATATGGTAACTTAAAATTCAAAGCTTTTCTTAAAATCTGATTTTCTCATTTATCTCATAGAGAACTGAGGTAGGAAAGGAGGATGTTAACAATCAGAGGACAGTATATGGTCCTGATCAGAAGAATAAGAAAATGTCAATTTCTGGGTATTTGATAATACTGAACAGAACTAATTATTAATTTAATTCATCAACAAGCCTCTTCAGCGTACACTGAAAGTAAATCAAACCTCACTAGGAACACTGTTTCTTATTTTATTTTCAGCTAATATTTTATTGTCTTTGGAAGGTTTTAAGGATACCAATGTGACATGAAGAACAACTACAAAATAATAAAGTTGAGCATGAGAGTAAATTACTATCTTTTTAAATGCAAAAGAGTTTGATGCAAGTATTTTAGAATAGATATTAAACATGAGCATTAGGAGTTTTGCTAACACTGTGAAACTTTTTGTAAGCACACCTCACCTCTTGTTTAGATTGTGCCTGTAATTCCTAGAAATATCCCACTTAGTAAAATATTTAAATCTAGGTTTATTTGATAAGGATACCATTTGAATTACTTAGTGAACAAGTTATTTTAGTATTTTTTCTGTGTAGAGCATTATATTAGTTATAGTATCTCAACACAAGTGTACTGATGTATCAATACTTCTCTATTAGATGTTTTTGAGGAAGCAGTTTTTAGTATAGCACAGCATACAAGTTTCTTTGCTTTGTTTATTCATCTGCTAACTAAAGTAGAAAGAATTACTGAACAGTGTATGAACAACATCCAATGCTTTCCAAGAGAAAGAGGAAAATCCAATTATAGAAAAACAAAGAGTAACTTCAGGTACAGTTTAAAATTGCACCACACTTGAAACAGGTAACCATGATTTTATTAGAGATGATTAATAGCCCTTGATAGGTTATTGTATTCATGTGATTTCTGTGCATGATCTTATTTTCTAAAAGAGTGCTACACAGTTAAACTCTAGTAGGAAACCTACCGTGTTTGTGGATGAAAGCCAGCCCTTGCAATATCTGATACATCATGTTTCTGATGACTGACTCAGGGAAAAACTTGTTTCTGTGAAGAAACGGGGTAAAAATGTCACATAATTAAGAAAAATAATGTATCTTCAGAACACACATGTTCCTTTATTTTGCCTAACATATCATTAACACATGAAAACAGACCCATCAAGTCGAAGATGCAACTCTACCAGGCCTTAATCTCACCCACTTGAAGTGCAGCAGCAGAAGTGCTCTGCTGAGAGGTTCATGGTGCTACCTCTCTGTAGAAGCTGGCCGGCCAGCAGTGTGCTTGACCAGGTGAAGGTGGAATGCCCAGTGGTGTAGCAAGGCAGAGATGGCACAGTGCAGCACTGGTAGGTGCCTTACCCAGCGGTGCCCTTACAGGAACCCTGATAGGAGCAAGGCTGCCCAGCTGCAAGTAACATCAGGCTCATGTCACCAGCAGCCACCTCAGGATGTCAACCCAAGAGCTTGGCACATTAGGAGATACAAGTGCTTAACAAAGTCTGAAGGAAACACTCATTGAAGGCAAAGCAATTCAGCAAAGGAAAATGTTATTGAAAAAGCAGGTCCTATTCTGAAGTCCCCCTTGCAAGCCTTGCTGTGTACTGTTAGTCCAAGACTGCAACATCAGAGCATATACAGGCCCATATACAGGCCGTTCTTACAAGCATGCATGCATGTACCATCCCCACCTTAAGCCAAATCTGTGAGCAAAACTAGCATGAACACTGCTCACCCAATCCTTTATATATTAAAATGAAGGCTGTTGAAGAAAAAACCCCAAACCACAACTATTTGGAATTTTTCTCATGGCTCTACACAAAGGCGTGCAAACTCTCCTGTCAACAAATGATCAAACTTATTTCCAAAATCATTACAATATGCAGTATTGCAACAGAGCAATGCAGAATTCTACACTAAGATAAAGCAGGTGTAGCAACTCCTGTTCAGATCAATGAGGCTGCAAAAAGTGCCAAAACCAGAAATTCCAGTGTGTTCTTCAAGGTAGTATGAGAATCATTAAATAAAGCATGATAGCACACTACTTTTCTGTGAGAAAAAGACATACCTATCCTTCATTAGCTGATAGAGATTTTCCTTCATGTATTCAAACACAAAGTAAAGGTGGTCATTTTCTCGTATGACTTCCTTCAATTTTATTACATTGGCATGGTTTAGCTTCTTCAGAGACTACAACAGAGCAAAATAAGGCTTCAGATAACCCCACAGTGACCTTGATTCCTTACCAGAACTAAATTTTTAACATGTAAACAGCTCTAGCACAGAACTCACACAACATATTCATGTGATACTCCATTATTTATCTTGCAATCTGTTTTAAAGAAATTTGACTAAATTTCAAAGTAAAAGCAACAACTATATTAATAGTAGTTTAAACCTATTTCTAGGGATTACCTCAGAGCTGGAGTAAAGATTAGCACAAAAACCTAATTCCCTACACCGAAAGACAAATCTGAATCTGTAAGAGCTCTTGCTCACTGAACTGATTAAGAAAACCCAGTATTCTTTTTTTTTTCTTTTTGGCATGAAACTTTCATTAAGAAGGATTCTCTTACAGATGTTCTTTTTGGATATACTGATTTGCATGAAATCTCCAATAAATTAAAGCTAAAGCTCTTTAGTAGGAAGTTTTGTATATACAGAAAATCAGATGCCCAAAACATGGAATTATTTGGGATTAAAGCCCAGGATTTCAAGTGTTATTCTATCACTTGGTTAGCCAAAACTCCCAGTGCTTTCTACAGATGCCCCAAATACAAGATACAAGGAATGGATACACAGCTAGAAATCTGCAAGTAAAATGAAAGAGGAGGATGGTAAACCACAGAAATACTCACATACAAAATCAATTCCTTTTTTCTTTCTCAAAGACAAGAGGCTTGGCTATGAGACATGGCCACTGCTTGAGAATAGTGGGATATTCCACAAATCAGCAGGACCTCTAGAAGTGCCAGCAGCCCACAGTTTTATGAAATCTGTCACCATTTAAGGAGTTCACAGACCTTGGCCTTATGCTTGGACATGGCAGCTGCCCTTTTCCTTCATGCAAGCCTAACCAGACACTTATTTTTAAATGTAGTATGTTCACCACTTTACCTTGACTTCTCTCAAATTCATACATTCATCCCATGAATAGAATTTCCTTTTCATTCTGAAATAAAGTCCAAGATAAAGTATTTTCAGTGAACAGTACAGAATGCTTTTAGAAAAAGAAAACCTAAATTATATTTTCTAAGACTAGCATTATCTATAATTTGAACTCAATTTAAAATATTCTAGCATACCCATCAGCAATATAATTAAAAACAAACTCAACACTTAGAATTGCTAAAAATTTACAGTGATTAATCATCAAACACTGAAACATATTTTTGGAAGAGTACATCCAGAGACTATGTTACTCCAAAGTAAAAGGGACATAAAACCCCTTTGTATCATTTGAATTGTGCTTTTAATAATAAAGTAAGCAACAATGACACTGCACATAAAACATGGAAAATCACATCTTTATGCATAAGTTGCATATACTAGGAAAACAAAAGAATTATATTTTTGAAATCTGCAAAATATCTGGACTCTGGACTGCTCACTATTATAATTAAGCATCTGACTTGATCGGTCATTTAAAAAATCTGTTCCAAGATACTAATTAAAAAAAAATTTCATTTTTTAAGCAACATCATAGCCTCTGAACTAATTATTATACTTAACAGTGTAATACGTTTATTTTTAAGTCCTGCATAAATCCAAATGTGGACATTTGGTGTTGCTCAGATCTTGGTATGAAGTTGTGAATGTCATTGCTGTGTTTCTGTACAGTTCTAACACCTAAAGTGAGGAGAGTTAAACCCAAGACTTTAATTGAAAATAAAAGTATCTTCAAGCAAAACCGTCCCCTCTCAAGTCTCAAACTTAAAAATCACACAAAAGAATTCCAAATGCTGAAATCACGAGAATGAAAACCACTTCCCACAAAATGCTATTCCTTTTGCTAAAAATAATTAAAATAATCAATTGGAGATTTTTTTCTTTAGCTTAGATTAATATTAACTTCAGTAACAGCAAGATATAGAGAAACCTGAAATTCTCAGAAATTCTTAAAGAAAAAGTCAATCAATTATATTACAATTATCTTACTGCAGTAAATCCATAAATGAAAGAAAAAAGTCTCAGCAAGATTTCAACTTACAACAGGTTCAACTCAACTGGTATTTCAACTCACAATTTATATCCTGCTTCCAATTCTCTAGGAATGCAAGAAGAACTTCCCCACTCCTTGAGTAGAATTTTTCTTGTTTCGTAATCATCTTTTAAGGCAAGTGTGACTATGTTCTTGATTACACAGAACAGAACTTTATTAGAGCCAAGGAGACAGCCTTTATTTACTGACCAGATTGTTACTGTTATTTATCACTGTAGCAACACACAAAACTTAATGCAGCACTTACAAAGATTTGAGGGGTGGGATGGAATTTCAAACCTACCTGTTACACTGCTATTCCTACAATTCATATAAATAAAGACCCTAATTAATCACATTCACTTTGGTGCTGGCCTAAAAACATTTTTAGAAGGAAGCATGTTCCAACTGAACAAAAGCAGCATGTAATTTTACAGGCCAACATAAGTCAGTAACTTAAACTTATGTGTCTCTCTATTGATCAGTTACCTGAAACCCGACTCACAATCACCTCGTTAAACACTTAAAAAATAATTTTGTTAATTTCTCCTTAAAAAGGGATTTTTTCTATTCTACACAAATGGAAGACAACAAGAAAGTCAAAAGGGAGAATCTTTAAGATTTTGCAAGCACCTTTATTTATGAATTGAGATGCCACATACCTTTTGATAGCCACAAGTTCTCCTGACTCATTGCTCTTCCCCATCAGCACGCTGCCATAGGTGCCATCACCCAGTTGTTTCATAATTGTGTAACGGTTCATTTTTTTCAAGACTCACACAGCCAAAAGCTTACGAAATTCTAAATGTCTTCTGTTTTATTAAAGGGTTCTGTGCTCTTTGATTTTCTTTAGAGAAATCTTCTTCCAGACTGTTTTATGTAGGTGAATGTTTCTCATAACTGAGCAGGATATTCACTGCTCTCTTCCAAACTGTAGCTACTTTGAGATCCAGATAGGAAGAATGGAAGATAGAAGAACATGGTCATTCTCACAAAGATCCTTAAAACAAAACAAAAGACTAGGTAGTTTTACAGTACTTTAGGAAAGAGACACACTACTATTTGTATCAAACAATAACACCCTCCAGAACCGTATGTGCTGTTTAAAAATGCTTAAATGTAATTAGTTCCTTTAAATCTTTCAAACCACAGAAGGTGCCTACTGTACAACTAGGGTTAGAGTAAGCAGAGACTGGAGAGTCAAGGTTACTGCCATAATTCCCCAGAACCAGAGAAGTGTTTTTAAAGCTGATGTATTCTGATGGAAGCCCTTACTCTAAATTTCCAGACAGCAGCACCTTCCTGAACTATAACAAAGGCATGGTTGAAGTTTTGGAAAACTTAAGAACACAAATTTTGTGCAGGGTGCAAAGGATGTCATGGCAAACATAGGGTCTGAACACTACGTTTTGGATTGGTAATGCAAGCAGGCTCTCTATGCTTAAAAGTTAGTGAGGAAGGGAGGTGAAGCAGCAAGATAACCACTGCATTCTTCACCCACATAAGCTGATTTGTTATAAATGTACATGGACATCTTGCTCTGAAGTTCACATAATTCTTAAGCACAGTAATGGCTGAACAGTTAAGTTTATTCTTCAGTTTCACAAGGCTTGCAGAGAGAAGCATAGAGCTTACGTGCACTGGTATGGAATATTAAATCTGAATTATCATTGGAAAACAATCCACATTGAACAATGTTGAATCATCACATTTGAATCTATGAAAACACTAATTTGAATCCTGATCCAAATTTGAATCTGAACCCCAGCTTCCATTACACACAATACTGTCTGACACCAATGCTTCAGATGAAGGCCAGGTGCCTCATGTTAAACACACAAGCTCACAAGAATCACCCACTTATTTATGCAGGACCAAGAACAATCTCTCACTGTACCATTTCCTCATGGTAACCCAAATGCTAATACACAGACAAACCACTGAACATTAACTGAATAACAGCATTCTCTACCTTTTGCCTCTGCTGTCTGAAAACACAAAATAAAACTTGAGTCAATGGGAACACACCATCAGTCTACCTTTATAGGAGATGGAGAACTCAGCATGCAACTCTCTAGTCCTTATCCTTGTGCCAGAATTAGCTACAGTCTAGTCTGTCCAAACAGATTAAGAAACTGATTCAGCTGATAACAAGACTCAGGCTTGAGATTTACAGGCCTGGCAAAATAACAATAAAATTGGCCTCTCAAGGAGTGTGAAATATACATTCTCAAGCAGACTAGCCTGCTGTGTAAAGGAAACATCTGTCTGGACAATAGATCAATGTTCCTAAGCTGTTCTTAGCTGAAATGCTGCTTCCTCGAAGAATTCATAGTGGCCTAGTGGACATCTCAATTTATAATCTTTGCACCATCAGTTTGTCAGGGAAAATGATAAAGAGGTTTTTATCTACAGCTATCTACACCTTCCTCTCCTGAAGCCACAGCTACAGTGAAATAAAATTTCTGGTTAATAGCATATTCTGAAACAAAGCTAAAAACCGGATTTAACAAAAAGTAACACAGACATCTCAAATTATAACTAGATTTTAAATTGGACATTCATACATTTAAGGCAATTGTTTTTCTCAGAGTTCAGCTTTATATCTTATTCCCCAAAATGCCTGCATGCACTCTAATACCATCAACAATGCCTTTTTACAACAAGGCTATTTGTTGACTCTGGTAATAAGCAGATGATCAAGTGTGTTTATTCCAAGCTAAGATACATTCTGCATACACATCTTGCAAGTTGTCAAAGGTTAGCTCTATGTATATATTAAAAAAACAAATCAACACAAAACCTGAGGGTATTCTTATACCCATTTCAAAACATAGCATCACATCTAAAGCATGAGCAATGATAAACTGTGTATGCATTTTGTGTATACGTGTACATAGGCATATCATGTGAAGTGAAATGTAACAAGTTTTGGGTGTCTGTGTTTCTCTGTTTCAACAAATACCATTGTACATTGTTTAAGGTATGTTTTTTTGAGAGGATTAAACAGTATCTACAACAGATGGCCCTAACTTGAACTCCTAGAGTTACATTAAAACTTTGGACAATTTGCACACATTTCATGCTCAACCTTTTGCTCTCTAACAAAGTGAAGCAAAAACAACATGAGGAAAACTCATATTTGCAATAAACAGAACAAGACCTAGACACAAACCTCAAGTTTTGATCTTTAAATCCTCTAATTTTGTTCCTAAATCCCATCAGCTTTCCAAGTTGGAGTCGATATTAATCACATACTTTTACAATTATTCCTTCTGTCCAATTCTAATATTTTGGCATGTGCAATTGAAACAACCTCACATAAAGTGTTCCTTCCCTCCAGAAGTTCTGTGTAATACAACACATCACAGACCCAATTGTGCATTTTGTCTGTTCAGTAATATATTTTACTGCCTTACTCCTTTTCTGCTGTATACTTTAATTTTTAGGGTATGAAAACACCTCATCAGTAAAGTACAGAGAAGTCAGCACATTCCTTCAATAATCAAATGGAAGTGTCAAATCCACTCAATGGAAATGCACAGAACAAGCTGTGAAAACCACACACCTTGATAACAATGTCTGTGTACCATCACACCTACCCCACACTGACATGTACTAGAATTACAGAGCATGATGATTTAGAACATAAAAGCTCCAGAGATGCACATTTCTCTACAACAGACTTCTGCATACTTTGTACTTTACACCACCCATACCCAGCTCAGGTGTGCAATTCTTTCTCAGTGGTCTCTCTGCATTTTCTTTTTCAAATCTGCAGTTCACTTTTGTCTTTTGTACCAACCTGAGGAAAAGCAAGGGCCCAATCTAGTTTTTCTGGTTAAAACAAGCCTCTGAGGTGGCCTTTTCCATACTAATACTCATATGGTATTATTTCCTCAGTGATGAGAAGCTCTAAAACGTAAAATTGTCATAATAGTCAGCTACCAAACAAACAAGAGAAATCCTAGTCTAAACAACAGCTTGTCTGATACTCTTAATGACATGCTGCACATAATCTCTTTACACAGGATTAAGGGAAGATTAAAGCCAGGGACAAATAAAGGACAAAATACCATAGCTTGACAGAGCCCATAATTTGTGTAAATTTAGCAAATCTGAACAAGTACTATAGAATTGAAGCAAATCTTCATTTTTAATACATCACTGGTGTTTTAAGCACTAGCAGCAACTTTATATTAATTTAGATGTCTGAATTACATTTCAAAATGTAATGAATAGCAGCAAATCACCCACATTTCTTGTGTACAAATACTATGCTTTACCAAGAGTTCTACATATGCATCCTAAACAAATCACTCTCAAATAAATAGAAACTAGGATATATGACCCAATAAAGACCTCCCACACAGAGAAGCAAAACACTCACAACCAAATTTTACCAACCTGTTTACGGTAACTGATGGAATCACCAAAACTGTTTGCGTGGCACAGTACTGCTCTCAACAATCAGAACTGGCAGCATTGCACAGCACAGAATGTATGCTGATGCAAATTTTTAAAGTAAAAAAAAAACAAACCCCAAACCAAATCCAACCACAAAACATTAAAAAAATTTTGCTGCAAGAACCTTCTTAGTAGTGACTGTATATTACTAAAGCTGCCAGTAATCAGGTCCCACGACAGGTGGATCCAGTTCTTGAGATTAACCTCAAATCCATTACTCTAATCAAAGGCCAGCAGTTATTTAAAAGCACAACACTCAGCTGCAAGAAAGAAGTCAGTATCATTGACAATAAATACTTGTGTTTTGAAATAGACTGCCTTAAAATCATTTTTTAGAAGTCCCTTTAAAAATCTAATATGCTGTTTCACATATTTGTATCAGGCATTCAGGATGGAGCATATCAAATCGAGAATTCCAGTTTGCTCTAAGTATTTTCCCCTGTTCTGTTCTAAACTAGCTTTGGTTTCAAACCAAAATGATTCATACCAACTTTTTCAGGACATTTCCACCATGCCAGCAAGGCTATTACCTCTTCCTACCCCCATGAAACCCCTTCCCACAATTCAGTACGGAAGTTTCAGGATAACAAAGTTTTCAGTGCTGCTGGAACTTCAAGTCTGCAGTTTTGGGCAGTGTCCAGAAGGAACACGAACCGCTCATCTTTCAGCATCTGCACCACTGTAAGTTTCAATAAAACACAGAATTGTTATAGTTGGAAGGGACCTCTGGAGATCATCAAATCCAAACCCCCTGCCAGGGCAAAGTCACCTAGAGCAGGTGACACAGAAACACATCCAGGTGTGTTTTGAATGCCTCCAGAGAGGGAGACTCCATGACCTCCCTGGGCAGCCTGTTCCAGTGCTCTGCCACCCTCAATGAAAAGTTGTTCCTCGCGTTGAGGTGGAACTTCTTGTGTTTCAGTTTATGGCCATTGCTCCTCAACCTGTCACTGGGCACCACGAAAAGACTGGCACCATCCTCTTGGCACCTGCCTTTGAGATAATTATACGCACTCACGAGAACTCCTCTCCGTCTCGAGAATGGACACAAATGCTTGTTTCCATTACAGTTCCACCTGGTGACATTCAGTCGCCTCCCAAGAGTGCGCAGGTGCCTCACGGCGCCACGCTCACGGCGCCAAAGGGAGCACGGCGCTCCCGCCGCTCACTCCGGCTATGAAACTGGGCACCGTCCGGCCTGCGAGTTTCACCCCGGCTCGGCTAAATAAACCTTCCCCTCCTCACACGAACCGCGGACCTCTCAGGCCGCCAAGGCCCGGAGCCGCCCTCCCGGAGCCACAGCAGGCAGGTCAGGGTCCCCGTCCCCGCAGGCTCCGCAGCGCTGCCGCTCCCCAAGCCCAGCCCTGCAGCGGGGCAGCTCCCCACACACGCGGGTTCACCCCCAGCGTGGTTCGGGGGGCNGCGGGGGAGCTGGAAGGCGGGGGATAAACAGCGCCGGTGGGAAGGGAGAGGTGCGCAACGGCGAAAGCCGCGTCACAGGCTCCCTGAAGGTGGCCCCATGATACGCGAGATCGTCTGTCTTTGCTACAATTGCTGCTAATAGTAATTATATACTGAATATATATTTGGAGCTCTGGTGAGACCCACCGGGAGTGCTGCATCCAGCTCTGGGGTCGCCAGCACAGGAAGGACACGGACCTATTGGAGCCAGTCCAGAGCAGGATGCTCTATGATGCTCAGGGGGCTAGAGCAGCTCTCCTATGAACACAGGCTGAGAGAACTGGAGCTGTTCAGCCTGGAGAAAGGCTCTAGGTTGACCTTAGAGCAGCCTTACAGTGCCTAAAGAGAAACTTCAGGAAAGATGGATAGAGTCTATTTGCAATAGCATGGACAAAGGAAAACAGGTGCAAATTGAAAGAGAGTAGGTTTAGATTAGATATAAGGAAAAAATTATTTACTGTGATGGTGGTGAGGCACAGGAACAGGTGACCCAGCAAAGTTGTGGATGCCCCATCCGTGGAGGTGTTCAAAGCCAGGTTGGATGGGATTCTGAGCATCCTGGTGTATTGCAAGGTGTCCCTGCCCATGGCAAGGGGGTTGGAACTAGATGATCTTCAAGTTCCCTTCCAATCCAAACCATTCTATGGTAATATGAAATAAAGCTACCAGCTAAGCCACAGTGTACTTAGAATTGGTACAGAAATTCCCACCTGTAATATTCACAGCTGTAGTGAAACCTGAGGGATTGTTTTCCCCCTAGCATTTTCAAAAATTATTATTTTTTACTGTAAGCAATTTATTAAAATGCATGTTGCTAATACTGATGCAGGGGAGAAACTTTGCTCTATGTATTCTAAAATATATGTATTTCTATTACAAAAATAATAATGAACTTTCTTCTTGGTCCTTTGTAACCTTGCGTTTCTCCTGGGTCTACAGAAGGCATGGTTAATAAAAATGGCATATTTAGTATCTGATCCAGAGGTTCTTTTTGCAGAGAAGTCTCATTTTAACCTTCAATTCTCAACATCAGCTTGAACTTGCTATTTTTTAATGTTTTTGAGAGTGAGGGGCAGAAATGGAGGAGATCATTTCAACACAATAACTACTAGAAGCACATTGGAGGGGAAGGCAGAAAATTGTTTTAGAAATTTGGATTCCTATCTGCTTCACCAAGCTGGCAGCTCAGGCTTGCTGAGCAAAAATGGGAAGCTGTCTTCATTTTACCTTTTTTTTCTCTCCCCTCCCTGTTCCTCATTAATTGGCATGGTAACTTTGTGATGGTTTAGGAACTGTTGACAGATTAATTGATTCTAACTCAAGTCAATTGGGTGGAACGCGGGGCTATGGGAATCAGTTTTCTGGAATCCAAAGGATTTGACCACTTGCACATAACTTGCTGAAGTGAAAGTACAAGAAAACAACATTGTATTTTCTGAAACAAAATATGCCTGTTTCCTTTACTTAAATAAAACACCAGAGGTGACTGCCAGGTAAAATAAAGTTCACAGTTGAGGCTTGGACATGAGAAGGAAGAAAGTACCATAACCCACACAGCAGAACTCAGGCAGAGATTCAGCAGGAGCTGATTGTATGTAGCAAAGAATTTAACCATGCATTAACCCCTAAGAATGTGTTTGATCACTACAACATGGATACATCCCTACCTTACATATGAGAAAACACCTTTCCACTGTCAATGGAAATGATGCGGCAGTTGACCTGTGATGTCCTGTCCCTGCCCTTGTGTCCTTTCTTCTCTCTATAGTTTGGTCGTGTCCCATGACTATCTTTTTCCTAGTGATGGGCTCCCTCCTCATCCTCTGGTGCTGCCACTCAGTTTCATAAGATCATAAAATGGTTTGGGCTGGAAGAAATCTTAAAAATCAACTAGTTCCAACCTCCCTGCCATGGTCAGGGACATCTTCCACTAGACCAGATGTCTCAGAGCCTGATCCAGCCTGGCCTTGAGCACTTCCAGGGCATTCACAGCTTTTCTAGGCAATCTGTTCCAGTGCTTCACCACCCTCACAGCAAATAATTCATGCCCAGTATCTAATCTAAACCCACCCTCTGTCAGTGTAAAGCCATTCCCCCTTGTCCAGCCCTACATGTCCCTGCAAAAAGTCCTCCAACTCTCTTGCAGGCCCCCATTAAGTATTGGAAGGATGCTAAAAGGTCAGCCCAGAGCCTTTTTTCTCCAGGCTGAACAACTCCAGCTCTCTTCATAGGAGTGGTGCCCCAGCCCTCTGTGCGTCTCTGTGGCCTCCTCTGGCCTTGCTCCAGCAGGTCCATGCCCTTCTTGGAGGACCCAGAGCTGGATGCAGCACTGCAGGTGGGGTCTCACCAGAGCAGAGGGGCAGACTCTCCCCTCCCAGCCTGCTGGCCACGCTGCTTTGGATGCAGGCCAGGATACATTTGGCTTTCTGGGCTGCAGGCACACACTGCTGGGTCATGCTAAGCAGCCAACACCCCCAATCCTTCTCCTTGAGGCTGCTCTCAATCCATTCTCCCCCAGCCCATGTTTGTGCTTGGGATTGCCCTCACCCATATACAGGACTTTGCACTTGGCCTTGTTGAACTCCATGAGGTTTGCACAGTCCCACCTCTCCAGCCTGTCCAGGTCCCTCTGGATGCCAACCCTTCCCTCCAGCATGCTGACTGCACCACACAACTTGATGTCGTCATCAGCCATGCTGAGGGTACATTCAATCCCACTGTCCATGTTGCTGACCAAGATGAAAATGCTCTTGGTTACCCATGGGGCATTTCCAATCTAATTACAGTCACTTATAAGAGATCTGGCACAAGCAAGGGGTTGATGGTTAAATTATTTCTATATTAGGTTTGCACAGGAGAAACATTTAAGTCTAAATTCTGTTACCAGGACCTCACATCTGTCAATTGTTGGTACTTTTTGTAATGGTTCCCAACATTTCACACACATGAAGGCAGAAAGGCTGTAGACAGGACTTGCTGGTGTTTGAGCCAGGCTGCAATGCGGTGTGGAGTTGCAGTACAAGCACTGCAAGCCAGTCACTTAACACCTCATTTTGTCATAAAGACAGGAGAGAGATGCTGTCCCGTACTCTTGCTATGAACCAGGAAACTGAAGGAAAGCAACAGGATGGAACAGAGACCCAGGATGTTTGTGAGCCCTGCTAAAGCACCTCTGAGAAATCCTCATGCACCTGCTTCCCTGCTCGTTTTACAAAACACAAGCAGACCCACTGTTAATTTTCTGTTGAAAGAACCTCCTTTGGTTGTGGTCTTTAAAGGTGTTGATGCTATGCTCAAGTGCCAGCCAAAATACCTGAAACTGCCTTCTCCCAAACACCAGCACAAGTGCCAGCATGCATGTTGAAGCTTATAAGGATTGTGTAAACTTCTTTTTCTGTTTGTTTGAATGAGGTTGAAGCAAACTAGCAATGTTTCTCTGTGATACTTACTTGCACCTGTGTCATCCCACTGATCTTCGTGTCTCATGTGGACTCTTGCAAACCTGGAGAGGTGCTGTGCTGAAATGGACTCTTCATTTTGCGCAGTCCCAGGTGTAGCACTACATAAACAGTACCTGGTTCACCCTCACTTTGCTTGTGAGTGACAGGCAAATACTTGATTTTAGGCAGCTAGAACACCAAAGGCAGTAATCCAGGCATGGATAACGACCGTACACCAGTCTCATTATTTCTCAGGCAGAGGGATTTTCACAGGCCTGGACTAACCTTTCACTCTGTGTGCCGGGAGGAACCGCTCCAACACTAAACACCTCAGTTCTTCCTTTTTTATCTGCATGTGATAAGGGTAGGAATGACATAAATTTTCCTAAATGCACCCCTAGAGCTGCACTGTGCATCCTATTAAATGATGTCTCTCAGGAAACATGCTCTACTTTGCTAACAGCTGTCTCAGCTGTGTTAAATGGCTTCCCCCCAAAAAGACACTAAGAAAACCCCCAGAAATCCAGAAGAAATCCCAGAAAATCTCTGGGAAGGAAAAAGCCTCAAATCATATTCAACTCTGTTGCACTGGTGGTTTCCACTCATGGAACTCAGAGAAAAGCTTGTCTCTGTCTTTAAGGTGATAGTTTGTTCCCCCAAAATGAGATCAACTACTTCAGGCTCAGTAAGCCCAAAACAGCCAGGTTCCTGCATGCCTTGTAGCATATAGCACATTTGAAAAGCCCAGAGATAACCTGCTTCCCGAAGAGGAGCAAGGGCTAAGCAAATTGGACTCCCACAGGAGGACTGGGCGGATACATGTGGTAATGGAGCAGGACAGTGTGCCAGGCTCTGTCTGCCCCCTACAAGGAGATATGACCATGAAGTGATGCCCGCATGTATTTGCATCCATCAGGCATGTGACACACAGCTGCATTTCATGAGTACAGGGTTGAAAAACATTGTCACGGGTCCTCTTGTCTCTGGGAGGCATCTATTCAGCACTTGGGCTTTTAACCTTTGCCATTGTGAGGCTGCTGCTTTGGTACAAAGGGCAGCCTCAGCATGGGCACAGATGGTGCTTTACCTCAATAGGGCCCTTGGAACCCATATGAAGCTGGAGACACAGGAGACTGAGATCTGAAAGCACCTTCTCCTCCGCTCCCTCCGTGATTTTGCCATAACAACCAGAGTTTGTTAGATGGAGATGTCTGTCAGAGTACAGAGTACAGGCTGGTGAAGGGCTCCTCTCAGGTGCTCAATGCAGGACCAGAAACCACACTTGAAAGGACAATTAATGGAAGAAAAGGTGCTTACTCAGGGTCCATCTTGCTTCAGGATGCTGCTTTGGCTGAGGAACATGCTTTTAAAGTCCATCCTGCAGCTGTTTAAACCTACAATGAGGCTTTCAGCTTCTTTCTTGTTACAGAAGCTCCCATTGCCTTTACATTTATGTATTTTGAAGAGGAAAAACTGTCTACACCTCTAGACTTTATCCATCTGATCTTTTATCTGAAAAAGGTTACGTACAGATAATTTCATCCCAGACACTTGTACGTGAAAGGAAGCAAAGAGGAGAAAGGCTGCAATAGCCCTTAGAGTGGTTTTATTTTTTGTACTGCTACAGATGATGCAGCAAGGTAATCACCACCATAGTTTTTCACTGTGCTTAAACAGCTGTCATGTTTATTATAAATAAATCCACACCCAAAAAGTAGCCTCTTAACACAATTCGCTGCATTTTCTTTACTGGTGTACAAAGTAATGCTTTAAAGGCTGTGTTTAATTGGATAGCATAATGATTTAAGCATACAATTACAATTACATGTTTTATACCAGTGATGTAAATAGCATGCAACCTCCACAGCTTGTCTGTTTTAATAGCATGTAGTATTTTAATAACTTGTGCTTGAGTTGTGGTTGGCCAACTCCTCTAAAATCAATATAAAGTAGAGCAATTTACAACTTTAATGTGTTCCTTGATTTTCCCATCTGCAGTGAATCTCTCTAGCTTTTTTAGTAATTTTGTTTGGCCTTATTCCCCTGTTATACCTTTTTTCTCCTTTAAACTTATACAGCTATGAGCTTTGATTTTTATTCTACATGTCAAATGCCTCCATGTGATTTGGCATACAGCTGAGAAGTCCCAGTTCTGTAAACAGGCATAGTGTTAGATAATCCTTAACTCTAAAATTTTGCATCAGTCTTTTTTTTTTTAAAGGTTAGTATGAGTTAATTATCAAATTGATGTTGCTCACCTGAACCTGTTCTCATCAGTAATTTAAAACACTTGGTAGAAGAATTGCCATAAGAGTTTAACAGAAGCCAAGGGAGATACACAGCAACTACACTAAAGCTAAAAGACAAGGTAAGCTTGCTGCAGATAAATTAATTTAGTCTTTTTGTGAATTCCATCTTTTCCTGGCTTGAATTTTTAAAATGCTGAGCAATCCATTGCTAAAAGAGGATGTTATTAACTAAATTCCTGTGGGGCTCAGTTTCACATCTCAGACTGTGCACATTATTTTTAATAAAAATATAAAAAGGAAGAAAATATGCTACATCAGAAATAACTATTTTTAAACCTCAGATCTTTGTGTTTTGAAAATAAAACTTGTTTACCAGTTTAATGGTGGCTTCAATGCGTAGAACCTTATAATTCTAACTAACCCGCTGCTCCCATTACTTTGCATGGTGCCTTGCTTTTAACTGTGATTTCACATTTTTTAAAGACTGCAATAGTATGCTGTTACTTGAAACATAGCAAAAATATATATAAGACAGAAGTAAAAAAAAGTGTCTAAAAAGTTAAAGATACTTGGTAACTTAATTATAATAATATTAAAATAAATTTTTTAACCAGGACCAATCCCCTGTGTCTACTTTGCTCCCTTGCTTGGTGCACACATTTTGGGTGAGTGTTCTATTTGCCACTACTAGGCAGCTTTCAAAATATCTTTAGTTTTAAACTAGCAGTGTTCTGGTTTTTCTTCTTTCCAGATTGACAAAGGATTAGTTAGTTTAGGGATGAATTTGAGAATACATTTCCTTACATTTTCTTTGTTGAGCTCAGTTTGGATATTTTGTTTTGTAACCTGTTGACCAGTTGTTTAATTTCCAAAGTAGTGCTGTCAAGGGGAGCTAGGATTGCTGAGAGAAAAATGACTACGAGTCCCTCAGGAGAGGGAGAAAGACCTGATGGAATGCAGAGAGGCAGCCAGGAAAGGTGCATTTAACACTGACCTGTACTGCTAAGAAGCTGGGGTGTTGCATTCTTAGACAAGAGGAGTTGTATCCATGGGTAAAGAGAATTCTGCGCCAATAACCAATTGGTCTGACCAGCTTGCCAGGCCCCTTTAAACAAAAACCAGTTTCACTGCAAATGGTTTTCAGGACCACATAAGTTAATCCTGGCAGCCATGTGATGCTGAGCAGGCTTGCTGGGGGTCAGAGCCTTCCTGCTTCCAGGCTGAGTGGCACAGGGCATCAGTTCCTAGGGTGGCTCTGCTGGGCTGTCCTTACATAGAAAGGCTGGGTAGTTTCAACTCTTGATACAGGGGATCAAAAAGCAGCATGAATTTAGCATGTTTCATTTCTTAGGTTTCAGGGTTTTCATTTCTCATTTCAGAGAAACTTAGCTGATCTTTCCATTCATCAGAAGGATCATGGCAAGTGAATGGACCATTCAGGTGAATTATTCTGTAAATGGTCTTGCTTTCGCATTTCTTTTATTTCTTTCTTTCCGTACCTTTTCTTTTAGTTGACTATAATCTATAGCCACCTCACTTCATCTTTTTTTCCATTTCCAGATTAGCCTTTTCTTTCTTACAGATGGAGCATTTTCTCTCAAAGCTTGAGGCATCTGACAGGGGCTGTAGCTGCAAGTGGATTGCACTTGCTGTCAGAGGAGGCTGTTGACTTCCAGAGGAGCTGTGCCTCCACGTTACCTTCTCCCAGGTATGTTTTAGGCTCAGCTCCTTGTGCCATTTTAGAGATTGTGTGGGGCCTCTTTGAAATTAGATGCAAAATATAATTCACTCAGCACACAGCTCCAGAAAGGTGCTTCTGGGAAAAAAAGCTGTCTTGATGTTCTGTTTCCTTACCTTCTCTCCTCAAATCCCAAACCACTTGGCTTAGCGCTCGCGTGGTCAGCACAATAATCTATTCTCCCATCCGCAGGTATTTGCCATTTAGGCAGCATTTAGTCAATATTCAGCACTCTCAAACCTTAGGGCCTGGCCTTCATGCTCAGCAAAGCTGTTCCCCAGAGGGAGCCCACACCGATAGCTCTCCACGCTCTCAGCTGGTTTGGACTTTGTGGGGATGGAGTCGTGTTGGTAGAGCAACGCTGACTTTATCATCCCAAAGTCTTCCTGAATCTTCATCCCTGAATAGATGGCACCCGAGACGTTTTCTGCCACGTGGGTGTAGCTCTGGAGGTTTTTCACATCGCAGAGATTGTTGCTGTACTTGAGCGCAGGTGGCTTGTAGGCCTGATAGGACACCTTGGTGGTGGTGGTGATGACTGTCTGCAGCGGCGGGGCCATGGGAGCAGGGCTGGGGCTGTACCTGCAGGGATAGTCCCCACTGTAGTAGGGGTGGGGAGCACTCGTTGGCATCTGCCCATAGTCACTCTGGTCTCCGCTGCCGGTTTTCCCCCAAGCAGGTTTCAGTCCGTAAGGTCTGCCAGGGTTATCAAAGCTCTTATCATGCATAGTCACAGCGTTGTAGTGAGACCCGTTCACACTGAGAGCGTCTGCATCAATGGCAGGACTGGTCAGGTCTTTGTAAAATGTTGGGTAAGGACTCGAGCTTATAAAGGTAGGAACTCCAAACTCGTAACTGCATGGCCTGGGCATGTAGATCCTTGGGTTTAGACATTTGGGGTATGGTGATAGCTGGTCCTCTTGGAAGCTGGCTGAGTCATAAGGTGCCTTGTAGAGGTCGGTGTTCTGCAGCGAAGGGTAAGGCTGGGCTGGGATCGAAAAACTGGTGTCTGTGAAGATACCGTCTCTTTCTGGGCCATCCATGCACTGAAAATTCTGTAAGTTGTTGGTGTAAGCACTGCTGTCATGGTACCTTCCTGCCTGACAAGGTGAAGAAGATCTTTAAGATTCAGGAATCAATACTGCCCGTACACATCTCAATACTTGTGCTGTGGCTCATTTCAGCCCCAAATTATCAGATGTACCTCGGTGTAAAGCTTTGTTTTGTCCTGGGATCCCAGTATGTGCTTATCACACCTTTTTAATTGACAAAAAACTCCTTCATTTATGTCACCTTTTTATTTGACTAATGGCTTTGACTTACCTCTGAGCTGAGAGATCTCTTTTTCTGGGAGTGGTGATAAGAGGATATTTGCTTCTTAATTGCACTTCTTCTTGCCTCTGCCTCCAGTTTGCTCTCTGGGCGGGGGTGGTCATGGACTCCTTTAGCCTAAATTAGGATTAACAAAAAATTTTTTGTGAACCTGGAAGTGGGTAAGAGAATGCTCTAAGTAGTATGAGAGGTAGTCACAGCATGGTCTGTGGTTTGGCACAAGAGAAAGGGAAGGAGAAACTAAACAACAATGACCAGTTAATTGTAAAATTAAAGAAATAGAACCAATCATGATTTGGATGTAGATAGAAGGAAAAAGTGAGGGAGAAGTCAGTGAGGACTGCAGAGCTAATGAAGGAGCAAAAGTGTTACCTAAGTTTCTGACATTCATGAGTAGATAATTAGAACCAAGGGGGGAAAAATATTTATTTAGTTTGGTTAGTTTTCTGCAGTCCAGTATCTTAGTTCTGCTTTGTAAGTACATATATAAGTAGTAAAAATAGGCTTCCAAGAGCTTTCATGCCACAAGGCTACGAATATTCTCTTAAAGCCTCTCTAAAACACCTTCTTGATTAAGACTGAAAATTATATCCTGGAAAACCAGCTGAAGATGCTCTGCTATTGAAACATCTGTGAGTATGCAGATCTATGTAACCAAAGTCATAGTGGTGTATGATGAAGTCATGTGTGCTACGTGTCCTTACTCCTTTGTTTGAACAAATGTACGTGTAGTCGCAAATACAAAGTAAAAAGCTAGAAACTGTTTTTAAAACATCGTCCTTTCTCAAGCAGAAATTAACTTCTAAGCAAGGATTTATCAGCTTTTTTGATAGTAAAAGTGTTTCAGTTTTGCATGTCTGTAAGAGAACATTTGAATAATAGTATAGGAGGCAATCTGGGGATATGGGCAGCTTTCTTCATTCACTGACTGGAGAACAGAATTCACTGCCGTGTGAGTCAGGGAAAAAAAATTATCCAGGAGAGAATGTAATCTCATAGAACAGAAACTTTTTCTTTACTTTTTGTCCTAATGTTGCTTAAAAAAAAAGAAAAATCAACATGAAATTTCAAATTTTGGCTAAGAGTCTTCATTTTTTCAGGCAAGATTTTAAATCCTTCAAAATTCAAGGACTGATTTCACCAGAGGTACAATGTTCATGTTTCAACTCACAAAAATTAAGTATGGCTTTTTTTTTTCCTATTTATTTTAGTAGGAAATCAATATTTGGAAATAACCATTGGAGAGATTCAGTTGTCGTATGCACCAGGATGCAAGACAATCTCTTTATTCATATTTGTGCTCTGTAAACAGGAGAATTTTAGCCATCATGGTATTGTAGTTAAAATTGAATGTTGTCAACCCATCAGCACTGCTTTTAAAGAGACTGCCAAGTGTTATTGTTTTCTTTGTTCTTGCAGTGTTCATACTAATGAGAAATTCAGTCATGGACTAGACCTCCATCATGCTGCTCATCATGGTCTGTGTTATATTAAAAAAAAAAGGGGGGGGGAGGAAGAAGAAATCTGTCTCTTTACAGGTATTAGTTTATATACAGGTATAATTTATATAGCATGCACAAATGCATACAGCTGCTTTTTACCTGGAAAAATATTGCTTTGCCATCAAGCCTCCAGAAGTTCGTGACAGGGTAGCCACTGTGTCCTCGGCAAGGAATCAGCTCGAGGGCAGAGTTACAGTTGGGGCAGGCTTTCTCTGTGAATAAAGATATAAAAACTACTGAAGAAACTGATTTAAAGTAAAGGATATTACCTGACAGTAAACAGAGCTCAACAGCAACATGATCAGACTTTTCCAAAATTCAAATTAAAACATACTGTTCAAGGAAATGCAACATAGATAGCATATGCAACATACCAAGCATAGCTAAATGGTATGAACTAGAACTGCCCACTAGATATAAACGCCAGTAATTTAAAGGACTTAAATCCGTCTCCCCTTAAGTATTTGCAACAGACATAGATGAAATTTGGAATTAATCAGTCATTGCAATTATGCCTTAGTCTGCACCCAAATAAGAGTGACTCCAGTTTGGAAATCAAGCCCAGGTGAAAGAAATGGGGTCCCTTGGGCATCGCAGCTCCCTCTGGGTGCCTCTCACTTTGCTGCTTCTGCCGAGCCTTGTCGCAGATGGCGGGGCGGAGCTGCAGCCTGGCCCCGCCGGGCAGAGCGCAGCTCCGGGCACACACCACCACCCCCAGGCAGGACTTCTTGAGGATCTGGCAGTTGTGGTTGTTGGTGTTGCGCATGGCCCAGCCGCTCAGGTGCCGCTGCGCGTTCTTCTCCTCGCTCGAGTAGATGAGCCGCACGTAACCATCGGGCCACTCCTGGAAGGAATCGAAGTGCTTGGGCTCCTGCAGCAGGCCGGGCGGGGTGGCAGGGCAAGGCAGCAAGGAGAAGAGCAAAAGAACATTATTAGTCTATTACAACCTGATATTTTTGCCTTGTTATAAAACGCATAATGGAAAAGGAAAAAAAGCTTTTTCTATGACCACCCAAGCAGCAGAAAAGGAAATACGGAAAGAATAGCTTGTTCAGAAATGTTCTCTACAAAGACTAGGGCCATTATAGCATTGTCTGTTGACACATATGCCTTTTACAGTGAAGTTACCCAGCTATGAGACACCAGCCTTACTCCCAGACTTTACTGTCTACTCTGCTACCCTCCACACTCAGTGTGTCCAGACAGGACACAAGCCACCCTGATCGTGACTGCTATTAAGTTCTCCTTGTTGTGGGACCATGCACCTGCAGGCAGGAAACTAGAAGCTTTAGCTACGGAATGGCTTCTTAAAGTGCATCTAATATGATTTGAATAAGGCTTTTCCCAAAAAATAGAGTTAAAAAGATTTGTCATTTGTCAAAGCAAATCTGCTTCCAATATGTGTATAGTGGTGTAAGCAAAGAACATTTCAATTTGGGATTTCACTGACTACTACCTGCAGTTACAGCATGAAGACATTCTATAATAGCATGGGCTCTGTAAACTTAAATAAACTCTAAGATGAAAAAAGTTGCAAATTGAAAAACTCACTATTTGAAACTCACTGCTAGATGAAAGTGTTCATTGGCATTAAAGTGTTGCATCAATAAACCAAAGAAATAATTAGATAACTTGGATCATAGTAGTAAATTCAAGTTTCATAGTAGTCAATTCAAGTTTCTAGTCAAAATTTCTTGAACAAGGAAGAGGGGGTTGAGGGAGAAGGAAACTGGCCAAATGGAGCCACGGGTTGTTTTAGGAGTGCATATCCAGCTAGCCAAAGCTGTGTAATCAAATCTATACATTTATTACAAGTCACTTTATAAAGACTACAAAATAAAACAAAAAATGAAAAGGCACAGGAGAAATAAATCAGACGTAAAACAAAGCTTTGCTTAGACAGAAGTTTGTTTCGCTGTTTCCCAACTCCGCATTAGAGCCGGGGGGAGACTTTCCCCAGTACCCCCACCCACCCCTTACCTGCGGCAGCTTGGGATCGTTGATATCCCAGGTGAGCTTCATGGCAGAGAGTGGCTGTAGGTGACAGCTCCCGGGTTTTTATGCCGTCGGGGCGTCGCCGAGGTGTGGGGGGGAGCAGCACCATCACCGAACCCCGCCGCGGCCCCAGCGTGGGCAGGAGCGGCGCTCTCCCTCCGCGCCACAGGCGGGTTCCGCTACGCTCACCTGAGGTTGTGTGACAGGGGATAGACACGGGAGTTGTGCCCGAATCCACCCCCAGCACTGGCGGCCGTCACCTCGGCAAATTTGAGCAGGGTTTGGAAGTCTAACGCGGCAGCCGCGGGGCTCTGCCGCTCGCTCCCGCGGGTGCCGGGATGGGAGGAGTGATGGGGAGGCGGGGGACCCGTCTCAGCCCAACTGGGACTCTTCTCATCTTGGATTTTGAGCGTGGCTCGGAGCTGCCCGCAGCTTGTAAAGCCCCCGTAGGGAGGCAAAGATGCTGAATAACCTGCTTGATGGATGTAAACGAAATCGGTGTTATTTGGCAGGATTCCCCTTCGCGCTGTGCTCTATAGCACCCGATCTAAAATGCAAAGATGGTGTTGGTGCCATCGTGTTGATAGGCACATTTTAGCTTTTAAAAAGTTACAGGTTTTTTTGTTACCTTTTTATTTTCGAAAGAAATAACCAATGGGGTGTGATGTTTGGAGGTTTTTTGGTTGTTTTCGTGGTTTCTTGGTTTGGTTTCGTTTATTTTTTTGGGGGGGGGTGTGTTGTGAGGAGGAAGGAGGGAGATTGATTTCTGGTGTGAAAAACAGAAAGAAAAAAATTATCCGCAGCAGTGCAGCGATCAAGTCGGTGAACTCCAAGCGCTGCTATCACCCTTTAAACGATCCCACCTGTTCGAAATTATTTTCTCATTCTTTTCCATTCTCTCTGGTCCAAAATTTACTGAACTTTACCTTCAGCTGAGCCCAATAAAGCCCACCTGGCAGCAGCAGCCTCTCCTGAGGGAGGCTCTGAGCTCTTCTTTTGCACTTCTGGGCTCGGGCGGGGATCTGGCGGTGCTGCAGCGCCGGTGCCCGAGTGCGGAGGCCTGTCCCCGGCGCCGCACAGCTGCGGCTTTTTAGGGCGGATGAGAAACGGGCTGGTTTTCCTGCTTTTTTTTCCCGCGCTGCTGGGCTATAGAGAGAGAGAGTTTGCTGAAGAAAGGAGAGCGCTCGGAGCTGTGAGAAAGCCTGGCGAGGGTCTCCCTCCACCCTAAAAGCGGGTTGCGGCCGTGGGGAGGGTGTGAAGCAGCCCCCGCACCATGGC
Organism: Drymodes brunneopygia; assembly: GCA_013400955.1. Classification (NCBI taxonomy): domain Eukaryota; kingdom Metazoa; phylum Chordata; class Aves; order Passeriformes; family Petroicidae; genus Drymodes; species Drymodes brunneopygia. The sequence continues at coordinate 411,093 of VZTZ01007909.1, read as the reverse complement.
CCAGGTGAGCGGCGCTGCCCGCGGCGGAGAGCCGGCAGTGATGGGGACACTTCATGCTCCCTCCGGGGTCAGCCGTGGGACACCCCCCGACTGCTGAAAACCTCGGGTTGGGAGGCGTGGGGATGGGAGGTTGTAACATAGGAAATAAGGAAGGAAAACCAGCGTTTTGAGAGAGAGGGGATGAGTAAGTGCTTTAAAGTTTTGGGACAGAAAGTGTTTGCATTTGTTTTGGTTGGTTGGGTTTTCTTTTTTTAGAGGGAACAGGGAAAGAAGATTTTTTTTGTGGTTATTTTTTGCTTCCTTCTGTTTTTAAAGGAAGAAAAAAGTGAAGAACAAAATAAAAATGCGAGTGGTAGTATGGCAGACAGAGCAGAAGACTATGTAAGGATCTTTTAAATGCATCCTTATCTTTATCTTACAAATAGATATTTATATATATTTAAAGGTATATTTTTAAATAGATGTGGCATGACCTAGTTAGTTATTTTAGTTATTATTTATTTAGTGGGAAGTGTAGCAGTCTCCTTAATCTTTTCCTTAATAAGTGGGAAGAAATTATTGTAATAATTGTGGGTCTTACAAAGTGAGCGTCTTAAATAGCCTATTTCTTTATTCAGTATCTTTTAAGATTACTCAGTTTCACGGGTTCTGTCTCTTTTGAGCATTAAGATTGATGTTTCACTTCAGCAGTAAAATTAAAGTAGAGTAACAAACAAAAACAAATAAACAGAAACTTGCAACTTTTAAAATAGCATTAAAAGTACTTTCTCATAACTAAGTGCAATTACAATTTCAATGTCTGTTTATTTTACTAGCTAGTTTTTTCCTTTCCCTCCTGCTACAGCTCGAATCACTGCTCATTGATGCCTTTAAAGGGAAGGGGTTTCAAAAAATACATGAACTGGTTCAAGAGAAAGAAGTAGAGCCTCCCCAGAAATATAGTGACTCTCTCTTTAACCCGCTGGACAAAGCACTGAGAAAGGCAGGTACCATAAATAATCTCAACTATCCTAGCACCCAACTCAGAGGCTGTCAGACCAATGATGCACAACACTCTGTATTTCTGTAGGAGCTGGACAAGAATGAATTCAAGAATGCTTCACTGCTACTGAAATGTATTCAGCTCTACGTTAAAAGTGATCTTCAAAGAGGGAAGAGCTTGTTTATTGAGCAAGGACTGGTAGCAAAGATGAGTATAATACTGTATACCAGTTACTAATGTGATTTAAGGTTGTTTCCATCAGAAAAAGAGCTCCAAGGAAGTAAAAACTAGAGGACGGCTTGTTGGCTACACAGAAACAAGTTTTTTTTTTTTAAATATATTGCATGAACTGAGTGGGGAAAAATTGCTTACTCTCTTTTATTGCTTTTGGTGTAGCAGCCAACATTATGGCTCCATTTATTACCTGATTTAAAGGGGTGGGTTTTTTGGGTTTTTTTAAGCTGATAGTGGAAGGAGAGGATTCATTTCTCTGAGTCCAACAAGTGAAATGATATAGACTTTCTATATGCATTTTAAATACTCCAGAAAAATACTGTGGTAGTAATAGAATTGATGAGTAATTTGGGCTTTTATATTTTTAAAAACTGAGATATTATTTATGAAGGTTCCTCTCTATATATGTAGCAAACCAGATTAATTTAATCTGCAATTGTGCTTTATCTTCTGGCACAGTGGCACTATATTGATTTCAGCTGGTAATACTTGTAGTAACAGAAATGCAGTTGTGCTGAAGATGTGTAACACCTGGATCTAGCACAGCTATCAGGGAATAGTTAACACGTGCTCTTTCTTAGCAGAGTTGTACTGAGTCGTCCTCGGTACAAAATACTGTATTCCTGCCTTCTAGTTAGGCTTTTCAGGGATACAGTTACTCAAAATTCCTGGATGGAGATAAATTAATAATTTTTTTCCAGTCTGAGCTCTGTACTTCCAGTGGAGCACAGATTTCTAGTTCACCGTTTGTGTGTGATGTTATGCAATCTTTAAAACCATGAAATATTCAAATACTTACCTTGAAAAAGCTTGAAAAAAATTTACAGTATTTTGCTGTGAGTTGCTGTCCTCTAGAAATGTCTGTAGGAGTTTTGATGCCACTAGCAGCATGTATTTTTTCTGAGAACCATGAGTGGGTGCGTTGGACAAGAAAGAAGGATAAAAAAAGAGCTGGGGGGGGTTGGCACTTCTCATGTCCTCCTAGCAAAATTTGAACTCCTTAATGCCATGTAGCTTTTGACACAGTACATGATCCTGAAGGGTAAAGAGTAAAAACCACTGTAAGGTTTTGTGCAGACATATATGGTTTAAGGATTATTAACGCCTCTTCCCTGTTTTTAACTCATTCTTTTAACTTTTACCTGGTATCTTGGTTTGAAAGAGCAAGAGCATTTTTGACCATCATCGATCCAAATGAGAATAAATTTTTGATGTTACTGCTTGAAGACTTCTTTGATACTGCATTGGTATGTTTGTGCAATGAGGGAACAGAAGGGTTGCCTTTATCGGATAAGACAGCTATTGTTCGCAAACAATTTCCTGTTAGAAAATAAATAGGTCCATGGACCTGGTGCCCTAGGGCTGAGCCTGAGATGCAGCCGATGTGGTATGGGTGGGCAGTGTACCAGGAGTGTGCTCCAGGCTGGTGTCTGGCTGAGATTTGGCACACTTGGGAGAAGCAGTTTCTCATTTTCTAACTTGAAGTATTTGGTTTTGCAGAAAAATTTGCAAGAAGGTCTGACATGTTTTGTAAATAAAAGTGTGTGTGTTGAAGCTCTCTTTAAAACCCTCAAGTTACTGACACTGAGCTGCACTTTATGTGCAAACATGTTTGCCAAGGTGGTCCTGACAATTTGTTCCTGCTGTATTTGAAACAGATGACTTAATTCTAAAGAGTGATCAACTCTTGTTTAGGTTTCAGCTTTAAATACTCATGACTTTAAGGGTGTTAGAGGCCTAGTGATATAACATTTGTTATAGGAAGAATGCTTTTCAGCTTTTTTCCCCGAGCAGTTGCTCCCAGCCTTGTTGTCTGTAGCTTACTGGAACTGTGTCACTTTGTGCATCAGAAACCATATCAATACTTATGGCTCTTTTCAGGAGTTCCAGTAAAAGATATTTGAGCAAAATCAAACTTCCTTCTTTCTCTACTAACCACTTTGAAATTATTATATACCCAGTTATTTTCTCAAAAATTTAATTTAATTGTCTTCCTGGTATGTTTCTTCCACATGCTTTCACTGTGAAGGAAGAAGTCTTTTGTGGAGTTGTTTTTAATTTTTGAAAATTTTTATTTTTAATTTTCCTCAAGGGACTTTAACACCCTTCAGATATACCCTGTGATATCTAGTACTGTAGTGTATGAACATAAAACGTGCTTTTACATAAGCCCACATGTGTAATAAAAATAAGAGAACGATGTCATGATGTGGGTTTTCCAGGGAGCCTGTAGGCACTGCTCTGTCAAGTGCTGCTGAAATTCCTGGGGAAAGTGGGTGCTTGGCTGCGTTTACCCTCCCTGCATGATGCCAGCCTGTATGAACAGGGTGGCCATATGTGACATACCTGGGTCAGGTGGCTTTTCCTGATGTGGGCACATTACTGTTTTATGTTATTTAGCCCCTGAAGGTGGGGGTGGGATCCACATAAACATCTCAGCACTTTGAGTACTGCTGTTCTTGGGTGATGGTGCATTAATGAAGGGTTCTTTTACTCTTTCCATTAGGTGATTTGGAAAAGCAGTAATGGTCAGTATTTTTTTTCCTTCCATTCCTCAGTATCCTGAATCTTAATCTTCGGGGTATATTTCTTCATTGTGCTTGAACTCTTCCCTTCCTCTTTTCTCTTCAGCTTCCTGCTTCTTCTCTTCAATAGGTGTTTTTTAAATCTTCCAGGTCATTTCTCTTCAGTTAATTTTCGTTAACATTTACATTGGAGCACAAAACCTTTTTCTGTTTCTCTTTGTTTTCTTGTTTTGTACATGCTGGAAAAATCTATCTCTGGTGTCTTGTTTAAATGGTTAGCATCAAGCATTTAACTTGATCAGAGTAAATGGTGCCTCTGAAAGGGGTTCAGGCTAGACAGTCTGTTCCTGCACATCTCTTTGTTCTGGCATCAGATGTTATTCCCTTGCTGAAGGCAACCATCTCCACGGAATAATGTGGTAACTCCTTCAGCCTTCTGAACTCAACGGAGGGATGTCCATCCATCTCTCATTCATTTCAGCAGCAAAATTTTGTTCTGTGGCTGCAGCTGGTTTTCCATTAGGGCAGGGGAGCAAGTGCTTTCAGAAAATATCTCTGTGACCAGACATCCAGGCTCACAATCCATGTAAAAACTAAGCATTGCACTGTGGGTCAAGTAATGTGTGCTTATTTGTCCTTGCACCTCATTCTAATGGGAGCAGAGTGACACAGGCATCTTCTGGTTAATACTTTATTGGTTTGCTTTGTTGACTTTGACAAAACCTGTATATTCAGGTTTTCTCTTGTGGCTAGTAATTAGCTTCTCCTTTCTGTGCCTCTTTAAATAGTTACCCAGGTCAGAAGTGAGTGTATCTGGAGCAATTTGTTTTTAGATGGAAGTTAGCAGTTCCCCTTTCTGTCTGGGATTAGATGGTTGGAAACTTTGTTTTAAAATGAATTTACAGCTGGGATTTTTTATTGCTTGAACACAGCAAACTTTTGTTGCTTCAACTGTTTTTATATGGACACCAGCCCATTTCTAGCTGTATCTTTCAAATTATTTTTCTAGGGAAGAAAGAGCTAGTGAATTTATTTTTGCCTGAACTGGGGCACCTAGTGACCGAAGCAAATCTTTGCTGTGCTCTGCATCTGGAGGTAAGATCCTTACTAGCAGGAGAAAATCGGATACATTTGTGTGAAAGTTTGTGTAATTAGATAAAAAAGTGAAAAATTGTTACTGATTTATTTCCCTTCATTTTCTACCCCTTCTTTTGTGGGGGGGAAAAAAGGCCTTGAGGACCCTCAACTCTATACTCGACAGTCTCCCACGTGAGGAGAGAAAGAAGTTCCCTCTCTCTGAGGAGATTCGCTCACTTGCGTAAGTGGTTTTCCTTCCAGTTTCTGTAGCTAAATGCCCTCGTCTCTGCCATAGGGGTTGGTTATTTCCATTTTAATTTGTGGCATTGTGTTGTTTCAGGAAAGACATTGCAAAAGCTATACTGGAGGTTGGCGGTAAGAAGTTCCCCAGCTTTACCTCATTTGCTTATTTATTACAGATGAATTATAATTTAAATTATATTTCCCTGTCAGATGTGCTTTAACAAAACAGAAATAAAAAAAGTTAAATGTAGCACAATACATTAGTTCTTTCTGGTTGGTATCAGTAATGTGTATTGACTAATCAGACAAACTAAACTGCTCTGTACCTCGATCTCACTGAGCTGAGGATGCCTGGGCCAGCACTTGGCTGTTACCTTCCCCTGTTCTCCCAGGGGAAACTGAGGCTGGAGGATGAATTTGACTGTAGGGTATAAAATTGCAGGAGTAGCAATGCTACAAGCCTCTGTTACGTTGGAGAGGTGATATTTATCCTGTGCTTATGTTTACCTGGCAGATTATGACGTTCAGGTTGCCCTTTCAGAAGCACTCTGTAGGTTAATGATAAAAAAATGGAGGGATGACCTTGTTCACCACTGGTTTGAAGATAACTATCTTGCTGAATCCTTCAAAGAGATCAAGGATCGAGAATTTGAGACGGTGAGGGTCCTTATTTTGAAAACAACATGCTTGACAAGTCTGTATAGGGGCTAGTTTTGGTTGAGTTAAGCCAGGGTGTCCTTGCAAGAAGTTCCTGCAAAACTGATTTTATAAATACACAAGGTTATTTGTGGATGAAATGTTTTACTTTTCTCCTATTAATATGGTAAATATTAAATGACATGTTATTAAAATAGCTCACACTAAGTTATTTTACCCGTAAAAATAAAATAAAAATATAATAAATAATGCATAAATAAGTTAATGTGCATTGTTTATATTTGAATTCTTACTGGTCGTAAGTTGGGTCCAACCTTTTGTAGTAACTTGAGGGTTTCTTCCCAGTGGTCTTTGGCATCCCACTGACCAGTTTAAAGCTTTTAACCAGAGAGTAGAGGTTATATAGCAAATAATTATTCTACACAATAGAACAACTATTTTCAAAGGAAATGTAGCCTGATTTTTTAAAATAATGTGTCATTTGTCTTGAAGGACTGCAGAAAATTTCTCAACCTACTAAATGAAAGACTTGGAGATAAAAGAAGGTAAGCTGGGAATGAACAGAATAAAGTGGTGCCATCATTACTGCAGAGGGGAATAAATAGAATTGTAAAAGGGGTTGGGCTATGTTAAAAATATTTTATTTCACATGTGAAGAATGAAGTTGTTTTTAAAAGGAAATTTTATTCATTTTTATGGTGGTTCTTTTGAAAGTAAAATCAATTAAGATAATGCATCACTACTAAAATACTGTAGTCTGTAACTTATCCAAGCTTTTAATTTACTTTTAGAAAATTTTAAATTATTTTTTGAACTGTAAGATGGTTTGCTAATCTTATTAAAAATAAAGTCATTGAAGTCAGACTGTGATGTTGAATTATCATGTGAAGTCTGCTTCTCTTCCAGAGTCTACTCATTTCCTTGCATATCTGCTTTTGCTGACATGAATGAGGTAATATCCCTTACAGCTGACACCTTCCCTACAGTGTTATGGCTGCTCAAATGTTGCTTTCTGTGGTAAATGTTTGGGGTTTTTTTCCCCCCCTACCTCTTTTTCATTGAAGAGCTCACTTTCTTGGAGCATAGAGTGTAACCTTCTGTTCTGGCTGGAAAGTTTGCTTGTTTGTCACTTAGCTCCCAGCTTACTGCTGCTGACTTTGCTTTTGTATCTGCCAAGTGATAGAGGCAATGCTTCTCTTCATGGTGATGACAGAAGAGCATTCTAAAAAAAACCAGGAGGACAGGACAGTGCTGATTCCTCTGGCAGAACTGTTTCCAGACTGCCAGAAAACAAGATGAGCCTGATGCCTGATGTAGAAGAGGTCACAGTTGCAGATCCTGTGGTTTGCATCACTGACCTTCAATTAAATGAACTGTGGCACCATTCCTGATGGTCATGCTGGACCAAACCCATGTAGACGAAAGCTGTTTCCATTGTTCTGCTGATTTCAAGTGCTCAGAAACAGGGAGAGTTCTTTCCTGGCACAAACATGTGAGCATTTGTGCATTGCCTCTCCCTTGGCTGGTGTAGAGCCACGTCTGACATGGGTGTGGTTGGGTAAGCAGTGGGCTGGCACCTCACAGGGTGGTCTGAACTCTTAATTCTGCAAGGTATACAGATGCTTATGTAGGGTAACGCTTTCCAGTTTTGTCTCATTAAAAAAATAGGCACTGATACTGCTGTTGTGGGGCACTTTGGGGAACAACAGTGCCACTCTTCTTCCTCAGGTGAAGAAGCCACCAGATGACAAACTGGAGGAGTTCTGGATTGACTTTAACACTGGCAGCCAGAGTGTGACTTTCTATGTGGATTGTGGTGAGGTAACAGCAAAGCCTAGCTGGCCTTGGGTTAGCCTGAGTCAATGGGCACTCCCTCAGCCCTTCTGACACGATGGCTTTGGTTGTTTCAAAGGGAGCTCTTTGGGACTCTGTGAGGCTGTCAAAAGAAAATGTCAACAGTTACAGTGTGAAGGGTAAGATTTTCTAACAACATTATCTTGTTTGGCTGGCGGTCCATGAGACACGTGGAGTAAACTTAAAATCTCACCACCACTGGAGTGTTCCTGTCTCTTCTCCTCCCTCCCTACCTTGTCCTTTGGTCATCCTGCACTAGCTCTGCTTGTTGGACTGTGTGTGGGCCCATTTGGCACAAAAACCCACTCTCCCTACCCAAGCAGGTGTCAGTTCATAGGTGTCCTGGGGAACAGAATACTCAACATTCAATGGAGAAGAAATGAGTGAATAGAGTAACTGGAAATGCAAGGGCAAGATGTGAAAGAGACTGTTTTAAAAATCTCAAACACTTACTCAGACATTTTTGGGCTGACAGAAGAATGTCTTGATCTAAAACAAATTTAATTGATTGTTGGGTTTTTATATTTTTTTACACAGAGAAGGATAAACAAAAGATTGTTAAAATTTTTATGAAGATACCCACTTCTCTTAACAAAACAGATGCAACAAAAGTCAGACTGGTTTTCAGTGCTGAGTTTGAAATATTAACTGTACTTCGAAAAGTCCTGGGAGATGAAAAATTTATGGTAAGCTCTAATATGTGTGGTTTTTTTTTCTAACCTATATTTTACACTGGGCAAAGCCATTCAGGTTTGTGGGATTTGTGTTTTGTCTGTGCCTCTTTACTACATATTTGACTTCCCACTGTGGATTTACGACGCTCTAGATAGATGTTCTTAGTTTTAGCCTGGAAGAGAAATTGGGTGTTTTAGGAAAGAAGTTTCATTGTACTCACATTTATGGTTTAAAAGCTGAAAGGTTAAACTGATTTGTTAATTAGTTCCTTGTGTTATAACTTTTCCTGAGTTTTTGAAGTAGAAAATAAAGCCTATGGCATTTAATTGCATGACTTTCAGTATGAACATGCTCTTATGTATAGCTCCAAGTGTTACATTGCACAGGATGAGCAAATTATTACACAAAAACCTGGAGGTGTGCTGAAAGATGTAAATCTTAGACTGACTTTGTAGATAGTAGTTCAAGACAAAGAGTAGACTACTTCAAAAACCTCAAGGTTTTTTATTAGCTAATATAAGAACATAAATTGTGTGGGATTTTTTTTCTTTTTTCCCCCCAAATGTTAATATAGTTAATTTTTGATTTGTAATTCATCCACAGTCTGTGGGGTTTGCAGAAAAGCTTGCATGATAGTAAATAACCATAATATAGTGGCTATTTACCCTTAAAGGAGCCAAGACCTTTCCAAATGATCAATTCAATTAGCATCCACTGATCTGTTGCTGGCAATTAGCAACTCTTTAGTTTTGTTATTAAGTATCAGACTTTATTAGATAAAGACTACTGTTTTTAAGATCACTTTTACATGACATTAATTCATACCAGCAGATAGTTGAGTCTGAAGAGGAGACTGTCCATGCTGGGAAGGAAGCCATGGAGAACGAAGGAGGTGGTTGTGGTTTTTTTTTGGTTTTTTTTTTTTGGATTGTGTTATTTCATTAAATTTAAACATGAGTACTGGTGTGCTCCAGTCCCCTGTCCCCAAGTGGAGTGGATGATGCCTTGGAGGTGCATGGAGCTGTTGTGGAAGAGTAGCTGTGGGAGCAAAAGTGCTTACCTGCAATCCCTATTTGTGGCTAAAGGTGATGAGCAGCCCACATCCTCTGCAGGAGGTGACCTGCTGCTGTAAAAACACCTTGTGCTGCAGGGCTGTGTCTGTGTATGCCCCAGCTACAAATGTAGCTGTAAGGCAGAAAAGGCTCTTAGCTGGACCTGGAATAGCCTTTATTTCTTTATTCCCTACAGACAATGCTTTGTATTTCTGTGAATTAGGTACATTAAGTTTTCCATCATCAAATGGTGGTGTTTCCTGTGCTGCCAGCGAACATCTCCTGCAAGGCATCTTCTTCCAGGATTATTTGGCAGAGTTTTATTATGTTCTAAATTTGATAGTTGTTGAGGTAACTTGGAGCCTGAAGTACAGGTGTGTTATTTCTGTGTCTGACCGAAAGGAAGGTCTAAGCCCAGCACATGCCAAGAAAAACAGAAAGTGACTCTTTTCTTTCCTTCTCATGCTCTGAAATTCTTCTGTAAATCCCCACAAACTGTGGGTCACAGCCTTAAGGAAAAGCTGCTTACAGCACAAAAGTAGGAGATGTGCGTGATCAAAATTGCTCTTAAACAGGAGATGCTTCCTCATCTCAACTGCAGTATCAAATTTTTTGGAAAGTGACTTTTTTCCGTTTGGTAATCTTTTAATTTTGAAGGCTGGGATTTGTCCTTGCTCCAAAACTGGCTGTATTTCAGGTGTTAGTGTGATTGCTTTTTGTGTGGATCCTTTCCTGGTGTAACTTGCTTGTCAGATATTTTCACATCTTTTAAGGCTGTGAAATCACAGGTCTTCCTACTGCTGTGATTTCACAGCTCTTCCTGCCTTACTACTCACTGTCTTGAAAACAAATCAAGTTTGAAGAACTCTTGGGATAAGGTAGCATTCTTTCTGTAACAATACTAAAAAGCCATTTTTCTTTTCCTCTAAGTTCCTGTACATTTCAGTTTTCTCCAGTTGAATACCTGAAAGAGCTACTTCCAGCTCTAAATGTCTGAGGCAGTAACTTCTTCAGTAGTCCTTCCCATTTTCCTCCAGTCACAACCTAAAATAAGCTAGCATGGAAATCCTCCAGCTTCTGGAGATGCAGATGAGTCAGGAGTTCCTTTATAAGTGCCCACCATGGAGGACACAGAGGTGCAAGGTGGGCACTGCTACTTGAGGCAATCAAGGAGTACAAACGGCAGAAGTGCAGTGAAACAAATTTTGCAGCGCCTGGTAGAGGTTCAAGTGGAGGGAAACATAGATGGTAGAAGATCCCCCTGCTTTAGTCAGACACTAAGGATTGTTCCACGTCTTCCAGAGGTTGGGGGTCAACCTAGCAATACAAATAGTAAGATGATAAACTTGCACATATTCATCCAGTATTGGTGAGCTTATAGATTGTTTATTTAGCATTGCCATTCTTCACTGGGTCATTTGAAGATATTCGGGTTTGTTCTGTTAAATGTGAGCTTGAGATGTTTCTGCCTAGAAAGTTGTAGTGTTGCAATTTGTGCAGGCATGTGTGGGAATGGATGTAAGGGGTAATGGCTATGTTCAATTACTGTGATGACATTCTCACCGTGGTTGCTGTTCTGCAGAAATACCTGTGTCCTCTAATGCACAGAGGAGGAAAGATCCTTCAAACTCTGAAAATGTGGAGGCTCAAAAAGACAGCTTAACCTCTCAGCACAGACAGCAGTTGACAGGCACTGTAGCAGTAAGTGTTTGGTGAATAATGGAACAGTCCTTGTGCCCCTTTTCCCCTCCTGCAGTCTGCTTTTTTTTACAAGAAAACAGTTGTGTGACTACAACCTGTTTTCAAAGAAAACTGGTTTGTATCCATTCAGTTCAAATAATTGTCTCCAGAGCTGCAATTTTGGCAAAATTGCCTTAAAAAAGAAATAAAACCTATTTACGTCCACTTATAAGAGAAGAGTGGGGTGCTCTTAGTGAGAAACCCATGGTATCACTTACAGCCTAAAAGGTTTTTGTGTGGACGGTGATGAACCTGTAATGCAGCTGTTGCCACAGACAAGCACTCAAAATCTGTTTCTAAAAAAACCCCACTTGTTATTGGTCATATGCATGTTTTGTTCATGGTTTCATGTCTCCACAGAAAATGGTCAACTCTGGTGTTGCCATGGTTACAGTGAGCCAGCAGACTGACCTGCAAGATGCTAACCAAGGTCAGGCATGGCTCCCTTCAATTCTTGAAGTCTGACCCAGTTAAATGTCACCCAGGTGACATGCTGAAGGCTCTACTTTTGTGGGTCTTACAGCAAAAGTAGATGAAGTTTCATGGTAGCTCCAGGGGGTAAAACTATAGTTTCCTTGCGTTCTTCAGAAAAAAACTCCAAAACTCCATCTCCAAGGATGAAAGCTAAGCCTAGGTGAGTGTCTCACAGACAGAAATTTGAAAAGTGAGTTTTTTTGCTGCGGTTTTTTTGTGTGTGTGGTTGGGTTTTTATTTTTCTCCTGGGGTTTTAATGCATTTAATTTTGAGGTTATTCCATCAATGATTAAATTGAAGATTCTGTTTTCCACCTGGTTATCAAGGCTGGTTGCCTGCAGTTACAGCACTTTGGAGTTGCTGAACAGTGATGTTTGATTACTAGATTGGCGGCTGTTTTGGTGTGACTCTTTTTTCTCATCATGGATTTAGTCCAAATGCAAGGTGAGCCCACAGCCGGTTTACAGAGAGTTAAACTTCAGCTGTGTAACCTGAGCTTACCAAATGTGAGATTGCTCCTAATAGGAACCATGGCTTTGTGAAAGACAACGTGAATTTGAATTCACCTTGGATTGAATTCACCATTTTTCCCCCCAGACCTTTATAGGACAAAATTTCTTGTAGTTAAGGAGCTGGACTTCTGTAGAGCTATTGATTACCTTCCTTCCCTACACATTAAACTATTGCTTTGGTGCTAATTGGTGCAAGTCTTGTTTTTTTTTTTCCCCTTAGTACTTCACAAACATTTTGGTTCTTTAAATGAATAGCTCCCTCACATGTCCTCTTGTCCCCAGTGAGAAGCCCCTGGAAGAAGAACCTATGGATGAATCAACACCAAAGGTATGTGCGCCTGGGGTTCCCCCTGAGTGAAGAGATACAGGACGGGGAAGAGACATTCTGGAGGAGTTGCAGAGGAAAGCTGGGATGGGTTGACCCCCTCGTGCCATTGAGCGGTGTCCTGAGCCCATGGAGTGTCACACCTGAGGTGCTGTGCCACTCAGCACCAGCAGCGAGCTGCAGAGGCAGCAGCCACCAACCTCATTCTAGAGGGGCCCAACCAAGTGGTTCAAGCTCATGGGAGTTTAGTCAGCACATATACAGTCCCAAAGCAATGTGTTGTGCTTGTGTCCAGGAGTACAGTGGTGTGTGGGACATACTCTCCTGTCACAAGACTTGCACACTGTCCTCAAGACGGAACGTTTGCTTCCTGAATGGAAGCAAGCCTTGGAAGTCTACAGATGCGTGTATTCAGTTTTGGATCTGGGCTCTAATGACGCTCCCATGTAGGAATTTGCAACCTGGGTAAATTACCAAGTAGCTGAGAGTCCTCTGTAGTTGCACTTGGAAGGTTCTACTGGTGTGTATGTATTAAAATAAGTCAGTGCACTGTGTGAGAAAAATTAAATCCCCAAAGCAATATATTTGAGCTTCGGTACTTACATAAGAAGTCACATTTTAGACCTGTTCTTGGGTTTGCATTTCCAGGTGCTAGGTTTAGATTAAAAAAAAAAAACAAAACACGTATTTTACTGCCAGTTCAATTGTCTTGTAGTACTTGCCCACTGTACAGTGAATTCAAAGCTACTTTCTCTCCCCCTACCCTCTTGGCCCCCCAGTTTCAGCTCTGTGAGTCCCACACTTTCTGGTAGGAAAGTACTGCAGGCAGCAGTTGCACCTGGATAACTGTGGAGGGAGGAATGAAGTTTCCTGGCACACCTTTTCTCTGCTTTTGGCAGGCTCTAGAATCAGAATATGACTTTGGGTATTGTTCTTTTAGATCCTGCAACTCTCTCCTTCTCCAAAGAATGTTACCAGCAAAAAGAGAAACAGGAAAACAAGTTTGGCCAAGAAGAGGGCTGAAGGCAGGTATGACACATGAGCCCTGTGCCCATGCAGGAACTGGTGTACCAAGTGATTTTTAGATGTTTTCTAGCGCTCAGGGAGGAAGGGTGTCCTCATGAGGTGGCCTGTCTGTATCTAGAACAGGCAGCAAAACAAGTATGAGGCTACAAAGGGTCATAACTTGTCTCTGTAGGACCCTTTGGGTCCCCAAAGTGATAAAGATTTCAGAAGCTAACCCTAGTCTGCCAAGAATGCCCTCTACCCCTGTGATACTATGTCATGCATGGCACGCTGGCTTTTTCTTCCAGTGGGTTGAATTCTGAGCACCAGCTTCTTTCACAAATACTTAAACTTTCTCAAATATTGTCCCAGTTCCTCGGCATCACATGTCCTAGGGTTTTCAGGATGGCCTCTTTCTCAGTTTATCCCCTTCCCTTGGACCCACATGTCTGTCTGTTTGCATTTAAAGCTGGGGACTCTGCAGGAATAAGCACTTGAGGGTTTGGGGGCTGTATGCAGCCTGTGGCACTGAAAGTCTGCCTTGTTGAACCCTCCTCCTATGCTCTGCCAAGTGTTGTGTTCAAATTACTGCCTGCTGCTGGGCAGGAGGGCAAACGAACTCTGTGTTCGAGGATCTCTGCTGCTGTTCTGGGGCTTCCATGTGGGTCCTGCTGCAGCCTACTGTCCCTTAGCTCGAAAAAACCTCCCAAAATCCTAGTGCTTAGATGAATTTTTTGACTGATTGTAGGTAAGAACAGGAAAACTTTTTATGCAGGGCTTCATCGAGTTTTTTGTTCTGTGTGTTTTAAGACAATTTGATGCGGCAAATACCGGTTTTAAAACAGGAGCAGCAGTGTAGAAGTTAGAGGTGAACTTCTTAGTTTGGTCATTCTGCTCCCTCTAGTGTTTCGTCTGGAAATGAGCGTTTCCTTCCCTCGGCAAGCTTTGGCGTGGTTCTCAGTTGTTTAGTCTTCCCATTCTTTTACTAGTAAAGAGAAGATGCACTGTATGTTGAGCAATTGTCGTACGATTTTTTGGAAATAGTTACGATTTGGAGAAAGCCATAAAGGGACAGTTAAGTTTAAATGTTGGGAGACATGAAAACAAGATCTAGATGTACACAGAGAAATGATTAGAGAACAAATATTTAATACTAGAATTTTCAAAAGGGAATTAAATGGAGTGTTTTAAATGCTTCTGATATAATATTTCCACTCATTATTTCCTCCTAGCGTGTACTATTATGGGCAGCGTGAGAACAAAACATCCCCTACACAAACAGGGATAGGTTAATTTCTACATTTTGAATATTTCTTAAAACAGCTACAACTAAAGGAGCGAGAATCAAGACAGACAGCATTAAGACTAAGTAGGAAAGGAACAAATATTTTTTAGAAGCTTAGAAAACAGTATTTTCAGGTATATAAGGTATCTGAGGAGAGGGATGTCAGAAGGAAACCATGTTATTACCCCCTGCCCCCCTCCCCCATTCTTTATGAAATTCTATAGAGTGATTCTTCACTATTGTATGTCACTGCCAAATTTATGTTGCCTTGCAGGAAGGAACCCTATGAGTTTGAAAACTCAGACTCCTCAAGTCATGAAAAGGTAAAGCTGAGACAGAAGCTCAATAGAACTTGAAGCAGGGGACATGATTTGCTTCAGAAATGCTATAAAGATGGACATACTGTTATAGCAAGACAGACAAGTGAGAATCTGAGATTTGTTTTGTTTGTATGATGGAAAATGTTTTTTTTTGGAGTGGTAAGAATGCTCATCACCACTTGAATTTTGTGGTGGGTAATGCATGACAGCACCAACAGACATTTGAGCTGTTGCTTCGGTGAGGCCATGGGATGTCTGTGACTGAAGGCCAACCTCTGTGTTTTACTGAGTATCAAAAGCAGATTGCTGAGCATCCACTTTGTCCTCTTAGGCTAAACAGAAGAGACAGAAATCCACTTCAAGCTGTGCTTTGCAAGCTGGGAGTCCCTGGTTAAAACCCAATCCTCACAAAACTTTTGTTGGAAATTCTGCTAGACTTAAATTTGTGGACTCTTTAAAAGAAACCAAAAAGGAATAAAAATGAAGCACTTTGCCTGCTTTGAAACTTTGCCCAGCATGGGCTTTCCCAGGAAGTTGTGAACTTGCTCCTGATGGCTTCCACCGAGGTGGCTGTGTTGGACAAACCCTTTGGCTTTCAGCCTCTTCCCTGCTGTGGGGACTGTCACTGGTGTCTGCTAATTGTGAGGCAATGAGCGCTGAATGGAACACCCCAAATTTCTCTGTATTATAAACTGGACATAGCCCGATCCTTGCTACTGCCACTGGGTGTCAGCATAAATCCCTGCTCCACAGCACCCTGCCCCAGGGCTGCCCAGGGGCCCTGCTTATAGTGCTGCGGCCAGCGCTGCTGTAGAGTCAAATGATGTGTCTTGACAAGTTGGGGCTTAAAATGAGCATTATTCATAAACCAAGGAAAAGAGAAAGGAGCTCTGTTTAAGACTCAGATGTTTGTCCAATTTATTTCAATCAACAAATCCCATTCCATTAAAAAGTGGAATTTCTGAGCAGGACTTGTGATCCATTTCCCTTCTGAGTTCTGATCTATTTTAATTATGTGGAGTATTTAATGGGGCAACTGGACCCTAAAACAACTCTCTGCCTCTCTTTCAGGTTGCTGAAGCCAAAGGAAAGATTCTTGCCCAGAGAGTTTCTTCACAAAGTCAGAGGTACATGATTATACGTGCAGTGTTTATGAGCCTTTTGCTGTGTGAATAAGAGTTCATAGCTTTGGTTAAGACCTTTTACATTAGGATCCAAAAGGCTGTGTGGTTTTTTCGTGTGGTTTTTTTGTGTGTGTGTGTGTGTGTTTTTTTTTTTCTTGTTGTTTTTTTAATACAGTAGTTCCTTCTTGGCTACCACACTCTGTGGATGTTATTGATACCAATATTTAGGTAGTACCCAAGAATATAAAGGTTAGTGGAGAGAATAGGGACTTCTGTCAACTTTGACAATAATAAGACTTGAATTCTTAAAACATCATCCTTTCCTGACCATATGCTAAAATGACTGATTTAATTTTTGAAAAATGCTTAAACTCTGTCTTGCTTTGGCTTCCTTCCAGTCATAGCAAGCTTCCAGGGACTTGCCACCTCTACCTATGCAGACTAATTTTTATTTTTAAAAGTGTGAATTCCTAGATATCCCTGAATTGTCACTTTCAAAATCCAAGCAATGAAAAATTTGGTTACTGACTGCACTTTAAGAGTTTGGTTCTTCTGCTGCACTCTTAAGGAGCTTCCTGCCACTTCTATTTGTCTGTGCCTGTTCCGCAGTGCTGTGGTGTACTATTGCTGTGTTTGCTACTCTAATTTGGGTCTTTGTATTCCTTGTCAGGATTTATGAAACAAGAAGCAAGAACAAGGAATTAAACAATCTTGAGAGAAGGCGGGTAGGTTGTCTGCGCTTTTGCATCCCTAGAGCCTTTGACTGCTGTCTATTTGATTGCTGTGTATTTCTACCTGTACAAATCTGCTGCACTGATAAAGAAGCTGAAGTTTAAGACTTACCCAGTGCAGAGGTGGAGGAATGTGAGTCTGGTAGCCTCTGAATTATCTGTTTGTCATTTTGAAAGCAGTGCTCAGGATGCGCCATCACTGTCAGACCCAGCCAGTGAATTGTCTGTGTTACCCTTTCCCACCTGGCGTGCTGCTGGATGCAGCTCAGACAGACTGAGGCTTTCCTCCTTGCATGAGTGCTCTTATTTTAGGCACAGGAGAGAGAGAGAGACAAGGAAGGAGGATACTGTAGAAACCCCATGTTGGCAAAAGGCAAGCGTCTGCCTCTTGGTGTTTTTATATGGCTGTTTCAACAGCTGGCTGTGGCTTTTTTGGCAGATTTCACAGCTTCAAGTGTTGCACTGTGGGGAGGAAGAAATGGGATAACTCAGTAGGAGCTGAAATGGAATGGCTGAGGGGCTTCTGAGTGAACAGGACTTAATTGTTTCTTTAGTCCAGTTACAGGAAACATCTTTTCTCTGAAAGCAACAATGAGAATACGAGCCCTGGTCAGAGTGAGAGAAGTTGGATCCTTGACTCTCAAATACCACCGTTGCCAAAGTCTGTTGACTATACCCGAAAAAGACCCAGGGTGAGAAGTAAATTAAAAGGTAGGCTTAGTCCCCTATTGACACTTAGCTGTGCATGATGTACAGCGCTGCAGAAAAGCAAATGCTAATGATGGTTTAAAAAAGAGAGTTTGGCCAAATCCTGTCTCTCCTGAGTGGGAGAGAGCAGGCTTGAGGCCAGCAGCAAGGGGTGGCCCATGGAGGAGATGCACTGCCACACCCTTGTGCTTGAACTGGGCTCCTGTCCCCTTCCCAAAGCAGGGTCCAGATATCCACGTGGAAATTTGGTGCCTAAACATCTGTGTGGGTGCAGCCCTCTGTGTGATGATGCTGGAGAGCCCATGAGTCCTGAGCTGCTGGCTATGGTGGTGCTCCTGACTGCATTAGGAGGAAGATATCTCTGAAGCTACCACACCTCCTCCCTGCAACTTTCCCCTCCTCATCTCCCCAGAAACATAATTGATTTTGTAAGAAAACCTTGAAAAACCTCACAGTTTGCAGACCAGAACATTCTGCTCCCCTTTTTATGCAGCAATAAGCCAATTGTCCCATGAGTGTCAGATGTGATTATCTCTGATAATATTCTCTGCTTGGGCCTGACCAACAGCAGACCTCCCCTGTAGCCATGCTCCAGGGCTGTCTGCAGCTGTGACCACCCAATGGAAACTAAATTGTCCTGAATGAGATGGAAGGTTTCTCTCTCACTCATGGAGAACTGGTGCCTTGCTCAGGTAGCTGTTGGATTCTGTATGGATTAAAAGAAAAACATTGAAATTATGCTTTATAGTGGGTTTCCAGGGCAGTTGTTCTCACTCCAGTGTCAGCCCACATGTCTTGCCTGGGACTTGGGGACAGTCAGATGAGATGCTGAGCCTGTCTTTTGTTTTTTTTACATTTTTGGCTGCTCTGGAGGCAGTGAGTTGTGTATGCTTGCATCTCTGGCTTTGTTAGAGAAAGGTGTTTTTTTGAAGCTTAATGTAAGTGTTGTGAAGTTTGTCCTAGTTTAGGGTAAATTTTAAGAGGAAACTTCTGAGGGGGGTTTGCTTTAGGAAAGCCAATTCTAGCCACCTCTCCCCCACACTGGTTTGGGAAAAGACTTCTTTAGAGAAAAGTGGAAAAACTATTTATTTAATGAGTAGAATATTTACAAGCATGGAAAAATTGAATTATATAAAACAATGAAATCTCTTCTTATCTGCAGAGATGGTAGAATTTAGAGAGTTTTTTTTGTGGGTGTGGCTGTGTTAGCTTAAGTTCTTCCAGAGGCTGGGGCCGATGCTCAGGCCCAGCTGAAGAGTCGGGGGGGCCCCCGGGAGGGATTGTCCTGATGTTCTGGACCACAGAGAGGCTGAACAGTCCCAGAAGGAAAGAAACAGCAAAAGAAACAAAGTCTCTCTCTCCCTGCAGAAGCCGAGAGATCTCCGAAAGGCACTCCGCTGCCCCTCTGAGAGCACACAGAGAGCTTATCTCTCTCTTGCTGTCCCAGCCTGGAGCGCAGTCTCCCAAGGACTTTCTGGGGGAGCGAGGTGCAGCTCTTGCAGACAAATGGCGCGTGTTTTTTCTCCCCCCTTCACTCTCTCTGTCTCTCTGGGCCTAACTTAAAGCTACAGAACTCAATATTTGGCATAAGCAGGACAGACGATTGGGGATACAAGGATCATATAGTCAACCCAGGACAAGTTTTATCTTGTAAATGCCTAGAAAACCAAATGGAAAAGGTTTGCATTGTGTCAAACTCAGTTAACTGGGTAAGTATATATTTACATTGCCAGTAACCAGGGAAACTTTTCTCCTTGCAGTGCTTCCAGTGTCTTCTGCAAGTAGTGGCAGTGACTATGAGTCAAAGAAGGTAAGAAAGTGCCTCAGATTTAAAAACATTATAGATGTAAAATGTGTATTAATGAGTGAGAATTAAATAAACTGGTGTTATTTTAATTCTCAAATGTTCTGATGGTCAAATAGAAGAGATCTTAGGAAAACATGATAAACTTCATAGAAACAATTGTTAAATGCTGCATATCAAATATATGTGTGTGTGTGTATGTATATATATTTGTATATACATACTTGAAATACAGAATGTCTGGGAAAAAAAACACCTCCAGAACTAGTAGTTACATTAAAAGCTCTTTTTCCCCTGGAAAACTTCTGTCTTGACTATAATGTTTCTATTTTACTTATGGAAAACATCATCAAATGTACAACTCTAATGCCTAAAGGGAGAAATCTTGCACATATTGAACTTCCAGGCACAGGTCTCCTTCAGTGTTGGATAGAGCCATCAGTATGTTAGGCATATTCTAAGTATATATCTACTCTTAGTGTATTTAAGAAACAAATCAATCGTCCCTCCAAAACAACATCCCCACCTCTACTTCTGTAGTCATGTTTAAATAATGCTTAGACTTTGTTTTGTTTTAGGAGGGACAATCAAGGCGAAGAGCTCAAAAGGAGACACTAAGGAAAAAAAGCACCTTTGTCTCCAAAGGAGATGATGTACCCGCAGTGGATCTTGCTGGTAATTTTATTTTAATCTTCTTCAGTGCATTAGAAGAGTTTTGATATGTGTGGGTCTGTACTTTTTGGATGAGTTTCTTTAGTGGTGGGTTTTTGATTTTTCCGCTTTTCTTTCACATTTTTTACACAAATATACACCTTGTGATATTTCTTTGTAATGACTATGAGGGGTAGATATTGTCTGTGTAAATAGGCTCTTGTACAAGGAGAAGATAAACTGGTGCTATCGAGAGGTGAAGGAATGAACTTAACTGACAACCACCAAGAAAACAGACTTTGGACTGAGTCTGAGTCCCCACCTTTTTCCTGTGTGATGAGATAAAGGAGAGGGTGGAGGGCTTGGGTTTTATTTTCTGCATCATTAAATTGAGATTTCCAGTCAATGCAGTTCAAACTTGAATGCCGGTGTCATTTACTAATCTCTAACACAGATGAAACGCTCTCAGAGGAGCCTGGAGGGAGCCCACTACTACTTAGTGTGTCTTCCAAAAGCCTTTCCAGTGACATGGAGAAGGCCACACAGGTGCAGTATGCAGAGCTCAGCCTCCTTCCAGTCTGCTGCCTGGAACCTCTGTATCGTATCCCTGTGCTTCCTGTAGCTAGACAAATCCCTGGCAGCTTGTCTGCAGTGCAGGATGGGTACCTTCTTATTCCGTTTCCTTTCTTTCCTTAGAAGTTTAATGGTGCACCTGGCAAATTATTGAGGGAGGAAGAAAGTACCAAGCGGAAGGACTCAGGTTTGTTGCTCTTGATAACATGGAAGAGTTGGTTAAAAGCAGAAAGAGATGGTGCCAAAGCTGTTATTTTCCTTCAAAGACAAATTAGCACTGACTTTTTTGAGATGATTTTTTTTTTTTTGCTAAATTCTGTTTCTGTTTTGTGTATCATGACAGACTGTGGTAAGATGCTTCTATATACATTCCTGAATTCATTGCTAACTCTTAAAGCCTGCCCTTGATTATAGGGGGACTTGTAGCTTAGGTGGGGATTTACAAAATAGTGACCCAAGAGACACACAAAATAATTTTTCATGATTTGAAAGTGGACTGCAATTTCAATTTAAACAAAACAAACATCCCTTCAAGTTGTTGGTTTTCTTTATACCTAAGAACAGAGATGTAAACTATTGCTATAAGCATTTGTTAAATGGGGACTTGGATAATGCTTATTACTGCTATAGCTTCCCTATAGGTAAGTGGCACTTCAGGATTTTTATTTTTAAATGTAACTGTACTTTCACAAACTAATTCAAAACTACAGCACAGTCTCTTTGTGGTTGGAAACAATTGAACTTCAAGAGAGTTGAACAGCAATGGGTTGTTTTCATCCTAGTAATACTCAGTGCTGATGTAGTTCTAAGAGTCTGAGTTATTGTTGTGACTGTGAAGTGAGTCTCTGAAGCTTTGGTCTTGGACAAAAGCATCCCTTTTCTCATGAGCTGGCTCTGTTTGTGTTCCCAGTATATCTCTTACCTGTCCAGCATTTTCAGAATACACCTTTACTGCAGTAACACATCTGTTTAATTTTGGGGAAAGATAAGTGCTGAGGACTTCATTTTTATCAATGTACAGCCTTACAATTGGAGAGGAGTTGTTGCCATGCAAAAGCACGAGCAAGGTTATGCTCAGAAATCTCAGGTGTGGTCTCTGACTGCATTTGAACTCTCTCTGTGAACTGTAAATCTACTCCAAGGTGCTTCTCTTGGTCTGTCTCTCTTGTCCTGGGCCCCACCCCCTTCCATTCTGCCCCATGGAGACTTCAGGGAGATGGTTTGTGAAACAGACAACTTGCTGAGTTGATAAAAAGTGCACAGTGAGACAAAAGGATATGGATCTTGTTCTTTTTTTTGGTTTTTAGCAGATTTTCCTAGAGGCTGCAGCTTTGATTTGGATTGTTTGGTTTGATTCAATTTCAGATTTCTTCTGAAATGCGTTCTATTCTCTTTCTAGATATATTAAGTAGCACTGTCATAAAAAAGCCTAAGTTTTCCAGTTTGGAGCAAAATCACTTGCCCTCTGAGATTAACCATACACCAAAGAAAATTTCTGATTTGGTAGAAGAGGAAGGGGAGATCCAAAAAGGTAAAATCCGGTTGGTAACTAAGGTGAAGTGCTTAAATGCTTTCAGCTTTTCTTTTCTTATGGTATAAATCATAGTCACATGGAAGCTTAAAGAGATCTATCTGTAGAGAGGCCAATGTTTCCAAAATCAAAATTAGCAGAAGGTGTGTATTGCAGCACTGCCAATGACAGTGGGATACAGTGTAGGTAGAGGTGTGACTAAGGAAATTTGGGTTCCATTTGGTCAGCTGCTCTACGATGTCCACCCTTTCTAGTCTATCTGAACAGTGATTTTTCCACAGCTATTAAAAAACCATCAAACACAGGAGTTCAAAGTGGATGGTGGACAAAGTAGCTGCAAAAACAGTGCTAACTCTGGGCACAAGGTAATCAGATTTTCCCTGCAATGAATAAGTAGAAGACAGAAAAGCATGGTGGCCTGACTATTTTTTGTCTTTATTCTGTGCATTTGCCTCAGTATCTGTAAATAGCTCTTTGTGTTGCTCTGTTGTGCCTATTCTTCCCTGTTGCTCTCTAACAAGTATTTCTCAGGGGATTTTTGGGCCAGTTTCTTGCCTCCTTGTGAGCTCTAGAAGAACAAGGCCCAAATTCCAGCTCTATAACAGAAGTTGTTGCTCGCATGAATGCCAGTCCTTTCAGTAGCATCTTTATATTCCAGGAAGTCTTCCAGCATGATGCTAACTGGGCATGTGCTTCCTCCTAGGTCGGGAAATGGATGATAGCATGGATGATGTGTTTTTTACCAAAATGCTCCACGAAGACTTGGGTGATACAGGAGTGATTTCTGCCTTTGAAAGCTTTATTGGCCAACTGAAGAAATTGTTCTGGGTAATGTGAGCTCTTTTAACATGTGTGGCTATTTATCATGTTATGTGAAATTACCTTTTCATCTCAGGGAGAGTAGGTGCAAATATCCCATCTTTATTTTGTGTTCAAGGGTAGGGCTTTGGTGACAGTGTCTGTTAGTCTGGCACTCTTAGAACGTATTCTACGGAACTTGTATCTTCTGAGAAGTGTTACAGGGAAGGCATAAAGGAAATTTTAATTAGGCTTTTCCTGACACAGCACTGCCCTGAAGTTGCATGGGTTACATAGGGGCTTGTTGTAACTTCTGTGACTGAATTAAATCAGTTCGTATCTGCAGCCCCAATGTCTGTCATCTTACTGCAGTTTGAAATTGATTTAAGATGGTTTCTGCTAAGATGAATGGCAACCTGCAGAGGGACTTGTTTTCCAGGGAAAGGTTTTGCAAGCTAGACTTCTAGGTTTTGGCTTGGGCCATTGCCCATCCCTAACTGTGCAACCCCTGGCTAGACACGGTACAAAAGGATTGAGATCAACACACAGGATGCCCTGAGATCTTCAGAGAGGAACTTGTCTGCCCTGCTGAACCAGATACACAAGTGCAGGTAAGTGGCCTGGTGCTGGCTGAAAACAGCTGCAGTTTTGTGTCAATTTTGATTGACAGGGAAAGCCAACCTAAAGAGTTGGCTATTGCACTTAAGGTTTGTAAAGCAAAATAGTTTTTTTTGTTTTTTTTTTTACTTTTATGCAAGAAGAGACTCAGAAGTATAACTCCTGTGATTGATCTGAATTTTCCTGTAGGAGGAGAGGATGGGTTAATTAATGCAAAGCAAGCTTGAGCTACAAGCAGTTGATGGAGCAGTTCTTGGCTGTCT
The DNA here is from genome assembly GCA_013400955.1 of Drymodes brunneopygia. NCBI lineage: Eukaryota > Metazoa > Chordata > Aves > Passeriformes > Petroicidae > Drymodes > Drymodes brunneopygia. Next base: position 387,332 of record VZTZ01007909.1, on the reverse strand, counting down.
TATGGTTGTCAACAATGTTCAAGAAGCTGTGTAAAAACTCTATTGTTACACTTCCTGGCTTCTATTTCTACATCTTTTAAGTAAGAAGGCAGGCTGTGACTTACTTAATGAAATGGAGGAGAAGAAAAGGGATCTCTCAGATCCTGAATATCTCAGATAGGAGCTAGATAAAATCAATTCTAATATTTATGGATTTGTTGTAAGTGAGGTACTTACATCTTATACCGTACTTGTAAGTCTATCAGGCCTCTGTATCTATTAAACATCCACTTTTTAGGATTTAGATCAAATGTAGTATGAAATAATAGCCTTTGAAGTGAAAAATCCCTGGTATCAATGGGACCTCTATGAGCAGAATTTGCTGTCATTAAGGTACATGGAGAAGTTTGAGCTCCAAAAGAAAAAAATGGGATGTTTTGTGGTGGAAGATAAGAGTAGATGGCAGTGAGATGCTTCAGTGCTTGGTTGCCAAGTAAGTTACTTGGATCTAACCAGGGCCACAGGATAGTAGGTGAAGGCCTGTGTCAAATTTTTTCTACCTCACTGCATCTGGGAATGGTGCCAACCCAAGTCAATAAGGATGTTGCTGGTTAAGGTTTAGAAATCTCTGGCATCCTGTCGCAACGCTGTTTGTATATATCAAACCCATGGCAGGATAATCCATAGAGGTCGGTTGTGTAAAGATAGAATTATAGAATGGTTTGGGTTGGAAGGCACTTTGAAGAGGTTTTCAGCTTAGGAATCTCTGCTGAACTTCCTGGAGGCTGGGACAGCATGCAGGGCAAGTATTGCGCTGGGAATTCATTTGTATGCCCTGTGTCCAGTCCTCTGTTACTGGCTGCTACTTGGGACAGGCTGTTTAGCCGTATTTATCTACAGTGTGACTTGGATGCAGCTATTCACATGCTCTGTGACACATCTGAGAACAAATCTGCCCCATGTAGTTCAGCAGGGACATTTCCTTCTGCCTCAAGGTAGGTTTGGTGCTGAACGGATTGTCGTCCACCTCGTGTGACTGCACATTAATGTGATAAAATTGTTTCTGCTATCCTTCACTAGGCTGAGTAAATTTGAGACCTTCCAGAAGATTGTTGTTGAAGAGCTTGCCAACCTTGAGAAGCAAACTCAAATTCTGGCAGCCATGGAGAAGGACGCGCTGGTGTGTACTGCTTCTTGTGTGCCAGCCCGAAAAGGTGCTCCTTCCCAAGTAACAGGGGTTTTCTTTGGGGGTCTTTTTAGGATTTCTGGAATGCACAGCTGCTCAAACTGAATACTTTCTGCAACCAGCAAAAGCAAAGGTACGTCTCTGCCAGCTGTCCTGCAGAGGACCAACAGGTCCTCTGATGGTCATAGAGGGCACTGGGTTAGGCTGGTGGTACCCTTGCTGATATATGGGAAAGGATTCTAAACCCAGTATGGCATCTTCCTGTGGTGTCCATTGATTGAACTTTTACAGTCCTGTGAGGGTTTTCAATTGGAATTAGAGTGTAATGAGGGAACTCTGTATGGGAAGTTTTGCTGGAGAGGAACCTTGCTCAGGAGGGCTGTACCAGCATCTGGATGAGATGCAACGCACCCTCTCAACATGGCTGTATCTAGGGGTCAGAGGAGGTGGGAGGAGGTGACCATTTCCTGTATAAAAGACACTGTTGCTGCAAGTGCTGGGCAAAACCCTGCCATTCTCAGGTATATTTTCAGTGGTAAATATCTGTTCAGGCTTCACCAGGAAGTACTAATGCCTCATGAAAAGACATCTGAGCTCGCTTTCCTTTCAGAATTGAATCTGTGGACTCAGCCCTGGGTGAAACAGCAAGAAGTTTTGCCAACTCTGTCCAGAATACAATGGTATGTATGATACAGGAGCAGCTCCCTATGGATTGGGGACTGAGCTATGGCCTGACTGATTGGTGTTGGAAGTGAGAAAATGAAACTGAAGTACTGGGAGGGGAAGCCTTTGGTTGGCTGATTTGTGGGGCTGGTTCTTTGTGGGATATCTGGTCCTGATGCATGGAAAACTTCAAGAAAGAAATGTTTGACAAGGGGAAGAGGTCAAACAGTACTTGCCTAAGGGGGAAGATAAGGACAAGGACCCTAAGGTAGTGATGTTTCTCCTGAGTTCAGTCTGGGAGAGTTTCTGTGTGGTTAGTGACCCTCAATGCACTTGCCCTTGGAGTTGTGCATCCATGACAATCTGCAGCTAAGAGCTCTGCAGTCTAACAAAACCTTGCATGCTTTCTCTCATCTCTTTAAGTCTGGTAACTTCTAGCTGTGATGTATTCAAGTTTGATTTTAAAAAAAAATCATTTTTATTTACCTTACATCCTGGTTAAATATTCTGTTGAAGTTCTTAAGCTCTCCAGAGTCTAATCACTATTTTATGCCTTTGCTTTAATTTGTAAATTAAGACAAATACTTTGCTAACATTGATATAATGCTTAGTTTTCTGTCTGGTTCACCCTTTCACATGGATGTGTATTTTTGCTACTGCTGCTGTTCCAGGTCTATGTGCAGATCTGATGGCTTTGAGAGTTTAGCATTTCTGCAATAAGACTGATGGATTACTGTCATGTGTGGGATGCCATGTGTCTGCACTTCACAGGGCTGAGAAAGCCCCCTGTGTTGAAGGAACGACCATGCCTGTGGTCACCACAGTGGACTGGGATTTTAGAAAAGATGCTGAAAACCAAGGGCTTGTATATTTTAGCAGTTAAAGTTGGAATCCTGACCCCTTCCAAAGGGAAAAGTTTCCATTATGAGTATCAAGTTGCTGAGGGACACAGGTGCTCCTGAATAAGGACACTTAAAGAGCATCAGGGCTGAGAAAGGAACACTTGTGTCATGGGAGCTGCTCATCCTGCAGTGCTTGTTTCAGGGTAGGTGCTTGAGAATTAAGAGCTGAGTCTCAGTGTTCTTCCAGGATCTTTGCAGTTTCTTATCTTGTACAGTTTCAGGATAAATTTTTGCAATGTTTTCTCTTACCTTGTTTTATTCTTCCCTGCAGTATGAACTCCCAGTGAAGAAAGAAGAAGAAAACAACGTGTTCATTGTTCCTTCTGACTAGCAAACCCCTGAATTCATTGTTGCTCATGACATTTGAGTACTCCTTGTGCAGAACAGAGAAGATGGTTCTATGAAGGATGCTAGTCTACTTTTAATGAAAAGAAAAAAGAGGAGGAAAAAGCATTACGTTGAGCCTTTTTTTGCCTGAAAAGAATATATAGTGCTAAGTGGTCCAATTGTGGTCCCTGTGTTGATAACAAGTATTTCTGAAAAATTGCAAGATGGATCCATTTTACAGCAAAGAAATTTAAAAAGTGAACTGAAGATAATGATATAGCCATCAAATTGATGGCTATATTGGCTGACTTTGACTGTTCTGCTAACACCTTTCTCATGTGTAAGAGTGCTTAATGATTGATTCAAAGTAAAAAGTTGTTTGCATAGGATAGCAATCTCACTCTTTCCTTCAAATTGATGCATTGTGAGTATCTGGAAAGGTACTCTAGAGTCCTGTGTGCCTTGCACAGGATGTTTTAGGCATAGCCTCTCCTGTGTGTGCTTAACAGTATGGGAACTGCTGGCTTGACACCATTGCCATTCAACTCTGGATTGCAGAGCTGAAAGCAGAGAGGTGTCTCTTGGAGAGATGCCTGACAGCAAGCTGGAGACTACAGAGGGCAAGAAATTTGGAGAACTGAACAGAAAATAGCAAGTGAAACAGGAGAAATTATTTTTGCAGCCAGTGACTTTTGGCTCCAAGGAGAGTACAGTGAACAACACTAGGATTAGACAAAACAGCATCACAGGTCTCTGGAAAGTAACCAGCAGATAACCTGTGTTATTTATTATCCTCTGCTTTGACAGAGTGTGACAGGGTTCCCCAGAATATAGTTGCTGTTCACAAGAGAGTGTGTTCTTCCAAAAACAGCATTAGTGCTAATGCCTCCAATGAATTTGTGGGAACATGGCAGGTTTCCAAGCTTTCGGTTTCTATCTCCTTAACTTATAGAACCAACCTATGGGTCAGAGTCAAGGGTATCCTCCCCTGCACGCAATGTACCTTCCTAACAAAAGCCCAAGCCCTGACAGGGTTTTTTTCATTACTGAAACAGAGCTGATGTTGTCCCTCCTTGTTGAGAAGGTCACACAGGGTAGTACCAGCACAGAGAACAGCAAGAAGTTGCTCTTGGCATTGCTTTACCATTTTAGGCTTATTCCTTTAGCTTAAGTAGTCCTGACTAGAGCTGGCATGAGGTGAAGTTTGTTCATCCACATCAAGATCCGCTTGGTTCTTTCTTCCTGGAGTGGTTTAAAACAAAAAACCTCTTCAACCCTGCCCTTTCCAAAGGTTCAGATCTACTGCTCAACCCCCTCCTATTCCTAACGTGAGGGACTGAAATGCTGATTTCACATCCACTGACATGTGCTTGTTTCTTTGAGGGCTGGCCCTGGTGACCTGGCTACACTGCATCCTCCTGCTGCTCTTCAGAGTCCTTACAGCTGCTCTTTGATTCTAGGCTCTCAAAGCACTCAGCTAAAGCAGCTGTGACTTTGGGAGATGAAGCTGTAACCTCTGTGAGCAGCTGTGCTTGTGTCTGGTAAAAGAAATTTTGCATTTTGGGGACAGTGTTTTGCATGCTCTGGTTCCATAGTGGTGGTATAATGTGATGGCACCAGCAGTGTCATTGACCAAAACAGGCTTTAAGACATCAGTTTGAATAATCTGATCCTATCACTATTCTATTGCCTGGATGTGCCAGGTCCTAAATTTGGGACTTTTATTACCTGAGTACTAACCCCAGGTTCTGGCTTGCACAAGTGTGACAAGGCTTGAACTGCCCTGTTGCTTCTTACTGTGACCCAGAGTTCACACTGGTGAATGTAAAGGGGTGCCTTGTGCTGTGTCACTCCCACTCCTAAGTTCCAAGGTGAGCCTTCCAGTAATTCCCATGTAAATGCCTCTATTCTGTGGTTTTATTCCCCACTACCTGGCCCAACACGGTGATGCAACCAGGGCTGCCAGGGTGCTTATATGAAGCAGACCTCAGAATTGAGATGAGCTGCCTGCACTGAGCCTGTTCCTGTGTACTGAATTCTGCAAAGCCACAGAGACAGCATTGGGAATTTGCACCCTTGAGGCACATGGCATCCCCTTTGGGATGGGTGCTGGCCTATGTAGGCTCACTCATCTGCATCTGCAAGCAGTTAGCTGCCCAAAGGGAGGGTTTGAAATAGGAAGAGGATGAGATGGAATGTATCTCTCTGGTTTAAGGTTGTTATCTTTTTAAAATTTGTTTTAAATTTTTTTTTTTTCAAACAAGGCTGGAAGTGGTTGATTTTTTTTTTTGTATCTGAGGTTTTTGATGGATTCACTGCTCTCTTTAAGTTCAAGCTGCTAAGCATTTAAGCTTTGTCAGCACTGTGAAGTAGATGTGTAGCAGCTCTTGTTTTGCTACGTTTCCTCACCCTTCATGTGTGTTAGCAGAAGGCTCTCTTGGTGTGTCCTGTAAATGTAAAAAGTCAGGAGTGCTTTTCATCCAAGTATCTTTGCAAGATAACTTAGAGAGTGTATTGGTCTTATTTCTGTATCCCTTATTGTTGCATCTCTGCATAACCTATAATTATGAAGCTTGGAAAGTAAGTGTTGAGTGCTTCAGTGGGCATGAATAAAGGAAAAACCGGAGTTCCTTACTGAGTAAAAATTGCCATAATGTTCCATGCACCTATACTTGCTTTTAACTCTTTTATTGGAAAAGACTGAACCCCAAAAGGCTGTTTTAATGATGGGTATGGGAGAGCAGAAAGGGATGTCACACTGCTTAAACAGCTTTTAGTCCTGCACTTATCCATCCCTTCATATGAAACACTTGAGCTTTTGAGAAGCTCAGTGTGTTCCAGCTTGATAATCTGTGAACTGCCTAAGGTGAGAATTTTGGACTTTACTAATAGTCTTTCCATCTGTAGGCAGCAGAAGTGTTTGGAGACTGCATCTGGGACAGAAATGACATTTTCTAACCTTGGACAGCCCATCCCATACCACTTCCTGCACTGTTGGGTCAATTAAACATATTTGAGCTTAGACCTCCTGAGGGTCGAAAGTCCATTTGGTTTCTGCAAGAGAGCTGTAACTGGGTCATCCTAAAGTTACCTTTTGGAAAGTAGGTAGCTGACCTTGGCAGCTTTGCCTTGCCCACTTCATGCTTTTTAACATGTTATTAATCCAGATACTTCTTTTATTTTCTTCCTTTCAATGCAAATAGATACAGCTCAATTTTCAACCTGTTCCGTTTCCTTGACACTTCTGAGTCAGAACAACAGAGATGTGGGTGCTGAGGTGCAAAAACTATGCATCAATACCCAGAAAAACAAATGGGAAATATTAACTTCAGGTTAAGGATAACTGCTTTATACATTTTGAGGTCTAAACAGGGTGTAATATTAAACTGACTATAACCCTTGCTGTCTTTGTGCTGCATCTCTTTCAGGGGATGATGCTGTGCCAAGTGGTTGTTTACCTGCACATTCTGTGCCAAGTGCAATGGCCCATCCAAGGTCTACAGCTACCTCCTGTCAAGGCTGCATACAGACAGAGGAAAGGATGTCCTCTGTGGCTGGAAATGGGCAGAGGAGCTGTGTGATTTTACCCTGGCCTGGGGACAGCCCACTCTGCTCTTGGTAAGGTGTGCTGAGGTTGGCTGGAGCACACGAGGACAGGCCTTGCTTCTGCAGGCAGTAGAACTGTGTCTAAGAGAGTAATGCACTGGAAAATAGACATGTTTCTAGGAACAGTTGAGAGATATTGTGTATTGGAATCAAACACAGCCACAGGGCCTTTCCTGGTCCTATATGACAGTGTTTTTTGTTTATCGTGAGCAAGAGTTGAGAAAGCATTACTTATAGCCAGACTGTGAGAAGAGCCTTGTAAAGCTGAGCCTTGGCACAACATATCTGCAACTTGATTTATCTCCATTAATTCCATTGTTCCTGGAAGGGTCTTTAGTAAAACTCATTCCTCCTCCTACTTGGGAAGCTACTAACATCCCAAAACAATGAATCAACCTTAATAGCTTTTTCTTCTGGCTGTCCCCCGCCCCCCGACACATGCCCTTTGGTGAGTACAAAACAGCAGGGTCAAGTGTTTGCGTACCTCCTCCCTTTATATTTTTAATCTGAAAGAAATATTATTTTTGAGGTTTGATTTCTCCATTGTCTTTCTCCCTGTTTTCTACCATCATGTTCTAACTGAAAACAATCTGATAATCAAACAAGGACTTGATGGGCAAGTACAAACTTTGAGCGAATAAGTTATTGCAATATTACCTTTGTTCAAAAGCCCAAGTTTTTATTGGTAGTGGGGCAAAAAAAACCCATATGGAAGCTTTACACCAACACCAGCGGAGGTGTTGTATAAAGTTGTGGAGATTGTTTTCCAATCTGATGTGAATGTCCTAAAACACTTCTGAAAATTTGGAGAACAAAAGCAGCCTCAAGTAGCCAGTTATCAGCCTGATTTGATGCCTTAAGGAGGAGGGGAGACAGCCCGATAGTAAAATTTGTTTATTTACAGCGTTATGTATTACAGGAAAATCAGTTTAAAAAGTCAATGCTTCTCTTTCTTCAAAGTTGCGGCATTTTGAAGATGTTAAGACATGTCTGAAGAATTTTAAACATACCTGATTCCAGCCTTCCTGGCTGATCTGGATCTGCAAGGTCTGAGACCATCTCTGTGTTTTCCTTTTTTTTTTTTTTTTTTCTTTTTCTTTTTTTTTTCCCCAGCCCTTTGAATTTCAAGTAAGGCATTTATTTATTTCCTTTTCTTTTGAATGAGGTTTCAACAAAACAAAAGACAGTATCTGTGGGTTTGATTGCTGTAGTAAACTTTAACACTTAGCACAGCTGACGCTTTCCACCTTGATAGTCAAATGCATGCTTTGCCATCAAAAGATTATGGACTCCACTCGGCCTAAAATCTGTGCCAGGCCACACAGCCCTTCTGTTGCCTGCCTTAGATGAATGGATCAGCTCATTGCTTTGTTCACTGTCTTGTCAGCTCTTTCAAATCCCTCTGCCTTTACCCGGGCTTTCAGAATCAAGCTGATTTCTGCAGAGCTCTGAAGCCCTCCCTTTTTATTCAGGGCTGTGTAAAACCCACTCAGCCAAACCCACCAATTTCTTAAGTCTTGGGATTTTTACAGTATCAATCAGAAATACTTGTAAAGGTTGTGGAATGTCCAGTGAGAAATAGTATATGCATACGGTGTCCAGGCTTTGTGAATGCAGGGTTCTTGGGTTTTTTTGTTTGAGGTTTTTTTTTGGGTTGCTGCTTTCCCCCTTATTGAATGTTAAGTAAAACAAAACACTGACTTTCAGTAAGTGAGGTTTTGTGACCAACTTCATGAAGAGGGGAGGAAATGTGAAAATGTACCAGTTAGGTCTGGTTGGTGTGGTGGTGTAAAAGTGTTTGAATATTGCAGTTATTTTGGTTACCCAGTTCATGATGTGGTTTAGCAGTCAGGCTGATCAGAGCTACTGCTTCTGCTGTAGTATTTTGGGAATTTCAGTTTTCTGCCGGAGCAGAAAGGTTTTGTCCATGTTGCAATGGAGTTGGAACTGGCTGGAGACAGATGGCATTCAATGGGACTTTGAAACACAGTCAAGCAGAATTCTGACACAAGACACCCTTCTCCATGCCATTTTCTCATCTTGCTTTTGCTGGAAAACCCCATCTGTTCTTCTTCCTGTGCTGTACCACTTCCTCAGCCCCTTTCCTTCCTATCCATGAGCCCTCATGGCTGCAGTGTCTCGGGCTGCTCCTGGTGAGGCTGGCTGCCCTGTGTCCATACTGCTCCCTGGGACAAACCTTCCTCCTGCCTTTGCACCTCAGTCCCCAAGAGACCCTGATGGCAGATCCTCTAAATGGGGACAGCCGGAGGGGATAACTGACTCTCTAGAGGTGGGGAAGAATTGGATGGCAGGATTTGGGACAGCCTCCTCTACATGTGGGCCTTCTGTGCTTTTGGGTGTGGGTTTTGTCCTCCTCCTGCCCTGGGACTCTGCAAAGTGACAAGAGTGGGAGGACATGTTTCCTTTACAGAACTGCTTCAGTCCAAGGGACTTGCTGGGCTGAAGTAACTTTAAAAGTTGTTTTTGTCGAGAGAATTTTATACATGAGAGTGGAAGAGACCAGAACTACTTCACTGTGAGGAAAAAAGTCTGTCTGTTTTTAGTAGAGGAAATTAAGTGGGCTAAATGAGAAAAGGGTGAGGGCAGACCCATAAAGTTAACCCTAGGTATTCTTAATTTCTAACCATTTAAATGGGAGGTAAATGCAGTGAACTGAAGCAAAGAGGGCGGTGATGGACTGTTGGGAGAGACACACCTTTTTAGCTGCAGACAGCAGATATCTCCTTGCTTGCCCTCCAGAGGATCGTGTGTTGGTCCCATCTGTTTTTCCAGCCAGAGACCAGTCTCAGAAAGGCCCATCTGGCACAGAAATTCCTGTATAACCTGCATTGCTCACGGCTGAACTCGCTTTTCAAATTTTCTGCATCTTCCAGTCTATTAATATGTGGCGTGGCATTTTGCTTTGAATTAGCAGTGTTTGTATAGGATTAACTTTACGCACATTTACACACACTGGATTTATCTTCCTTAACTTGCTAAGACCCTATTTCTTTCAAAATCCATTACCTAGAACTCCTATTAATTTAGCACATCCAAAGTGGCTTGTTTTGCTCTGTGTTCAGAACACCATACTGGGCAGTGCCAGGGGATACCAGTCCAGCTCCCTAAAACAAAAAGCTCCCGCCAGCCTTCCTGGCCTTTGAATCAGGTTGCACTTCTGTAAAGTGAGTGTGGTGCATAACTGCCTGCAAACTATGGGATGGTGCACCTGGGCTCTGGCCTCTGTCATGTCCTTCCCCAGGGCTCCCACAGGAACAAAGGGCACCTTGCTGATGTCCATGGGGAGGGAGTGTGCTTTGGGGAATTGCTGAGAAGAAGAAAAGAAGGGTATGGTGATGGAAAAGGTATGATTCTCACCTTTCTCCCCACCCCCTCCTTTGCTTTCCTGACCTTGGCCACAGTTTAGCTGGTTGCACTGGGTGCACTGTGAAGCCTTGCCTTAAGACCTCTCACGTGCACAGAAAGTGCTCACCACGTTAGTCTGAACAGAGTCCTAACCTTTTGAAGGCATTGATGGATTTATCCATCAAGTGTTTCATAAGGCGTTTTTGTGTCAGCATTAGAGATCAGAAACGTTTTCTTTTTCATATGAGAAAGATCTTGGCTTTCTTTGTTCTCATGGTGATCTTTGACAAGACAAGTAATTCTACCCATTTTGTTAAAACCTAAATAGCAGGACATTAATAAGTGTCTGGTACAAAGAACTGATAAATGTAATCAAATAGGTTTTAAGCTAAAGCTTGTAATTCAGTCTTTTTTCTTCTTTTTCTCTTTAGAAAAAAAGATCATAGGAAACACTATACTTATTGTGCCTTCTTATTATTCTGCAATCCATTGGCAGCAGTAAAGCAGTCCTTATGGAAACCATTCTTGATTTCTGTTGTGACAGGGGTTTCCTTTACAGCTGTTCTTGAAGGTGCTTTCCGGTATGTCTATAAAAGCAAAATCCAAAGTAAACACTTGGATTCATTTAGTGCCCCCAAAACACTACTTATGGTTAACTGTAAATGGACCTGTCTGGTGTTTATTGATGCAGATATATATATATATATATATGCTTTAGACTGCCTTAAGGGCACTGTAGTCTTTTCACTGCTGTGGGTGGTTACTTTACTACCCTTACTGTAATACTGCTCAATGTCAAAAGAGATTTCAAGCCTCGTACACTAAAAGCTTTATGCATGCAGGCAGGCTAGAGCACTCCCTGCTAAAAGATGTTAGAGTAAACAAGGCAAAGACAGAGCTGTTTGTTTCTCTTTTTTTTCCCTAAGGAGGAGAAAGATTCAAAAATTTGCCCACCAAAGCAAATTTAGACCTCCTGTGTACTGAATGCAGTACCTGACTTGCTATACAATTCCAGAAGAGCTGAGCTGCAATGAGGAGGTCATCACTACTGAGTAACTCTCTCTCTGACTTGACTGTATCTGTTATTCTTAAGTGATATATATATATATTTCAAATCTAAAGTATTTTAAGCACTGAAGACCACTCTACATCTGAGTTTGCCCAGATGACTATCCAAAAAAGTTCTATTTCCCCCCCACTTTGTTGTCAGAGAGCTCTCAGAAGACTGCTTACCTTAATGTAGAAGTTGATGAAGAGAATGACCAGCGTGGCCATGTAGGAGGACTGGAACATGAGGCAGCCAAATGGGAATCCACATGGCTTCACTGCTGCACTGAGTGTATGCACAATAGTGAGCAGAAACTGGATCTGTGGAGAGAAGATAATGCAGGAGTATTTGCTGAGAAAGGGTCAGTGCTAGCTCAATCAGATACAGCAATGTCCCCCAGTCCTGCTCTTTGAAAGTCTGAGTACTCTTGGAAACTATCCCTTTCTAACCTCTGAATGTATTGTGAGGGTTAAGTTAAAATGGTGCTCTTGTGAAATTGAATAAAACCCTTAGGGGTCAGAGGTTTCTAAAAGTAAATTTATAGCCCCAGTTGACAAAAGAGATGCTTTTTTTTCTCTCAGATTTAGTAGGTGTTGTTCTATCTTCCAGACCTTGTGCCAGGTATAGTTGTTGTCTCTGTTACTGGGCAGAAACTGGAGGAAACTCAGAAGACTCCTGGCAATAGCTTTAGAAGTCTGAACAGAAAATGCAAAGCTCAGGTCCAAGGAGTTCAGATAGGCTGGCATTTGCATTAATAGCGTTAAGGAGGAGATAAACAAAGCAAAAATGAGATGGGGAAGAAATTGCTGAGACCTGTCTGTATTTAGAACTGTGAGCCCCAGCCCACGCTGGTGTGCCTAATTCTCCTCAGCTAAGTGTGCCCTCAATCCAGTATACTGAGGTGCATTTCTAACAGGGCAGTGTGTTTCACCTGCAGGGGATGGTCTTAGCTCAGAGAAGCAGCTTTTGCTAAGCAAATTTCTACACAGACATTGCAAAGCTCCCTGCAACCATCTGAACTTCCAAACAATATGAACATGCCCTAAGAAAAGAAAGGTAAAAGGAACTTTATTACTTTATTTCAAATCAAGCCTCATATCTTGTTGATAGAAATTTTTCATGTGGCTTAGGTCTTCAGGTACAGCAGCTGGTGGAACAGACTTTTAGAAGTCAGTCAATTTCTGTCTTGCCTAAAGCTTGTTTACATCATTTTGCATTTTGTAGTTGTACCACTTTTGAAGCATTGCATAGAAAATAACTACTCATCAATTGTGGGAAAAACTAATTGAAAAGTCAAAAAAAAATGCTGCAGGTGGATCTCTGCTCCCCTATGGACCTCCATGGGCTGCAGGGGAACAGCCTGCTTCACCAGTGTCTTCACCGCAGTCTGCAGGGGAGTTTTTGGCATTAATTCCCTCCTCCTGCTCTGACCTGGGTATTTGCAGGGCTGTTTCCCTCCCGTTTCCTGTCTTCTCTCTCAGCTGCTGTGCAATGTTTTTCACCCTTAAATAAATGTGATGTCACAAAAATGTCCCCAGCTTTGCTGATGGGCTCAGCTTTGGCCAGCGGCAAGTGTCTATCTTGGAGCTGGCTCTGTCAGACAATTGTGACCTCTAAATCAGTTTTTTCCCCAATTAAGGAGCAGTCATTTTCTATGAAATGGTTCAAAAATAACAGTGAAGAAGAGTTTCCACTGTTTGTTTTCTACAGAAAGCATTTCTGAACATAATTTCCATTATTAAGTTATTATCAGGCTGCACTAGTGACTTATGCTGTATGATAGTTTCATTATACTTCAATTCTAACTGGCTTGATTGTATAAAAAACAATGTTTAGCTATGGTTCACTTAGTCCTCTCTCACACTCTGAGGGGTTTCTGGTAGTTAAAAATGACAGTAAAATAGATACATACCAGTTGTGCCTGAGTGAGGTATTTCTTCCACCAGAGATACTTGCGCATGGAGGGGATGACTGACAGTCCGTAGTAAGAGTACATAAGCACGTGGATAAAGCTATTCAAAGTGGGTCCAAAGAAACCTATAAAAATCCATCAGGGGAAAAAAAATTAAATAACAACTGCTAAACAGTGGGAGAGGATATTGCTTGTGATGTCTCTTGCATATGGTAAGTATTCCTTTCATGCTTATCCCTTGCTGAAGATATTCGTGATGTGCAGAGGTGCTCTGCTAGGGACAACTGAAAAACCAAATGACACTTCCCAGAGGGTTTTTCTCATGCTGAATATTGGATTTTTATCTCCTATTTTCTTTTTTCTCCACTTTTTCTTACTCTGTAATTTACAGGCTAATTTTTTCCCCTCTCCCAAAGTTCTTCTTGCTATGAATCTTTCCATTATTCCTGTAAGCTTTCAACACTGCTGTGGATGACTTTGCTGCTAGTATGCAGCTTAGGACCCTGGGAGACACCTGTGCAGTAGCACTACTCTGAATTAAACCAGCCTCTTGTGGCTGTGTTTGATCATCACTCTTGGTTTCTTCGTTGGCTCTTCTGCTAGATGCATATTTACAGAATTTCATCCCAGATGATACCTTGCTGCTCTTACTAGTTGCATTTTGTGAATACTAGTTCTAGAGGAAATTAATTATTCTCTGTACTTTACAGACTATGGAGAAGTAGCAGCACTACTCTGTTGTGTGCTCATGTGTTTGACAGTAGTGCTACAACTACAAGATGGACTCATCACTTGTTCTGATTTTGTCACTGATTAATTACTTAGCTACTGATTTAATTACAGTAGTGCAGTGCTAGTGCAAAGTGTGGCGACCAGGTTCAGACACATTAGAAAGCACAAACCCCCACTGATTTGTTTACACCTCTAGAAATAGCTCCTAATTGCTATGAAATGTCTGATCCCTGCTGATAACAGTGTTTTATTTTGATTCTGTGCTGTCCACAGTAAGTGCCAACAAATAGGAATTCTGCTTTTGGTTCTGGAAAAGACCTTCAACAAGTTGTTTTACAAAATGTTACAATGGAGTGAGGTGACTCCCTTTAATAGGTGGCAAGAAAACAGTTTTTTTCTCAACTTTGAAAGCAGTGCCCCAGGAAGCCTCTGGCTGTGTGTAGCCCTGGAAAAGTGTGCATGCTGTGAGACACCTGAAGTAGTTCTCTGCCATTTGGACTTCTTATACAGATGTCAAGTGACCATCCTGTGGCATCATAGATCCCTTCCTAAACAGGGAAAAACGCTGATAGTTACGATAACCCTCTAAGGATATAATCTCATACGAAACAGAACAAACTGAAACTGGTATTTCAATTAGTGACTATGTAAATAAAGTATCCTGCTAAAGCAGAGATTAATACATACAGGAGTCGAACCTGAAAAGCGCCATTGATTTAATTTGTTGTGATTGATAAAGGCTTTACCAGGGTTATGAATTCCTCCTGCATCTGCTTTTGGAGTAGGTCTTCTATGTGATGGCTCTTGTGTGCTACTCAGTACTGTTATGCTTAAAAATGGTTTGAAGAAAAGTAAATACATGAGCTTGTAGCAGCTAAGTGGAAAATCCAGGGCCTAGCACTCAGGTAATTTTGGCCTGGACTTTTAGCCATGCTCTTAACTTTCCTGTGTTCTGCAGGTGGTCAGCAGTCCTGAAAGGCTCTGAACTCTAAAGGTGCCCTCATATTGCACAGTGACACAATTCCTGTGCACTGTGATGTGATTCCTCCCCAGCTGCACCTGATTTAGACCCAGGTGACGAAGCAAACAAAGACTTACTTTGCCCACAAGGTATCCAGTTCAGAACACACCACCAAATGTTAAACATAGTGGCATGGTGATACACATGGAGGAAGGTGATCTGGCTGCTCTTCTTTCTCAGTACAAAGAAGATAGTGTCCATGAATTCAATTACTTTTGAAAAATAATACCACCACAGCACCTTGGCTACCTGTACAAGCAAGAACAAAGGAGGAGGGGATCAATATCTGTCCATACAAGTGCTTAAATATTACTGTACTTCTTCACTCCCTGGGCATGCAACATCCCAGAAGGTGTTAATGTGCTGTTGAGAGAGAAGAACAAGTTCTGCCTCCAATTTTATTTTGCTTTTCAATGAAGCAGTTTTGTAAAAAAACACACATCTTTTATGCAATTATATAAATATATAATTATCAACATATAACTTAAGAAATATAAACTTTGAGGAGGGGTTTTCTAATTGTTCTATTTCTTTTTTCAAAGATACAGTTTTGTGGGTGGGTTCTTGTTTAATTTTGGGGTTTTCTGTTGGGGTTTTTTTGTTTATTTTTATAAGGGTGCTACCATTTTCTTAATAGTGAACAGATTTTGCTGCTAGATTTTTATTTTGAAAAATCTAAATTTATATTTTATACAATGAAATATATCCTCCTCTAGAGTAGAGATATTTTACCAGAGCCTCAGGATATGTCCTAGGACAGTTAAAGACAGTTAAAGTAGAAAGGAGAAAAACATTTTTTTTTTGAGAGGAAAATGTTTTTAACTGACTTTTTCCTTGCATAGCACAAATTTTGAGAGTTGGGGAAAATTTTATACGTTAGCCAATCTTTCTGTCCTTGAGCTCTAATGTCATCTGGAAAGTAAACCTGATGTGGGGAATAACAGAGGTTTAATACATGGAGTTACTGTGATGCAGAAGTAAGGGCTTAAACTACAAATGAGTCAAGCCAGCAAAATGTCTCTGAAATTTTCTAGAGTTTGTAGTTGGACTTAAATCCATTTCCAGCTCCTGCCCAACAAGAGTTACGTTTTAGAGGACTGACCTTTGTTCAAAGTCTTTTAATGATTTAATTCTCAGTTTAAAGTCAGGCAACACAGTTTTGACTACAGGTCTTGATACGTGGCTTTTCAAAATGTTTCTTGTCATGCTTTCCACTGCAAGGATGCATCTGTATTGAGTCAAAAAGGTAATACTTCTTGTTTTCCACCAGTTGTGGGGCAACCTGATTAAAACCCTTGTGTTAGAGATGTTATTGATAACATCCTTTAAACTGCCATGAATGCAGAGGTGTTGCACCAGGGATGTGGAGGGAATGAGTGCTGTGGATGCTGAGGGCTGAGCTGCTTTTGTCTCTCACCCGGATATCGGCCTCCCCTGCGCTGTGGAGGTTCTGGCACTGCAAGTTGTAGCCGCCTTCCCATGTGGCAAGGATGAGCTGGAACAGAAAGCAGAGGAATAACGTTCATGAACAGATGGAATGGTTTTTCCCTCTGGAGTTGTTCTGTCCTTATTGGTGGGTACCTACTGCTTCCATGAACCGATGCTCTTGAACCAGACAACTTGCTAATATCTTGTATTTTGAAAGGGGAAAGGCATCAGTTAAGCTGGAGATACGAAATGGTGCATTTCTGCTCTCTGACTTCAGAGCCTTCAAGGCATTCATTAAAGTCTCTCATTACTTAATGCATCTCCAAAGCAAACACTGGAATATTGTGTCTCTGTCCTGAAGCAGTATGAACGGAGCTTAACACAGCTACTTGTGCAAAGCTGTCCTTGGGAAAAATTCCCTGATGCCAAGCAAACAGAAGGCAAATGCAAAGTAGTGCAATGGGAGAAATATTTCCTAATGCTATACACATCTCTTTATCCTACGCTGTTACATGCTGGAGGGAGTGAAGGAGAGCAGGCACAGTGCTGAATGGAGGTGTGAATAGGCACACAGGCAATTTCTTGGATTCTGCACATGTCCCACATGTAGAAGCAGACAGAGCAATGAAATGTCAGAGTGCTGCATTGGGATGGAGCAGGTTTCTAGAAAACCATATGGTGGTTTTCAATATGGAATATTTTTATAGCAACAGCCACCTAAAGCACTCAGCAGCCCTTCTGGAAGAGGGAGCATCAGCTCTCGCCAATAAATGCCAGGTAGAATCTGTTGATTTTTGAAAAGGTCTTGCTTATTGTCGAATGAGTGCAAAGTGGGTTTGGGGACAAACTGAGCAACTTGTTCTGGGGTCTGTCTCACCCTCTACAGACGCTGCAGGGAGAAATGCATGGAAGTGTTATGCTGTAAGCAGAATTGCAAGATGCTGAGAGAAGTGGGTTGCTTTCAGCTCTGGAGCTATATTCACAGAGATGATGTGTGTCAGCACAGAAGGGATGACTTTTCCCTCTAGTTCACACTAAAAAGAACTGTCCCGTGTGGAATGTGTGACAGTGCATACAAAAGTGAAGCAGAGACATTCTCAGTGATCAAACTGAATTAATTCCTAGAGTAAATACATTAAAAAATGATTATTGATAATATCTGGAATATTAGAAAGTAGCCTAGAATGTTTATTATCATTCACATTAAAATGCATTGAAACCTGGAGAACCAGGGTCTTCTACTATTCTTCTTCTGAATTCAAGTTCTGTGATTGTCCCTGTAATATGAACTGTCCCTGTTTTAGGTGACCAAAACAACCCGTAGAAATTGCAGAGACAGATGACAATGCAGTAAATGAGTGTTTTATAGATAACTGATATGTAACAATTGAAACAAACATGTTCCCTTACAACCAGCTCATTTTTTCTGCTTTGCTGAAGAAACTTAACCTCAAAATTTTCTGCTGCAGTAGGTAAAATGTTGGTACACAGGAATTTGATAGGGAAATATGCAATTTTAAATATTTTGATTATTCTATTTTACAATTGTTCTGGTTTGTACACGATTACAGTGGATTAATTTTTGAAAAATCTCCTTTGTGTGTTGTTTCCTTGTGTATTAAAGGTTAAGAGTGAGGGCTGGTTGGTTGCCCAGTGGGTCCTGGGGAAAGCCTTGAGGAAGGAAGGTGGTGTCCCACCACATGCCAGGAGCTGCAGTCCTCCATGGAGATACTTAGAGGGGTTATTTTCAGTGTGGATTGATAGATATTGGTTTTTTGTTTGCTTTTTTTAACCATCTGGTAAGTAGTAGAGTGAACCTTGCCCCAAAGAACTCTGTCGTGCTTTCACTTCTATATTAAACCTGGTTTTGATGATACCTTTGCCAGTGATTTGTTAAGTGACCTTAAAACACACATTCACCAAAAACTGGTGTAGTCAGCAGGTTTGCAAGCAGTATCGCTGACTATTTACAAAAACGTGGAAGAATTCCAAGTCCTAATTTCTCAGACAAATGGGCTCAGGATAACTGGTGTGATTGGAAAGCTGTAGAGGAACATCTAGAAGTTGCGAGGGGCTGTATAAAAGCTGGCAAAAAGAAAGTGATAATTTGCAAAATGTTAGACACCGGTCCAGAAGCTGCCTGCCACTATAGAAAAGGTAATATTAAAGAGAAACAAGGTCTGAGATGGAAAGCAATCAAGTTACTACTGTCCTCCCAAATAGAGCAGCTCCAGAGACAGTTACAGGAGGAATAGAAAGAAATATAAAAGTTGGGGAAAAGTGAACCTAATGCTTATGTGGGCTCCAAATCCTCCTGACCTTGTGCAGATTAGTAAATGGATTGCATCTCCTGAAGACTGGGAGGGTAACATATGGAGAGGTCCCTGAGATAACAAACCAGGGTTCTGCACCTGGGATGGAACAACCCTTGTGATGTGTACAGACCAGGGAATGAGAGGCTGGAGAGCAGCCCCATGGAAAGGGAGCTGGGGGTCCTGGTTGATGGCAAGTTGAACATGAGCCAGCAGTGCCCTGGCAGCCAGGAGGGCCAGGTGTGTCCTGGGGGGCATCAGGCACAGCATCACCAGCCAGGCAAGGGAGGGGATTGTCCTACTGTGCTCTGAGCTGGGGCAGCCTCACCTCGAGTGCTGGGGGCAGTTTGGGGTGCCACAACATAAGAAATACATGAAGCTATTAGACAGTATCCAAAGGAGGGCCACAAGGATGGTGAAGGGTCTGGAGGGGAAGCTGTGTGAGGACCAGCTGAGGCCACTTGATCTGTTCAGCCTGAAGAAGAGGAGACTAATGGGAGACCTCACTGCAGGCTACAACTTCCTCATGAGGGGAAGAGGAGGGGCAGGCACTGATCTCTGTGGCGATCAGTGACAGGACCTGAGGAAATACCATGAAGCTGACTCAGGGAAGGTTTAGGCTGAATATCAATTAAAAGTTTTTCACCCAGAGAGCAGTTGGGCACTGGAAGAGGCCCCCCAAGGAAGTAGTCACAGCAGCAGCCTGACAGAGTTCAAGAAGTGTTTGGACAACACCCTCAGGCACATAGTGTGACACTTGGGGTGTTGTGTGCAGGGCCAGGAGTTGGAGTCAATCATCCTGATGGGTTTCTTCCAACTTGACATATTTTATGAAACTTTCCTGCCAGTGTTAAACAGGTGAGCTCAGTAGTATCTCAAGGCTTTGGGGTTTATTGTTTTTCTTAAGTATTTCATACATAGGTTCCATGTTGGAAAATGAGATGAGAAAACTTTTAGAGGCTCATAAAGAAAATATTTCTTTTCAACATCACAATTTTTAAATTTGGTAATTAGGAAATCTGTAACTCCTTACAAATGGTCAGCATGCAAATGGAGAGCAAGCTTTGAGGTGAGAATACCACTCTGTCTGACTGTATGGTTTTATTTAATTTCTTTCGTTAATTCTTCCATGATTCTGTAAAACGACAGGTTTTTCAGATCATTCTGTTTTCATCTTTCCCAGTCATTTTATTTGGCAGAAGGGTTTCCTCTGGTTTGTGTCTGCATTTCAAGAACCAGTAGTTTAGACTGAAGATCTTTTTAGACTTTTTTTAACCTCAGTCTTTCATGTCAGCTTTTCTGTAGCTCAACGTTTCTGTTCTCTGTTGTAGGTGCCTTGCATACTACTGTGTCCCCTTTAGGGAAAAGAAAAGAATTCACTTTGAGTTTTGACTCCTCTGCTTTGCAAGACAACTTTCAAGATTTCTAGCTAACTGCCTAATAAAAAAAAAAAATAAAGTTAGTGTGGAAACTTGGAAGGAGAGAGTACTTTTTATGAGTTCCTGGTGATCCTAGGCCATGACTTTCATGTTGGCTGTCAGTAATGTAGAAGGTAAGCAGCTCATCCAGTGGTGCCAAATGAGCCAGCTGCATAGCTGGAAGAGAAGCTCGCACCTTGACACAAGATATTTGGGTATCAGGTCTCTTTTTTTCTGATACCAAACTCATACATTACTTGTACTGTTTCAGTCACACTCCCTTTTTTATATTGAACACTCACAACTCCACATAGCTGATGGTGTTATTAATCACTCAGAGATGGTGCAAGTGTAGGACCTATCAAAGATGAGAAATCCCCTCTCTCTTTTGAAACACAAATTCTCTCCCTCTAGAAAACAATTTTTTGAATTCTTTGCATTCTTGGCAGCCTATCCTGAAAATATTAAAACAGGTACTGTTTGAAGCTATTTGGAAAAACAGATCATGTAAAGAGCAAAGTGCTGCCTTGTGAAAAATTTCTGCTAAGTAGCAACATCCTGTTAATTAGTGGGGTTTTCATATCTTGCCGTTTGCCCTAACGTTGTTCTTAAGAGATTCCTGTATTTATACTAATAAATGACTTCTATTCATCTACTCAAGTATAAACAGTACAAGAATTTACGTGAGTTGTTTTGGCACATCAGTCCAACTCCTGCCTTATTTCTGTAAATGGGGAATCAAAGCGTTCAGAATTGAAAGTTGGTTCCTCTCTCAAAAATTTCAAGGGTGGGGGTGGGCAGCAGGTACCAAAAGATTATGCAATCCTCTCACCTCATGGAGTAGCAGACTAAGCTCTAAGAGCCTGACCCAGGGGCCTGTGCCCTGCTCATTTCAAGCTTTCAACATCAAAAATCTCACAGCTGTAGCTTGTTTTTAATCTGTTCCACATAGGCTACAAAGGAAAGTGATGTGATTTTCTGAATGGATATTGCCATTTCTACTGACTTCAGGTTCTCTGTGCCCTTTGAGTTGTAGAAAAATCTCTGTGCGTGGTTGGACTTTCTCAGAGAGCAAGTGCCTAGAAGCAATAAGATATTCCCCCTTGTCCCAGGGCAGGAGGAAAGAAGAGGGTGAGGCATCAGCATCAGGCTACATCTGGCTGGTGACCAGTCACCAGTGGTGCTCCTCAGGATCAGTTCTAGGGCCAGTGCTGTTCAATATATCTGTCAGTGGTCTGGAGGCACGAATTGAATGCCCTGTTATCAGGTTGGCTGATGATATAAAACAGAAAGGTGTTGTTGACTCTCTTAAGGGACAAGAGTCCTTGCAGATGGAGTGGAGCTTTGGGCAGTCATCAGTGGGATGAAATTTAACAAGTCCAAATGCTGGATCTGGCTCCTGGGATGGAGTATCGTGGGCACAACTATGAACTGGGAGAGGAATGGCTGGAGAGCAGCCCTGTGGAGGGGGATCTGGGGGTGCTGGTTGGCAGCAGCTCCATGTGAGCCATTCTGTGCTCTGAGGACAAACCTTGTCCTGGGGTGCATCGAGCACAGCATAAGCAGTGAGTCAGGAGAGGGGATTGTCCCTCTGCATCAGCCTCACCCTGAGCACCACATGCAGGTCTGCACCCACCATTGAAGAAGGTTGCAAAGATCCTTGAACGTACTGGAGGAGGGCAACAAAGGTGGTGACAGGGCTGGAAGCAAGTCCTGTGAGGAACAGCTGAGGATTTTAGGCTTTAATAACATGGAGAGAAGGAGGCTGAGGGGTGACCTCGTTGTTCTCTGCAACTTCCCAAGGAGGGAAAGGAGGGAGGGAGATACTGAGCTCTACTCTCTGGGAGACAGGAATGGTGGGACATGTGGGAATGGTTCCAAGCTGCACCAGGGGAGATTTAGACTGGGCATCAGAAAGCATTTCTTTATCACAAGGGTGGTCAAACCCTGGAAAAGGCTTCCTAGAGGGGCGGTCAATGCCCCCAGCCTATCTATCTTTAAGGGGCATTTGTTCAGCATGCTTTAACTTTTGGTCATCCCTGAATTGATCAGGCAGTTGGACTAGGTGGTTGCTGTGGGTCCCTTCCAACTGAAATGGTCTATCCAGTATGTGGTCTGTCTATATGGAAACGGTTAAGAAGGAAAGCTAAAAACTAATAATGGAGTTAGTATTCAAGTAATTAAAATTCCTCTTAAAAGTTCAGAGTAGAAGTATGAGCACCAGTCTCCTTCTTGTGAAAAAAAAACAGAGCAAGATGTTATTATGGGTATGATGTTTTACTGGGTTTTCTAAGGCACTCCAACACTCAGACCAATTAAAACAACTTGATATGACCACTATTCTCAAACAACTGAGGTCTCACTAAACTAAGTAAAGGAGACTAATCTATCGATGTAGCACAAAGAATGGCTTAACCTGCAGTGCTGTGAATCACTTCTTTCCCTTGGCCACCTGAGACTTTAGTTAGTCCTTGTGAATGGCAGCTCCTCCCTGGATCTACAGACTTGGATAAAATAGTCCTAAAAGCAGTTACCTCATGGTCACATCCCAAGGAAAAGGAGTTACTGAGGGCAGTGTCCTAGGAAGGAGATAGAAATGACATTTTCTTTTTCATCTTAAATGAATTTTTAGAATGGAATACCTGAGAAGATTATCAGTGTCTAAAAACAGAGATCAGATATTAATAATCACACATGTTTTTCCTTTTTTTGGTTTTTAAAGGGGCCTGTAACATGACTCACTTCCACAAGCATGCAACATCTGAACTGTCTTCCTATACCCAAAAAGCTGGGGTGAAGCACACCACAAGGCTACTGAGGCCATCACACTTTTGCATGATAACTCAATGAAAAGAGGAAGCTACCATTAATCATCTTCAACTTGTCATGAAATCAATCTTTTAAAATACCTAAAAAGCTTTAAGGCAAGGTTTGGGGGTGTTTTTTTGGCTAAAACATTAAATCGTAAAATCATTTGTGACTAGTATTTATTGAAGAATATATCTCTGTAGAGGTTGCCTATCTTTAGACATGACTTCAAGAATTGTGGTATAATCCCAGATTTTAGATGGATAGCTGAGATGCAGAACAGCCTGCGTTTCCAAATCGATGCCATTGTGCCTCGAAGATCTCGGATAAGCTGTAGTCTGGCATGACTAAAAACCTGGAGGGAAGCAGTGTGGGCTCGACAGTTCAGCCCAGGACTGGGAGATTCCAGAATGTCCCAGGCCTGCCACTTGGTTAGTGCCATGGTTTCCCCAAACTTAAAAACTTAGAGGTGGTGTGGTGCCAAACAAAGCCAGATGCTGAACAGGAAACACCCCACAAGATTTAGCACAGGCGAAATATTTTGTTGTTCCTCTTTATGATGCATTCTAGCTATTTTTCATGGGGACAGAACTGTAAAAAGCGTGTTTTGGGCTACTGATTGGTGAGGCTCTCCAGCTCTCCATGGGTCTGGTTAGAGGTCAAAAAATTGTGGGCATGGTGTCTCCCCCAAAAAGATTGGCTAATTCTGTAATACACCAACTGGAGTTTGCTATCCTGACCTGCAGCGCATACAGCTGGACCCTATGTTGGATGTCTCCTCCAACTGGAGCACGGCAGCTAAAAGGACACTGGTTATTCCAGAGTGGAGGAAATATGTGGTCCTGTGCTTTCTTCCTGTTTTTAGGTCAGAAAAAGCATAACATGGTGACAAAAATAAGAGCCCCTTCCCAAGTGAAGTTTTGATAATTGTTTGAATTTTTTTTTTTTTTTAACTCTTTCAAATGTAAAGCCATGTTGTTGAGAAACTACCAGCCATTTCTATTTAATACTCCTTAAGCAAATGGGAGCCTGATAGAAGGATTAGTGAACTAATGACTTCAAAATTACTTGAAATCAGTTATGAATGGTAATTACTTTGAGTGTTGCTGTTGTCTGGGATAGGCTAAAATAAATCCTGTCTAGGCTTATTTTCTCTGAGTCTTTGATTACATCTGTTTTGAATAGCTCCTCTATCATCTTTTGTGGTACCAGTGGTGGTATTAGAAGCATTGCACATGTGGAAAACCTCATCATATGAAGTTTTATTCTTGATTTCCAATAAGGTTCTACTGAATTCTGTTTGAATGTGCATGAGAGATGCAGAGCACTGCTGTTTTCAATGACCAGGTTAAAAGTTCTACTGAAATGCAGAGCTCAGAAAGGTCGCTTTGAAAGACAAGGAGAACACAGAGGATGAAAACTGAGATGTGAGGACAACATGCCTGGCTGGAATAACTGCAAGCAAGGACAGCAAAGTCAGCTCCTCAGCTCTCCAAACAAATTATTCGATTAAGATAGAGGAACACCTGGTAATTTAACTCTATTCACACGAAGTTCTTACTGGATCAAAAGAGCTGTTTGCTCTTGTCCTCATATTTCACTGCTTTACAATGCACTCTCTGTGACCTTTTGCTCTCTAGGTTTTTCTTTTTCCCACTTCTTTCTTCAAACGATAGAGAAATGCACTTCATCTCTTCTGGTTTCTCACTTTGTTCTTTTTCTCTTGCTGCCCTAAGGTACAAATAGTCTTTCAGTACTAAAAAATTGCTTCACAGGAAGCCTTCACCTCAAGCATCAATACTGATGGATCTAGAATCCTTCTGTACTTCTGTACTTAATTTACTTGTGTCAACTTCTGAACAATTAATGAAGCAGTTAACAATAATTTATCACAATCTTACAAAAAAACCAAAAACCCAAAAACCACAAACAAAATCAAAACAAAACAAACACCAAAACCAAGATTATGTTGAAGTTGGATTTCCACAGTAAAATTCCAGGACCGTTCAAATTGATTGGGATCTTTTTCACCTTTCCCCATCATCTGCACTGTTAAAGGTTTACTTAGAACTTGTGCTACACAAGCTCCATATTTTTAACACTTACACAGATAGGAAGCAAATCTTTCTGATGTGAGCCATTATATTGGTGGAATAAAACAGAGTTTAAGTGCTCCTTCTATTTTTGATTTGTTCCTTTCATTTTGCCCCATTATGCCTAATTCAAGCATTATGCTTTTCAGCAATATCTGAGATATAATCTCAATTGCAGTGTGTAGGGCTAAAAGTGGTGGCTGATGACCCTGATCATTCTGGCACTCCTGGGACTCCTCACACCATCTTGGCATCTACGAATGTGCAAGTTACGACTATAATTCAGAAACTGGACTTAATATGGGAGGAATTTTCAGCTCCTAGAAACAGCAAAAGTGCAGTTGATTTACTGCTTTTGATTTTATTTAATCCTGCAAGGTAGAAGACTTTTTTCTGGCTCCTCTAGAAAGGTTAGTGCACTGGGGAGGCAATACTTGTGAGTTCTGCTCTTTTTCCTTTGCTCTGAAATGAGGGGTCCTCACATACAAGTCCTGCTTCCCCACATGGATGTGGTTGCTTGCTTACAAATCCCATGGATTTGTAATAAGTCTGAGAAGCTACCTGGGGATACAGGCAGCTTGAGACATCACGCCACCCCTCTGCTAATGAGACATATCTCTAGATCTCCTTTTTAATCTGCCCCAAATGGTGCTAGTGTCCTGGTTTTCTCAGTGCCTGATCAACAGAAGGACTTGGGTGAGACCTTGATGACCAGCTAAGATTTGATTTAAATAGGGCAGAGGTGATACTGCTGGGGAAAGCAGCCTAAGACCATGGCAGAGATTATGTCTATTCCTATTAGTGAGAGAGAGTATCCTCACCTGAGTAATTTCAGAATTCAGAGATCAGCACTGGTCTCCTGTGTTTCCAGTTTTAATTTATCACTGAGCTTGTGACTATTCGGCCACTGGTGCCTTAGGCTGCATCCCTAAAGTGCGGTTTGTAAGCACATGAAATAGTTTTAAAATACGCAGAGATGTGATGGTTTTTCACAGTAAGTAGGTTTACTGCTCATAGTTGGTAATTTTAACATCTTAAGCAAAGATTCGTACAGAGAAAAGGCATATATTTCTTAAGGGAAAATCTTAAAAGTTTTGATTTTTGTTAAAATAAAAAGGTGGTGGCTGTTTTTCTTTATACAGAATTTGACAATGTTCTAGAAATTGTTGGATAGTGCAGTTGATCTGGGTCTATGAGCACTTACTGGTACAGAAAAGTACACAACAGTAACAAAATTCTGATGTAGGTTTCTTTGGTAGCAGCAAGAGTGGAAGGAATTGTCTTCTGCCTCCTCAGCAGCCCACCTGCAGCCTGCCCAGCTTAAGCACAGGACTTGTGTCTAAGCTTCAGGTACTTGAAAAAAATGTGCTCCAAACCCAAGTGCCAACTTCTCCATCATATTCAACTGGGGAAGGTAAGCACCTTTGATGACTTCAGGAAAATCTATTTGCCTAACTCGGAAGTGTAAGTAAAGGTCTAACAATTGCCCTTCTGGGAGGCCTTCAGAGGCACCTAACTCTTTGTTGACTCAAAAATTTTGAGACGTATCAGTAGGATGAGGGCAGCTGGGCAGGGCTGTTTATCTTTAGACTTTGTCCTTTGGGGATCGTAGGGGTATCTGACCTTATGCTAATGGCACATCTTAGACTTGTCCTGGAGCTGTTCCTCCAAGTACTTTGCGGATTGGTTGACCTCAAAGCTCAGAGATAAAATCGGCTCCCAGATAGTTCATGCCCACGGTGCAGTGTATGGAGCTCTGGCTCAAAAGAGGAATCTGCCCTTGGAGATTTAAAAACAACCCTTTTGTTATGACTCTTTGCTGTAACTTTCATCTTCTTGCCTTGAGATTGCACATATCAACTGTCATGAAGTGACAGCTATAACTAGTCAGGAGATGGGGATGAGGAGATGAAGAATTGAAGCACAGGTACCCCCAGCAGCAGGTTTACCATGTTTCTCATTAAATCCACCACATGGGACAGGCTGTATTTGGAGATACATCCTTTCTTGTGAAAGAGATACTTTTTTCTTTAGAATGTCTAAGAAGCAACCCCTACATTCTGGAGCTATTCCAAAAAATGTTGTGTGGCACCTTATAAGCACAACAAAGAAAGATGGCTGGTTATGGGGGTTTCTTTTGGTGGGATGAGGGGGAATGTGGTTTATCACTGTTGTAGGGCTTCTTATTTTGTGATTTATCCCTGATGCAGAGAGCAGAGGGGCTTAGATGCAGTGAGAGTATGGAGGAATAAAACAACTGTTACAGATGTGTCTAGCCAGGAATTGATCCTGAATCACAGTCACTGGAAGGATCAATTGTGTTTACATAAGGAACCAATGTGCAAAATGTGCTAAATATAGGTAACTCTTGCCTTAAAGAGCTTACTGTCCACAAAAGATAGAGAGAGTAAGGGGCATAGAGAGGAGCTTTGGAAATTAGACATTTTGAAATATCAAATCACCATGCCTTTATTTAGTACTGAAGATGATTTCTGCTCTCCTGTTTGCCTGTTTTTCTTCAACACGGATGTGCAGACTACCTCAGCCAGGATTGCAAGTCTTAACTTCCATTCTGCTCCTTCACAGGAGAAGCTGTGAGAGGAGGCAGGGAAGTAGACTAAGAGAAAATACAGAGCCAGTATTATGGAAGTGTGTTGTGTACCATGTAAAACCAGCCTGGCTGACAGTCCAGAGCTAAGAGTGAAATCTGCAGTAGAACAGCTGGCAGTGCAGATCGGCCTTCATGTTCCCTGGGTTCCCAAATTTGCAGAATGTGGAGCTGTGAGCTGGCACTGCCAGCCATGCCCAGCTGCAATCTGGGAGGTGTAAATGAGCAGCCTCCAGCCTCAGAATCAGGGTCTCAAGGGACTAATCTGAGGACTAACACAATTCAGTGACTGTCTGCAGCAAAGTTAGCCTCAGGAAGGATGGAGCTGGAAGACAGCTGAACAGGAGGTGGCTAGATGCAGTTCCTACCAGGATGTGAAGGTGGCTAAAACCTAATTTGCTTCATTTATGCAAATGAGACCTGCTAAAATTTTCTTTGTTCTTCCATTTATTTACTCGTGGCAGGCCAAATCAGACTGGAAGGGAAAGGGGGCAGCAGTATTGTTTTCTATTCAGTTAATCCCTTTTGCTGAGTCCTGCTACTGCAGCCACTTATCTGTATACCTTCAAGCAAAATAGGGATTTAAACATCAAAGTACTAATTTAAATTCTGGAGGACAATCATTGTGGAGTCATCAAACCTTCCAGCAATTGTGCTGGCTTCTCCTTTGCTCTAAATCTTATCCTGCACTCCCAGACACCCACAGCAGCCTCTGAAGCCAGCTGGAGCATTGACCAGGATGAAGCGCTGTGCAACACAATCAGTCCTTTGCACAAAGGCACAAACCTAAACTGCTCCTCAGCCGTTTGACCAGGGCAGTCACTTGGTGTTTAGCTCAAATTAATTTAAAACTTGAAATCTTTGGGTATCCTGTTTGGGTTCTGAAAACTTTCTTGTCCAACCAACAGAATAAGGTGGAAACTGTGGCCGAGCACCCTGGGAGTGAGAATGCCCTGAGGTTGTGCAGACAACAGAGCAGTGTCAGGCCACACCATGAAATCAAGAACACTCTTCTGCCAGGGCTTCTAATGCCTAGGATCACTTTTTCAGACAAAAAAACCATTATTTTTGTGGATTTTGTCTTCTAGTGTTTGTTTTTAAGGGCTTCAAGTAATGAATGTTAACACCTTAATATTAAAAGTACCACAGTTATCAAAAGGCCGAGAATGGGCAGCTCCCAAATAATATCCAAATAGTGACTTTCGTCTTCTGCTTCCCTCTGCAGAGGCAAAAACCACACATGTCTGCTGAGAGGCATTATTTGAATACTCCTCTATTGCAAAATCATCAGATGCATTCAAACCTCTCTTCTGATTCTAAATGGGTCCAGAATTATATGAGCATGTTCCTTCCTGATAAGTACTTGAAAATTTATCTATGTGACCATACTCATCCTCCAAGCCCCACAGTCCTTGCTTTTGGATGAAGTGGTGAGCTGTTAACATCTGTCTTTTACTGCCTGACTATGTGAGGAAAGCTTCTTAGTCACAAGAGCAGAAAAATAACACTGAATTGCCAATACCACAAATAAATCAGTACTTGCTCTCATCTACAAATCTGTTCATGTTCAAGCATGGGCCTGGAAAAATCATTCCACAGACGGTCATATGAATGAAACCCAATCTATGGAATTTTCATGGGTGCTGAAGAACAAGAAACAGGCACATTTGAGCTGAGTGACTGTTGCAGATTCAAATTTATGCCTGTGGACATGGTCCTGGCAGCAAAGATCTGTCCCCAGGTGTGGACTATAGCTCAGGAAGGACAGTCAAAACATGCCAAGGTCTAAGATGAGAAGGGACTCTTTTATATTAAATTTATTTTGCTGTTCATTTTAACTTTCCTAGCAAAACTGCCTATCACTAAGATATTTCTGCCAAAAATTGTTCCTGGGTGAGCTTTCTCAGCCATGCTGCATGGAAGAGCACTTACCTCTATGAGCATGTAGAAGGAGAGAAGTGTGATGCCCAGGTTATACACAATGAGGTGAGGCCTGAGAGAGAAAGGAGGCCTGTTCTTCATGAACTTGTTGCCCAGCCATATGCAGAGTAGATATGCTCCAGTAAGGAAAAACGTAGGAAGGTAAGAGTCCAAAAGGAACCATCCTCTAACCCTGGTATCTAAAAAAAAAACAACCACATGGAGCAGGCAATTAAGAAAGCTATGGTAAAGTATTCCTAAAATAAGGCAGAACACATCATGAAAAGAATCTGTTAAAAGTGTGAGACAGAATCAGCCATTCTTTCCTTACAAGAGCTATTCATTGCTTTCAACGCAGCAGAACTGCATGCTGAGTCTCAGAGAATGTGGGCTGAAAACTGCCTGGAATTACCTAATAATTTAAGGTCACCTAAATCACCCCATTTTATTAGTAAAGAGAAAATGAAAGGGAAAACCCCATTCTTATATGCTTTAAAAATTTAATTTAATGTTTCAACTTAATATTTATTTAAATCCTATCTTAATCTGTTCAATGGACACTTTGCAGACAGTATTAAATACAGAGTATGCATGTAATATTGCCAACTCACGTGTTATTTTTATTCTGCACTTGCCAAACAGGTAGGAAGGTATATAACATTGCCTAGAAAATGTTCATGCAAGCGGAGGACTTTTCCAAAACATTAAATATGAAAAGAAAGTGCCAAACGTTTACTTTGATGGTTATCAAATATTTTTGGCTTGGCAGGGGCTTGCTTTCTCACAGTTTCTGTCCCCCTTGCCTGGTCCTGGAATGAAATATTAAGGTCAAATCCTGCTTGCCTTATTCACACAAGTAATCCCATTGGCAGTAATCAGATAGTTCAGTGTATATGAGCAAAGCCTAATCCCAGATGCCAAGCTGGAGGCACTGCTTTGTTGTCATATGAGCAATTGGATGTCATGAGCAAAACGGCTGTGCTTTCTTTTCTTTTTTCTTTTTCCAGGATGGAGCAAAACTTAGAGTTACTTGTCCAGAGCAACATTCTTCAGCCATTTACCTATGGAAAGAACAAGGGGGCATCACAGCTAGTTTTTAGAATGACTTGTGGAGTAAGTGAAGAAAGAAGTCAATGAGGAGCCATTGTGCAGGTCTCACAAAAAATATGTCTTTCTGCTCTTGGAAAGATAGTTTTGCTCTTGGAAATGGTTTTAAATTACCTAGATTATCTTTTTACAAGGGCCAAGATTTTGCTAAAAATTGTAAAAGAAAAGCTATTCACAGTGCATGAAAAAAACACTTTACTGTTTTTCTGCCTGTGTTGAATTTGGAAATGACTGGACAATGGATGATGCACAAAGTAAATGCCCAAACATTTAGGTATGTTAGAGTAACCTGCAATATGAGGAAGGCTTTGAACACCAGCTTTCTTTCTCATTACATTTTTCCTCTGCTTCTCCCCTTGCTTCCATCACAGTGCTGCAACATTCATCTGTTGAATTTGGATTCCATGAGGGATGTTAGCATTTTTGCTAGAAAGACTAAACCAGACCACCACTACTATGGAAGTCCAATGCTCTCCTGCTTTTGACTCTCCCTTTCAGACTCCCCAAAACCTCTAGGAGCAGAGAGGTGTGGGATTAAAGTAGTCACAACAACACAATCCTTCCTTTTATGGCAGCCTTGCTTTGCTGTGCCTTACCAAGCTAGAATGCCCGTTGTCTGTCTTCGGTAGGATCACCTCAGTGTGAGAAGGAAACACTTCCAACAATCTCTTAAAGCTCACAAGCCATATCTGAAGCACTGGAATGAATATTTCAGAAGTGATTCTGCTCCCTTGGGCTCTTAACATTACACAGGAGTCACAGGACAGGTAAAGGCTGAGTGTTTAAGTGTTGATGTTTTAGGAGCATAAGGATTTAATTTATTTAATTGGTATCCTAAATGAAGATGTAGAAAGCAGCAATGTCATGTCAGCAAGACTGCTATCTAAGGTAAGGTCTCCCCTCTGAGGATTGCAACACTGGGTGCATAAAGGTTAAATGCAGAAAGGCAAACTGGCATCAGTTTTGAGCAAACCTGCTTGTTTGCTCAAACAGGAAAAGTATTTGGAAGAGTTCACAATACAAATTAAACTACATAGAATAAATTGTGCCTCAGTATGCCCTCAGAAAGTTTTCATTCTGCTGTGAGTGGCCACAAGCATATGGGCTGATCCACACAAAAGCAGAGCTTGTGTGTTTGTTCATGTTAGCATGTCAAGTATTTTTAAGTTCTGTAGTATTCCAGTTTCAAGAGAAATAGTTAAAACATGAACCCTTCCTGAATATTTCCCACCATGACCTCAATACCTTGAAGAGTGAGAGAGTTTCTGGCAGAAAGTGGTTTATAAAGGGCAGCCAAGGAACGTGAGTGTCTTGTTTCCACTTCCACTTATCCCTGAATGAGAAGTGGAGGGAGGTTTTTATGTGTCAAGAAAGGGGAGGAAAGCGAATATATTTCAAAAGAAGCTATCAGAAGAATGAGAGATGAAAAGTATTTCTGTTGACCGACAGCTAAATCCCCGTGTTCAAGTACTGTAAAGGTACACTGTCAGTAGGAGTAAGGATTATTTTTACAGTATTGAACTTGCACAGTATCTGAAATTGAGACCAAAGCAGTGAATAAAGTCACAGTGGGAGAGCACTGGGCTACAGTAGGGGAAGGAGCAGGCGCCCACAAGCTCTGCTCGCTCCGTGAATAAGCTCATTCACGGTCACTGGCCATGATGTGCCAAACCCTTGGGGTGAAATCTTGGCTCCTTTGAAATGAGTGGCAGGCCTCCCAGGCTCTCTAAAGGTATCAGGCTTTTATCAATGAGGTTTAGAAACATTTTGATTCAAGTTTCTGTATAGCTTTGGCCAGTCAGTGTCTGAGTGGATTCAGTACTTTGTAGGTGCAGAGGGTAGATGGGTTTGCCCCAGTGCCTTGCTACTGAACATAGTCTGTTAAGGAAAAGTGCTCATTAATTTATCATAACTTTAACAAAATATATCTCTTCTTGACCACCTCTGTTTCTTTCACAGATAAAACAAACAACCAATTAACTAGATTTAGCTCCGACAATTCAATATTACTTAATTTTGCATAACACCAAACAATATTCTGCAGATGAAGAGCAACCCTGGAAAAATTATCTCTGACAGAAGAAAATTGCTATTCCACTTGTTCTCAGTTTATCTTGAGCCTAAGAACAATATGGACCAACATAAAAATTGTAAGACCACCCATTATTAAGAGATGCAACCACTGGGCAGGTATATGGCTGCTGCTCCCTGATCCAAGGAACTTGTGCTGCTAGTTCAAAAGCAAACACAGAGGCAAATTTGTCTACAAAGCCCAGCTGATACCAGTGAATGAAGGTACAGGATACACCGATATTTATAAATCAAATTCAGATCTCTGATAGTCTGTCCCTCATTCTAGACATGCAGTACTGCAGCTTGTGTTAACCTGGTCCTCCCAATGTGACAGAGCTTGCCTCTGGGAACTAGAGAGTGGCTTTCTGTCTCTTCCACTGCACACAGACACATCCAGTAATGATGACAAAGACCTGCATAGTGATACAAGTGTTTCAGGAGTTCCTAAAATATAAACAATAAACAGGCGTTTGCTTTTTAAAACAATAGAGATCTGTTATCTACCCTTTTAATCCATCTTGCTGCTGAATTAAGTGTGTACCGTGGATGAATGGTAGAGAGAAAGAAGGGGAATGGTTTGTGGGTTTAGATGTTTGGGGAAGCTCTCAAATTCATTAGATATTACTCTAAGGGGCCATTTGATTTAAAACTGATTGAAGTTTATTGTGAATTATTTATGTGAATTATTTGTGTGAATTATTTATGAGGATAAACACACTGGAGGGAGCTATTCTATTCAGGAAATGTATGATACTGTGTCATTATACCACTAGTTAAATTAAAGATCAGAGTGAAGAGGCATGGACAAACAAAGCTATCTTCAGCACTGATGTCTGGGGAAGGATGATGATGTACGTGGCAAGCAATACAAATAATACTTGTTTAATTGTTTAATACTTGTTAAATTGTTTAATCAAATAATAATTGTTTAATTGAAGGGCTTTCTAAAAGCCCAAATGGTTCACTGTGCTATTCAGAATTGGATCAGCTATAGCTTATTCCTTCAGACAATTTGTCTGGACCAACAAGGAAAGAGGAATGAAAGAGAACATCATGTCCATTTGGAAAAAAAAAAAACCAACAAAACAAAATACCAAACCCCAAAAAGTAGTGCTTTTATTCTTCTGATCACATTTCTTTGTTAACATTAAAAAGTTCTATTGTAGAAGCCATTAATAAAACCTATTCTGCTTTAACCACTTTTGTCGCAGTTCCCAGGCTGTTGAGTGTTTCTTCACTGAAAATCTTTCTTTCAAACTTCACATCACATCACATGATGGAAAAGATTTTGTAGCCAGCTAGCCAGCTAAGAAAAATGATAATTTCTTGGGTTTAAGAACACTACATCTTTCCCTTTTCCTTCCAATTAAGCAAGAACTGTTTCTGTGACATAGAGAACATTACTGCAACAAATTGAGAATCCATAAGCATGTGTCCATCCACACAAGCAGCAGTTCTGGATTTAACCATGGAAAAAGTTTGCAAGGCAATTCCTGAGGTTAAACCCAGCCCTATCAACAGCAAGGTGGCCTTGCAGGGACCTACTCTGAAGACTGTGTCCTGTCTCACACATTTCTTGCATTTGCTTGGCTCTCTTAGCCCTGACTTTGATGCTTCACCTGCAGCCCTATTTTAGGTTTGGGGTTTTCTTTTCTTACTTGTTTCAATCTTAAGAAAGCATGAGGCACCTCCAAGCTACAATTATTTAAGTTATTATTGTCCAAACTGTTCCAGAAAGCAGTAATAGGGAGTCAAAAGATGCATCTGTTCTCCCACCCAGTCTATTGCTTTATTGAAATTTTGGATGTGACCCTGGAGATTGCTTTTGCTTCAAGCACCCTTCTGAATGAGGCAATTTATTAAGCAGCTGGACCAAACAAACTGGATTATGAATGACAATCAGTCCCAAACCAGATCTTCCACTTTCAGAAACATCCAGAATTTCAGGCTTTTTATTCCATGTTAGGATGTAAAATTGAATTTCTTTGATATTCTCAGAAACAAAGGAATCCCAAATCATTGCATTCATAGATTTCCTACAATAATGGTGTATTCCTGATAATACTAGCGATTCTGCCTAGTTTACATTTTTCAATAAGAAGTTACTCAGCAAATTTATGAGAAGTTTTTTGGGTGGTAATCTGTAGAAGTATTATTTCCTTAAAGGGTTGTAAGTGGAGCAGCTTACCTCGGGGTCCGAACATATAGTCCACAAATGCATTTACTTCCCGGTCAAAAGCTTTCAGGGTCTCCTAAAAAATATGGAAAAGGACATGTGAAAAAGACATTATCTCAGGGTCACAGGGAGAATACAATTTTAGAAAAACCCTCCAATAAACTTGTAAAAAGTTTGTCATGTGCAAGTATTTCCGAAGTATGCAATATCATGTATACTGAAAAAACCCCAAACCTCTTAAAAAATTAATTTAGGGCAGATTGTGGTCTAGATAACAATACAGACCTCATGGCTGGAAACTGCCCAAACCAGAACTCTTTAGGAAGGAAAATTAAGGTTGTATAGATGAGCATCAGCAAGTATCACAGTAAATCCATCTGTGACAGGTGTAGTTCTCTCTCTAATAAAGATGCTTCTTTGGTATGTTTCCTCAACTGAATATCTCAATGCTTTACACTTAAAGAAGGAAATCTTTAAGTGATTTAAGTGAAGGTAAGCCAACTGAGATTCCTCCAAATCCAGCCCCAAGTTCCTATAAAACAAGCCTACAGAAGAACCTAGAGGTCCAGTAACAAAATTCAGGCCACGTAAGGCAGCAGGAAAAGGAGGGTTACATTACAGAGACATTGTGTTTTGAGATCTAAGTCAATGAAGCTGCTAAGCTGGCAGGTTTAGCAAATTTGTGTCTGTTTTTGACTGAGTTGGGAGCTAAGCCACGAACTAGACGGTCCTTCTCCCAGCTGGATGTGGTGATCTCTCCAAAACGTTTCTTCCCAGACTCCAGTTACGGGCAGTGGCTTCCTGCTTGCTGGTGCCTGTACAATTCCTTGCCATGACCTGAGGTCAGCCAGGTTCCTCCTCTCTTCTTCCCAACAGTGCCCTACTGTGCTTGATGAATTAATTTCAGCGCTGGGAAAATGTCCCCAGGCTGAGGAGAGAGGCACAGAGCAATGCTGAGTCTCTCTGCAGGGCAAGAGCTGCTGTGGGCTGGGGGTGCTTTTGAATGCCAGGTATCTCCACACCAGCCTGGGCTGCAGATACCAGTAACAGATTTGCCTTGTGGAGAACCATATTTGCACCCTGGAAAGTCCAGCCCGGGCCTCTCTATTCCTCTGCTGGGACTGGGTTGTGATCTGGGCAGGGACAAGCTCCTGGCACTCCCAAGCCTCTTCCTTGTGTTTCTTCCACTCTTGATGTTGGTCCTCAGATTGTTCAAAGTGGACAGATTTTGTGTGAATGTGTAGCAACAAGAGGTTCTTTCAGCACCTTAGGCTGTTAACCTCTGTCTCTGCAAGATGCTGCTGCATTCATGTTTTCTTGGAGAAAAACCCAACAAAACCCCCAAAACTAAAGGCGCATATTTTTCTAAACAAAAAAACCCAAAACCAACAGCACTGCCCCCTCCCCCCCAAAAAAAGGATTTTGCTCAAAAGAAAGTGATGATTCATAGTACAAAAATGTTTTTCATACTTCACAGCACTGAGGAAACTAAAATAGCTTTTAGGAAAGTGTCCTGGCTACAGCCCATAAAGAAAGGCATTTTCTGAATTTCAGACAATTAGCTTAGCAGCCTAATGATGGCTTCTGTCACAGGAGGTGACTTGATTTCCAGGTGTGGGACCTTTGCAAAAATCTGCTTCCATTTTTATCTCCTTGAGCTATGCAGTAGTTCTGTTATTATTTCATGACAATGATATTCCCTTTTGGGAAATGTCACACTGCTGTTTGTCTGTGATGTACCCACCTGCTGCATTAATTTGAAACAGACCCTACTCCTGTGCTTAATGGTTTTGTGGTTAGACTTTACAGACTGCTTTGGGAAAAATACTGTCATGGATTTGAGCGACTTGTAGGAATGAGCATGCAAAGTTATTTGCTTTCATGCTTACATTACATAAACAAATCTTACATGTCCAGAACAAAGCAAAACAGCAGGTATATTCCTTTTATATCAAAATACTGCAGACAAAACTATTCTCAGCTGCATTGAAATGGAAATTAGGTACTGAATGCTTCTAACAGTTAGATAGAGGAACAGGAATTGTAGAATTTTAAGAAGAAAGAGCAGAATAAAAGAAAAGAATCATAGAATTGTTTAGGTTGGAAGAGATCTTTAGGTCATCGAGTCCAACTGTAAACTCAGCACTGCCAACTCCACCACTAGGCCATGTCCCTGAGTGCCAAAACTACATGTCTTCCAAATACCTCCAGGGATAGTGATAAAATCAGTTTTCTGGTCAGACTGTTAAAGAGCTTAACAACCCCTTCAGTGAAGACATTTTTCCTAACACCTAATCCAAACTTCCCCAGGCACAACTCAAGGGTACTTCCTCCTGTCCTTTCACTTGTTACCTGGGAGAAGAGACCGACCCCCACCTGGCTACACCCTCCTTTCAGGCAGTTGAAGAGTGATAAGGTCACCCCTGAGCCTCCTTTACTCCAGGCTAGACACGCCCATGTCCCACATCTGCTCCAGATGTGGTGCTCCAGACTTGTGCTCCAGACCCTTCACCAGCTCCATTGCCCTTCTCTGGACACCCCTCAGTGTTGTTCTTGCAGTGAGGGGCCCAGAACTGAACACAGGGTTTGAGGTGTGGCCTCACCAGTGCTGAGTACAGGAGGACAATCACTGCCCTGGTCCTGCTGGCCACACTGTTTCTGATCCAGGCTAGGATGCCCTTGGCCTCCTCGGCCACCTGGGCACACTGCTAGCTCACATTTCGCTGACTGTCAGCCAGTCCAGGTCCTTTTCTGCAGAACAGCTCTGTCCCAAGCCTGTAACACTGCATGGGCCTTGCTGGACCTCACACCATTGGCCTCAACCCTGTCCAGATCCTTCTGCAGAGCCTTCCCACCCTCGAGCAGATCAACACTCCCACCCAACACAGGTTACTGTCTTCATTGATCCAACCTGTAACCTCTTGCACCTGGTTAGGATGAGCAGACATGCTGAGTACATGAGCCAGTCTGAAACTAAATCTACCTCCTTATGAGTGCGCTTAAATGACACAGAGGGGACTTGTACCAGCTGACAACCCTATCTATCTCTAGCACTACAGAAATTCAGAGCCGGGGTTGCTTTCATTGGTAATTTGAGAATAGAAATTTTTCTAGGAGGTGCAAGAGAGAATTCTTCTTGAGAATGTCCCAGCTGCTGCCTCTCTTTCAACATTTTACAGCTTATTTTAGTTTACAGGAAGAAAAATAGGGATTTACACGATACAGATTTGTCAGGTTGTTATAGAAAATGTATTTGTTTATATACCTAAACCTAGTAGTAATAGTTTGGAAAAAAAAATCCTTACTTAGAAAAAGGTAGGTAATTTTGTGTGACTAGTCTTGTCACCTTCCTGTCAACACTGCTGCAAGAGACTATACTGTATTTCTGGTTTTTAGAACATGTCCTTAATAGTACCTCTGAGCAGATTAGACGCAAATGTCTTGCTCAACATGATCTGTCACATTTCTAAAGAAAAGCAAATAAAACCAGTTGGAACAAATCCATGTGCTCAGACAACCCACTTTTCTCTGGCAAATCACTGTAACAGCCTTTATCAACGAAGGTATTTGGGTTACAAAGCTAAAGATTAACATGTCTTTCATGTTGTTTCTTCTTTTGTACAGGACATTGCTCTGGGTATCAGCAATGTATATTCCTTGGCAGGATTTTGGATAGATTTGTGGAAGATCTATTTGCCTAAACCTATTAAAAAGACAGTAGGTTATCTGAGCAAATCAAATTACCCAAATGGAAAGATGGGGTGGGAGCATAAAGTCAATGATGATAAAGCAACAGAGATCTCCCTAATGAGATATTTCAGTATTTTTGCACAGAAATGTAAATAAGTGACTAGGTAGCACAGTCACATAAGTGAATTAATTTTCATGCCATTGCACCTAAAACACAATTTTAAAGCCACCAGGCGTGTAAAAAATATATTACTTCTTGTTTTAAGTTTATATTTCTTTGTCAGTATTGGTCTTCATTGAGACACAAATGTCTACTGGTTTTCTAATAGTTTTAGCAAAAGTAGTATAAGCTATGTAAAAATTAGGTAAATGCAGTGCAGATATCAAAATAACTGTGA
Organism: Drymodes brunneopygia; assembly: GCA_013400955.1. Taxonomy (NCBI): domain Eukaryota; kingdom Metazoa; phylum Chordata; class Aves; order Passeriformes; family Petroicidae; genus Drymodes; species Drymodes brunneopygia. Next base: position 348,559 of record VZTZ01007909.1, on the reverse strand, counting down.
TTTGTCAAAAATACCTTTGATTTCTCAAAATACCACTGATCTGCCTTTAGGCATTATTTATTGCCCAGTGAAAACACTGCCTCAAGTGATTTAGGTTTTCTCTTTATACAGCTTTATAACCAAACTATCTAGATCCAATAGAAACATGAAAAAACTTTCTGAAGTAAACTTCTTACAGAGGAGTAAACTGCATTCAATCTTACTTATGCTATCTGGAAATCTTTTGTATTACTGTAGATTTGGGGTTTTCTTTAGTTCAAAAGCCTTGAATGTCATTCAGTGCCTCAAAAACCGAGATAATTTTTTGCTTGTTCTTACACAGCTACATAGAAATTAGAATACTCTACACAAAACAAGATCTCATTTCTGACTTCAAAGAAAAAGTGCAAATGGGTGGCAGCCTCTGCTCTCTGATACAGCTCCTGGAAGTAACTGTGATATTTTAAACTACCCCAATGGAAAATATTAACTATATGACTATTTTTATTTTTAAAATGACAATTTTTCCTTGATTCCCTGAAGAGTTTTGCTCTGTACACAGTCAGTGTCTGAGAAGTGTTGGATTTAATCCAAATTTATCAATATGTTTAAAGAAACTGATCTTAGATGCTACCATGCATTTATTTAAATACACAAATATTAAAGATTTTGTAAATGGTAGTGTTGGCTCTAGAATGGCTGAGATAGTGGATGAAATGAATCAAAGTGAAGTCAAAATAAAACTCAGAACTGCTTATAGATAAAATTGTTTAGCTTTTTATTCATTGAAGCATTTAAAATTACTCCTGAAAAAAATGTACAATGGGGGACAATTCTTCACCACAGATTGCTTCAGACAACCTTCTAGGGTTTTGCCATCTTTACCTTCTATGATTTGTGCATTATATCTGTAGGGGAAACACATGTAAAAAAAATCCCAAAAGAAAGCACTAATTTAGGGATTTATATGTGAGCTGCAGAGAAAGTTGAAGCTGAAGGCAGAAAGGTGTGCCAGATGTTGCTATGAATTGTGTCTTATAAGAAGGGAGATACTCAATGAAATTGGGAGGCAGGACATCCAGGGGCTGGAAATAAACTGCTGCTTTGTGTATTTACGCTTAACGTATGGATCTCACTGTTAGATAATCCCACTGAGAGTAGGAACAAACTGGAGTGAGCTCGTGAGAGAAACACAACTAGCTGGGGCATGAGACTGCTGCTATGCCCCATGGATGTACTGGGAGGGAGGGAAGGAAAAAAATAGCTGGAAGAGACATTATCTTTGATCTTCTTTATTAGCATTTTAGATTAATCATTTGAAGAGACAGAAGCTGGAGTCCTAATTTGACATGGTAATTTCTGTGTCCCACATCCTGGGACATTCTCTCCACTCCCATAGCCTTGCCCAGCAGAGTGGTATTGCCAGAACTCCTAGAAGAAGCACAGCCCTCTGTGGTAATCTGGGCTGGCTAAAGGGCTCTTTTGCTAACATAAGATGCATCCATGGGAGATGTTTTTGCTGCTGTAGCAATCTCACTGCCTGAATTTTTCCATCTCTACTTCCAAGGCATGTAATTCGGTGTGACAGAAGTGACTGAAGCTAAGGGTAGTGAGGGAAGTTGGTCCTCAGCGGTCTGAGTCTGGAGAGGTGCCCATATAATATGTGGACCATGTTTGGTAATGCTCCTACTTTGCAGAAAATAGCCAAGAATAGTTAAGAAATTAACTATGTCTGAACTACTCCATCTAAATATATAGTCATTCTTTTAGAATTCTAAGAAAAGAGAGAGTTGTATCTTTGTTTTTGGAATGCAAGCTGTGTAATACATTTTAATGTAATGCAAAAATCCCTGAAAAATATGGTATGGTGGAAAAAAATAAACAAAAGAAGGCTGTTCCAGCTTTAGCACAGAAAATGAATGGTCTTTGTATGTTTCTCTTATCTTCCTATTTCTTCTAAAGGCTTTCACATTAAACAGTAAGCACTCCAAGAAAGAAAGATGTTGTTACTGTGGTCAGTAAATAATTTAAAAAACTTCAAGAGCAGCTTTGAAGGTAGCAAAGACTAGCACTGCCTACATTTGAGAAACATACAGTATTTCTAAGAGGTTTTAGTGAGAGCCATGTCTGGTCTGAAAAACTTTACTTGATTTTCAGTGTTTTTCAAGCAGATCATATTTTACTCCGATTAATTTTTCATACTATGCAATATATGATTCATTCCACTGCTAAAGCTTGCATGCGTATGTGCAAGCGTCTGGATATTTTCCCAGTTGATATTACCAAATTCAGCACTTTTTGTGACAGTTTTTTTTGCTGTTGAGGGTTATTTTTTGCATGTACTTGGAAATGACTGACTGCAGGTTGGCAGCCTGCGTGAGGCTGGTAGCTTGCAGGTCTGCCTGTTATCTGACAAATCAAATTGGTGGGGGAGCTGATTCATTGAATAGGTTGGTTTTCTGTGGAGGGAACTGAGAACAGCTGTTTGAACAGGGATTACAGCCAGAAGTGCTGAACACCTTCTCTTGTGCTGATTTAGACGCTGAAGAGAGAGTTGAGTTGATGATGGTTTTACTGAGGAGGTAAAGATAAGGGGAAGGTAGCTGCAAAAGGAAGGCAGGCTTGCAGGTTTTCCCTCAGTAGCTGCTCAGGTTACACTACCTGGAAGAAAATGTAGTTTTCAGTGGATTCCTCAACAAGAAAACTGGCTAACCATTTCTGATCTAGAAAATGAATGGATGTGAAGTTTGGTAAGCATAGAAAGACACAGCTAAATGTAGCCAGAGGTTTTATCTGGCATTTGAGCTGTCTCGGTGGCTTGACCTCAGATTCTCTTAATTTACTGCTGCCCAGGGAAATTTTACCACAAGGCTTAGCAGTGCCTGAAGGGAAGCAGAAGGCTCCCAGTAGTATTTGCATCAAACCTGAAGCAGAACATTTGACTGCCTAAATTACCAGTAGCATGCTGAAAGATGCTCCTTACACGGGCAAACTGAATTTAATTTCATCTTCAATTTTAGTTCTGTGTTCTCTCTACTCAAACAGATCTTTCAAGGAAGAGCTGAGTCTTCCAAGAGGTCTGGGTGTCTTGATGAGCTCTTTGGTCCCAAGGGAGATGTGGAAGCTCCCTATTCAAGGCACAAGACGTGGGTACCAGGAGCTCCCTTTCTTGTAGGTGGCAACTGAGCAGCTGTGGCTGCTTCCCTCTGGTTGCCAGTGGCTGTTTCTGGAGCTGGGTACCGACACAAGTATTTTCCCTTGCAAACACAGCCAAGATAAGAAAGCAGTACCTGGATACAAGCAGCAGCCAGCGTGCCAGGTGTGCCTGGAATACCAGTGCTCACACCTGCTCTCTGTTTAATCTGTCAGGGGGCCTTCAGCCTGCATTCTAAATCTGCCCTGAGCCTCAGACGAGCACTTAACTCTGGAATTTATTTTTCTTCAACTACAGCTTGTGTCTCCCTATGGAAAACTTAAGTATGTGTCTGAGCAGGGACTAGAATCCAGATTTTGAGATGAATTACTCCAGTTCCAATTTTTCCTTTTCCTTAGATGCAGGTGATGGCTGACTACCCTCAAAAATTCAGGGTGATGTGCCAGCACATGCAGTTAAGAAAATCATAAGATGTCAGATACGAGTTCAAGTTAGGTAGAAGAGTAGCTTGACCTTAAAGATCATTTAGTCCCAGCCCTCCTACCATGGGCAGGGACCTTCCACTAGACCAGGCTGCTCAAAACAGAAATCTTTCCTTTTGATAATACGCCTCTGCTCTTTGGGGAGTTAGAAGCTGATCTTTTGGCAAATGTGCACCTAAACCAAACTTCCATGCAGATTCCATGTGACTCTGGTGAATAATGTCACCCTTATGCAGTTCCATTTGTGCCAATGGTACTTCTCGTGGGTAAAACAAAAAACATCCAAACACACTCAAACCAGACCAGAACATTGAAGCAATAGGAACTGTGGACCCAGAAAACATCCCCTGTCATTGCCCACAGTGGAGAAGCAGCAGAGTCAAACCCACAGCTCCCACAGGCAGATAGAAGCTGTCACAGAAAAGAGCAAGGCCAGAAAGAACTTGGCACAGACATCCCCTGACTTAATTCCCATTTTCTGCTAAAGCAGCTGGTGGCAGAAAGCCAGCCCCATCCTTCAGTATCAGTCCCTGTGTTATCTTTCCTTCTGATGAAAGGGAAGCAGATGACTTTGAGGCTTGAAGGTTGAGAAACTTCCACACTTTCCTCTGTGGAGTGTGAGTTTGGGTGGCCTCCACATGAGTCAGAGCACATGGCTCTCTTAACAACCCCTCCTTAGGTATCTTATGGCTCTCTGAGTATTAATCACAGAGAGTATCAAGAGAAACAGTGGACTACTAAAGTAGTAGTGGCCTACTACTTTGCCTTGCCACCCACGTGACTCTTGTGGATACAGGTGTTCCTCACCCTGAGGAAGCAGATCCCTTTGAGTTTGCTCACTGTCCCCAAAACAGTGACCATGCTCTGCTTCAGGTCTCTGAGCTCCAGGCCAGGCTTTAGCTGGTCACCTTGGAATGGCAGAGTGACCCAAGGAGACCTGCTGTGCTAGGTCTTTCCCAAAACACGCCTGTACCCCATCCTGCTCCTGGCTGTAACCACAGCACCCCACACCAGCTGTAATCCCTCTCCTCTACAGCTGCAATATCCACCCTCGCTGCTGATTTTTTTTTTGTTTGTTTTTGACAGGTGTGAACCTATAGACAACTCTTGCTGCTGCTGCTTGTCTGAAACAACAGCTTAGGGATTGATAAAATTATCTCACACAAAAGGGAGTTTTGGAAAATGCAATGGATGATAATGCAATGGATGATAACCCAGTGCAATGAAAGGAAAAAAAATAAATTTACTTTTAGATCTTCTAACATTCACCTTTCTAAAAAATTATGATACAAAATGAAGATCAAACTGTAAAAGCTTAGTGTTTGTGTTTTCATTCTCTCTTCCTAGCTAACAAAAATACCCTGCTTTCTGTTTTTTTCCTTCTCCCTCCAAAAGACTGGATTTTAACTCATGATACTGTGAAGTTTCAAAAAGAGAGTTCTTTTGGCTCTCTGAAAATGCCAGATTTTGCTGTAGTGAAGTAGAAGGGCAAGTTCTGCCTCATCCTGCCAAATTTATAATAATGCATGATGAAAGCCCAAAGCCCAGCACGCACTGCTTTAGGGAAGTTACATTTGAGAAGTGAGCTGTGTTACACTTTACTTGGTGTAAAACTCCTGAAAAAGGATTGCCTGGCTTTGGGGATTGCTGCCAAAAGCGGGCACTTTGCAAGCACCTCAGTTCTGTGTGACAGGCCTTTGCAAGCAGGATATGCTGGAGGAACACTTTTCTCTCAAGCCTGATCAGTGGTGCGTTGATGGTTGGTGACTCACATTGGAAATGGGAGTTTGAGCTGTTTTCAGCATACTCCAGACTTTTCCTTTCTGAAAAAAAGGGCACTAATATTTAGCTTCCTTCTGCTTTGGAATTTTAAATTTTGTTTAATAAGAGGTCTATTTTCACTTGGTTTTGTAGACCTGCTCAGTGCTGCACCTGCTCATCCCACACATGGGAACAAGAATGGAGGAATAGCTGCTTTATGGCTTCTCTCAGGATTCAAATCAGCTTAAAACACCATCAATACCACAGGTGAGAAAGCACAAAGAGGCAGAAGAATTTTAGTGAAAACATTGTAAGTATGTGAGCTATTTCAGACATCAGTCTTGTTTCTGGACTACGCAACCTGCTAGGAGTCATAGAAAATATTATCTGCTCACATAAAACGAGGCAAGAATTGTTTTACCAGGCATGCTACAGTCAGATCAGTTATTGTGAGATAAATTGCCTTTGCAAAATTAATCAGCTGTTCAAGTTCGTTTTTTTTTTTAAAGTACAAGGAAAAGGAATTTGGAAGGTTTCTGCACTACAATTGCATGGGTTAGAAGAAAAGAGATTTAAGAACCCATTAATATTTACTTTTCTTTACAAAACCCTTTCATAATTGAAGTGCTTGAAAGCATTCTGCCTTTTACACATTTTTCATTGTTCAATCTTACCAAAGGCTGAAGCTCACAGTGTCTCCAAGAGAAAAATCCCCTTTCTTGAATCACTGCTTGCATGATTTCCCTTCTACAATTTCCAAACTTTTTTTTGCTCTGTTCTTTGTTATCATACTAAGTAGTCACTAAAATAATGCAAGCCAATTGCAGCTCTTAAAATAGATCTTATACGGCCTTAAAAGAAGAATAAAAAGGAAGAGTTGCTGCTGTGGCCCAATCTGCAGTATGTGTCAGTCATGTACACTCCCAAGAACCGTATCTTTATAATCCATCCTCTTGCTTGTTATCAGAATTTCAAAATGAAACTGTCACCAAAGCAGATCAGTGCAATCCTTTTAAAAGTAATCCTGCTCAATTCTACCTGCTACACAGGGGAACATCAGCTTAACTTGTAATTAAAGAAGATTTCTCTAGGGAGACCTCAGATGTGGCCTGTCAGTTCCCAAGAAAATGGTAGCAATTATTGACCTCATTTTCCTTTGCTCTAACAATCAGATTTAAAATGACAGAATGAACTGATCTGGAGCATAATTCCTGTCAGTGATGATGTGACAAGAATGTATGACTGAGGGAATAAGCAAAAAGGAAATCAGTTAAAAATGAAAGAGCAGATAAAAATTCTGCCTCCTTCTAACAGCCTGAGTGAATATATCACGTTCTCAAGCAAAGCAACTGGAAACTGGTTCTGGCTTGAAAAACAGAAAGTTTCCTTTGGAGCAAGCAGGTCTTAAAGTTACAAGCAAAGAACCCCAATGAGTTTTTTTAGAGAGAGGTTAATTCTGTTACGGTTGCTTTCTTAATGGTCTGTTCAGCTCTTGTTGACTTTACAAGGCGTTGGGAAGAGAGATCAGTGTCAGAATTAATTTTGCATCAGCAATACGAAAGCCTGCACAGCTTAACTTACCTGCTTCCAAACAACTAGGCTTGGTAAAGGATGCCTAACCAAACTGCGTATGAAGAACCAGTATATCATTTCTCCTTATATAAGAGCAAGACAGTGCAGCTGCACTTTGAGAAGCACAGGAAAATAATTCTACCAAAACAAAGGAGGCAATCACCCTTTTGAGGCTTTGGATTTACCAGATTATTTGGTTTTGGAACAGAATATTCCCCAAAAACATACTGGGTATAGTGTGTTTGTCCAAATACTGCCACATGTGCAACTGCATGGTTTTCGCAGCAAAGATTTCGCACCCTACATTTAGACCCACACAATAAATAAACAAAAAGGGCACAGGGAGCAAATGAAATAGTAGGGGAGAATTACAACAACAAGTTTACACGGCAGCTCAGTTTTCTCAGTATGCTATATCTTGATGTTTGTTTTCCTTGCTATTTGCAGCAAAAATCTGTATTTGCAGACAGATTTTGTTGCTGCTTAGAAGCTGATTTTTCATAAGTTTGTATAATGCATGCAGGGCTTTATTTTGTACTTGGCATACACAATTGATCGTTTTTTGGAGAAAGAAATAGGCACAAGCTGACAACATATACTTTCTAGTACTGTGAAAATCTCTTCATTTTCTACTGTAACAAACTTTACGATCTAAGATGAATGGGAGATCCTAAGCCTCTGCACACAATCTCATGGCTTGTTGGACAAAGAACGTTAAAAAAACCCCAAACTAAAACAACCCCCCTCAAGAAAAACCTGAAAGCAAGAGTTTTGGTTTTCCCACAATCCTGGCAGTGCAGGAAGACAAAGGGCACTCTATGCCAAAGAAGTAGGTTTCTTGGTTGTTGTCCCAGATGTCTGCAACTGTGTCCCCACGGCAGGGATTAATGTGCAAGGGACTGCCTGCCCCTCCTGATACAGGCAGGGGGGATCAGAAAGGATTTTATAAAATGTGTTCCCTGGCTGGGGCTTTCCCCCACTGAACAGTTTTGCCTGAGTTTCTTAAACAGTTTGTATCAGTGCTGGGGGGTACTTGGCTGCTGGCAGGGGAAACAAGGCAGGAATATTTGAAAATCTGTGTGGGTAGCATTTCTAGCTCCTCTGGGCACACTTAAAAGTAGGGCTGTGTGTTTTTCTCTTTAAAAGACAAGAAATTAAATTAAAATAAAGCATTAAAATGTAAACATATAAAAATTAAATGAAGTATTAGGGTGCTTTCTACATCTTGCACTCTTTGACAGGCAATTGTCAGCAGCCCTTCAGAAAACTGTAAGTAAAAACCTCAACTTGTAAAATATTAACTAAATAATTGCTTAATTCAGACTTTTTTCCTGCAGTTTTAATTCCATTTATAGACACACTTTTGCTGAGGACAAGAGTGGCAGAAGATTGAATACAGCCTATGAAGCACGCAACAAAATAGGAAAATTGTGAGAGATGTTGGAAAAACTGACAGCTCCCTACATACATGTAATTAATGCTTGTTTAAAAGCAGTAACAAACTCTCCTAGTCAGGATGTATTAAGTAGAATGCACTTCGAATATATAAAATGCTACAGGTACTGTACATAAGAAAATGAATGAAATGCAGCAGATTTTGTTTGTATCACTTAACTGTGTACAGTATATACAGTCAATATATCATGAATTTGTGAAGTTCACACTATTAATGTGATATTCCTGAAGTACTTTAAAGTTGCAATAGCTACAGAATGTGTACAGAAGCATGTTTTAAATATAAAAGGTTCCACGAGTAAATAGAAAGTTTTAACATAGGATACCTTATTTTTTCAGAAACAAATAATGGTCCTGAAAATACTTTCATCCTCATGAGTGAAACAGTCTCCAGTTGATGCAATTATTTAATGGCCCTGGACTCCTTATAAACATACAGAAAAACTAAATCAGAGCTAAACATCTGTGACATTTTAAGCACCATGAAAGCCACGGTGCTGGCTGGAGAGTTGGACTGCCATTCACTGACCTCAGCTGTGCTTCCCCTGGGCTGGGAATGACACTGCAGAGCTGTTGGCAGTGCTGGTTCTACAGCTGTTACCTATTTCAGATAAAGGGACTGGTTAATTGAAACCATCCAAGCAGGAGCTCTTGAAATACACTGTACCAAGTTCATGTGAGGAGCTGTGCAGGACAGTGGCCTGCAGCAAAGGAATGGTGGTGTGTGCCTACGAGCTGGCACAGCTGGAACAGGAGCAGACAGGTGTTCACATCCTTGGCTACCTTTTCTAGTGACTTCTTTAGTACAGGTCCCCCTCAATCAAACCCCCTCTGCCCTGCATTTTTACTCAACTAAACCACCAAGTTCTTGTTTCCATAAATTTACACAATCTAGAAGTTAAAGTTGTATTTTCAAGATTTTCACTGTAGCAGTAAAAATATCATTTTCTTTAAAAGGAATACCTCTAAATTAAGATTTTTACTGACCTCTGTAAGTTCAGAAAGCCCAGAAAGGAACAAAGTTGGATTAAAACCCACAAAAGCACATCTATAACAATGCTTGTGTGTTTGCTTTTTTCCCCCAAACCCTCTACTGAGTGTCTTATTTATACCTTAAATCTACTAAGATGAATTCTGCCCAGCTGTATTTCCTTTGTGGAAAATTGCACCTATAAACACTTAGTCAAACTGGGTTAAGTACCTGCCCAAAGGCAAAATCTACCCCGACACATCCTCTGTCTAACCTGCTCAAGTTGTTGAATTATACAAGGACATTAAGCCAGGACAAATTTCCATACCCTTAGCCCTGGAAGAAGCAGGAGATTTATGGGGGGGCATGTTCACAGCACAATCATAACCCAACACGTTATAGGTAAATGCCGTGCTGGCTGCTGGAGAGACCAGCACAGTTCCACATGGATATAACAGACTCACTGGCAGGAGTGGAGCCTTTGTATCTTAATTTCTCTTCAAAAACAGGGAAAGAAGGACTCTGGCAAGGTAACTCAGTGCTGCAGTTTGAGGTATGTGCGTGCATGTGTTCTATCTGTTGCTCTCCATGCAGAGACTGGTAAGATAGGTCAAGTTGTGTCCTGCTTTAGCCACATCCTTAAAAGTAACAGCACTCAGCTGTTCTTGTTCTTACAGTTTGGGTGAAGGAGATGTGGGTGTGCTCTTTTGCCCACTAGAAAAATGGCTTTTCTTGGCTTGCTGTCATTTGCTGTGCCTTTTCCTGTAGTTTCTGCCCACATGGATAGACCCTTTCCTGAGCTATTTATAGGGATGTAAGTTGAAAGAGGGGAAGGAAAAGAATGGAGGAGGGGGAGGTGTTTGTAGCATGCTGCTGAGGATTAGAGAGTTCACATCCCAGCTTCTAAGCTTTCAGCCTTAATCTTCCAACACATGCAAAGCCTTTCAATTTCACTTCGAGGTCATTACCCATGTACAAAACAGTCTGACTGCTTTGTGACAAGTGCGGGCACAAAACTCAGTGCAAGAAGCTTTTCAATTAGGAGTATAAATTGTTCTGGGAAAGAAGAATGAAGTTTTAGGGAAAAAATATCTACTTCTAAAATTTGTACCTGAAATTTTAAATCAAGTGGATTTCAAGCTTGTGAGTTTTAATAGACATTTCTCTCCCAATTTATCATTTGATGCTAGATACCATTTACCAGTAACTGCTGATTGAAAGAAGAAAAGTAAAACCCAAAAAATTCTAAAGGGTAAGCATGTCACGATATCTAATAATATGTAAAGAAAACGTGACTAGAAAACATCCAGTACTTCAGTGGGCCTTGCTGGTTTTGCAATACACCTTGTGCCTTTGTGATTATGTCCAGTATTAGAAGATCGGCTTTCTTGGTGGAGGCTTTTCACACAGCTAGCTTTCTTCAGCATTCAGGAAGATCATCTGATAGGATCAGCCTAAGCTGACCTGCAAAGTCAGGCGCCACTGAAGTTGGGAATTTCCATGTGACATAACAGCTCCATGAGAGCGCGGCACCGCAGTGGCTGTCACACCCACCTGCACTGACTGAATTGGTTCTCACAAGAAACAGCCATTATAAAGATAGACAACAACTGGAAAATTTTTAGTTCCCTTGACAGTTAAGCATCGAGGTTCAGTGCTGCTCTGTAGTGGACAGATAGCAGGTGGGAGGAAAAGAGAGTTGATGGCAAGGTCAGCTTGAAGTATCTGAGACCTGATATACATCACAGGCACTGATCAAGTGCCTCTTTCCAGAAAATGAATATCCTCACAAGCTCAGGTTTCCTAGAAAGATAAGCATCACTTCTTACTTTGCATTATATATGTGTTGCTAGGAATAACTATTCGAAGAGATGACAATTTCTTACAAGTAAACGTAATAAAAACGTTTTACAGAAGTTGGAAGCAGCACTGATGGAACTTGCAGCTGATTTAAGTTTCAGTACAGAAGACCTTAAAAACAGATAAAATGAGACCCTTCTGTACTCATAAACCTCCCTAAAAACACCAGCTAAGGGAGAAAAATCAACTACCAGACATAATAATTTTTTTGCCAGTGAAATGCATTGTCTGAAAGAGTGGCAAAGGTAATAATGGTGAATCTAGTTATTTAATATCATAAAGTATTAAGATGTTTCAGGCAAAAAAGTGGCACTAAGAATCTTTTCCCTGGAAAACCAACTATAGCAAGAAATATACGCCTCTGTTTAAGTCTTTGTGATCTATAAATGTGGTGAGGGAGTAAATGTGTGATAGCTGTGAGAGTTAGGTTTATTAGTAAAATAAAAGAATTGCAAGTATCACTGATTTTAAAGAAAATCCATCAATTTCAAATTGTTTCTTCTATTAGGGTTATAAGAAAGAAACCAGGAGGTGATGTCTGAAGATAACTTTCCCCAGCTCCGTATGAATACTGTGTTAAATTGAGGGCTCTAATTGAAATCAAAAGCTTCCTTCATTCTGACTGTGCATGTTTCTCTCTCCTAATTTAAACTCAGTTACCTGCAGTATTAACCTGAGGAGCTGATCAGCTGTGTATTGATCAAAATTTATCCTAAATTCGCTTATGGAGTCAAATGCACAATCATTGCAGGTAACAAATTCTCAAATCCCATCTAATCCTGGATTGATAAATGAAGTGTCACAGGTATTTAATGATCTCGCTTTGCTTTCTACTTCGTTATTTGGTTCAGTGTTCTTAATTTACATTGAATCATTATTTGAATAATATTGTATCCTCTTTGCTTAAAAAACCACCTTATGGCATCCAATGAAAGCATCTGAGATTTACACTTACACCAGTGTCTTATCAATGCTGTTCATATTTGGAGGTGGAACAGTGGGGGGATGCCCTTATAAAGGAAGCAAGAACACATGAAACCTCAAATTTGCTGAAGACTGGTATGGGTTTCTCGTTTTCAGCTGATCAGGATGTTCCTTATCCTATTGAATGCTCAGGAGTTGTTAGGTGTATTAAGTGCTTGCAGAATGCATGTCAGACTTCAGCAAGACCTGAGGTTTAACAAGCAAATATTGAATATTGAAAATACAAATATAATTGAATATTGAAATACTCACACTCCTTTAAGCTCAGAAAAACACATCTGGGGGAAAATGGAACAGTGCTGTCTTTTTTCCCTTCTACACCTGTCCTAATGACATTGCTCTCTGTCTTCACTTTCGACTTCGTACCTTTCCATCAAAACATTTTCTGATCTGGATTGTGACATCTCCCAAAGGTGTCTGGCAAACAGAAGAAAATGACTTCCTGATTGGTGACAAAGAAATTATTTTGTGAAAAAAAATATATTAAATGTAGTCCCGAGGGGACATTTCAGTAATACCAAATTTGAAATAAAATTATGCTGCTAATTTAGTAAATGTAAAAGGGAAAAAAATGTTTCTTTTTCTCCAGGGTAGGTTATGAGGGATATTTTTTAGCTTTTCTTTAAGTTATTGTAACCAAAATAACTGTCATTTAGCCTTTTATCTTTCAAGAGTTTTTGCTGATACTATTAAAATGCAGGCTTACAAAGTCTACAGCAGTAAGGATGAAATAACTGCATTAAATCCAAAAGGTTTTAATTTCAGTCTTCACTAAAATGGTGAGTCGTTTGTATTTTGCAGAACAATAAAGCTAAATGCTACCTTTTCTGTTGCCTTGCACAAACTGCCAGTTTTAAAGACAAGTTTCAAATGTTTCAGCACTAAGAAATCACAAGCTGTATCTCAGCTTTCAAAGGAGAGCTTGAAGATCCTGTAATGCCTTTGACACATATCAGAAAAATAAAAAAATCTTAAGAGAGAATACATAACTAAATGTCTGCCAGAAAGCAGAGCCCAGGAAATTGAAAAGAATGCTATAAAACTAGAGATGGCATGTACTTTATTTGTCAGATTCTGGAAAACGAGTGATTGAGCACTACCTTCTCATGGTTCCTAATCACCAAGTTGCCAGATAAAGCCAATAGCTCCAGTATTTGAACAGGAAAGATTTCCAAGGGTGCTTTTAAGGGTGAATCCAGATTCTTCTAACACATTTTTCAGTGGAAGTACCTAATTTGTGGGACAAGATTTGGATTTCTTAGGTAACTAACATAAATAACCTGTCTACTACTTGGAGAGTGATGATCACTGCTGGGTGGAAGACATCTCTCATTTCTGCTTTCAGTAGCAACAGGAAGTGAGAAGAAGAAAGGAACCTATAAAGACTTTGCTAATCTGAACTGTTTTCTAAGTCTTTGATTTTTCTTTTTCTTCCATTAACTTGAAAATACGGAGTTTTTGTCTGGCTTCATGCATAGCCTTATGTCAGTATTAAAAGATAAGTCTTGGAAAGAAGTCAAGTCAAGGTAAGAGGGTACTCCTAGGTAAGAAGGGCTGATTTTAAGATTTAAATCCACAGTACAGTCCCTGGTATAAAGGCAAAGCAACACTGAAATGCTACTCTAGGAAGGCACATAATACTAACAGCCGAGAGGACAGATGCAGCTGCTCCTAAAAAATATCCCATTGCATGGGATATTTTTCATATCACACAAGCATCTGAATTTGGGGAGGAGGATAATAAATTGACAAGCATATAAATATAAAAACAGGCTTCACGTTATTTCCCCCTGGAATTGCATGGACTATTGACAAACTGAAAAAAACCACACCACGTCCACAGTAAAACGTGGTTCTGACACAAATACCAACTCCTATCAGATCAGAACTTGCACAACCTCACAGCTAATCTTTTAGACTGCAGCAGAAGTAACTTGGCTGGCTGCAGCCAGCAATTCGAGAGAAAGCAGGTGTGGATAGTAATATTCAGAACTGCGTTACCAAGAGATGTGCCAATTCCCTGACAAGGAAATCACTCTCAAAATGTTTGCCAACCATTTATTCCTTGCCAACTTGAAGGCACTTTGCTTTTTGGAACAGTTTTATCCATGCTTATAGCAAAATGCAAGAAACAAAGTACTGTTTTATTTCTAGTTGGATGTGAAAATGCAAGTGTCATATAGTGAAATAAGGAAACAGAGCCTGATGCCTGTTTTCCAAAGTGTCACTTGAAAACACAAAATAACAATTAAAGAGGGAAATATCTTCTTCTGGTAACTGGTCCTTAACTCTTTCTTTATTCCTTCCATTTCTCCCTTAAATCCTTGAGGGCAAAACCCTGTATTTCAAATGCTAATTCATGTTTTGGACTTCAGTAGTGTTTAAAGAAGACTGGGCAAGGAGAGGAAAGGAAATGACAGTTGATTTTCAAGCTTAATAAAAAAGAAAACAGAGACCATGGAAGTTCTTTTCTTATGTCCCCCCCTCCAAAACAATTCTAAATTTGCCTCTTTAAAACCCTAAATGAACCCTAATGAACTCCAAGGACAACTCTCCTTAAAATTGCACGGAACCCAAATAACGGAGCGCTGTCTGCTGGCACAGGATGAGAGGGTGCACAAGCTAATTAGCTCCCTTTCTCCATCAGCCCCAACAGTGGGTATCCTAGAGTTTAATCCACACATAACTGGAATTTAAAGCCCAGACTCTTAAACCCGTTACACCATGGAAACACTCAGACCGACACTTCCCTCCGAATAAAAATGCTAATGACTCTGCTGCATGGTAATGCCCTAATGATACAACATGTCTGTGAACTGCATCAGTTATTGTCACATAGAGGAAATAACAACAGCTGCAGACTTTTTATCATGAGTGTAAGTCAGTCCCCTTGTTAGGCTGCTGTACCACATTGTCTTCACTGGCTGCAAAGCATCATGAATAGTGACTACTGCATCCTGCAGGAGGTTCTCTAAGAACTAGGGGAAGAACAGTTTGGTTGTGGCTCTTTATGGTTGGGTTTAGGATATTTGTTTAAAACTTGGTCACCCTACTTCTAATTTTTATTTCTTGCTGTGTTTGGTTTTCAAATGATGACACAGAATATGAACTATTTCTTGCTTCATTTCCATATCCGTCCTCCTTAGGGGGAAAAAAATCAAAATGTCTACAAACAATGATGAAAACAGTCTTCATTTTTTATTCTCTAGTCACACATCTTTGTATACAAATTTCTACCAGAGAGGGTTTGATGTCCTTCAGTATGGGGAGCTGACCTTTACCACTTTATCTCAGTCAGTTTTGACTGAGGAAAAGGAAATGCAGTGCAGTTTAAAAGTCATTAGCTAGATGAACTCAATACTTAAAATTATCACTCTGTTGTTGTTAGATGGACATCAAGTCAGAGTACTTTCAGTATGAATGCCAATATAATGTTAATTGTCATTCCTTGAAGATGTAGAGAACTCCACTTACCCTGCTAGATCTGAATTTAACTAGTGCTCAAAAGCTAAAAGTAGCTTTTGCTGTTAGTTAGGTAGATAAGAAGCCTCACAGAAGTCATAAATATTCACTTCATTTCATACTGTACTCTACTTGTCAGTTGTGCAGCAGTCCCATGGGTAAAGATGCAGTCACTCAGATATTGTGGCTCATGTATTTAGCATATGATAAGGCAAGCCATAGATGGTGTATGCAGATAATGGATTTACAAACTCCACTGTTGCCAGGCGCTCACAAATTGGCTGATAAATTTGGTGTGCTCAAAGTCTGAAGTGTGGCATTTATAATGTGACAGAGCTGCACATCCCACACCTCTGTTACAGCTGGGCAATCCTCCTTGTACCTTTCCACCAGTGCCTCACAAGGCAGGCTCATCCCAGCAGCTCTCTGGCTGGAACAACCATGGGTATGCTTAATTCCATCCTCATAATTTCCCCCCTCTCTCTGTTGCCTTCTTTAATTACAAATCAGGCTGCACTTGAGACATATTATTTTATCATTGAATACAGACTTCAGACTCAGTTTGTATGAGGTTTGCCAATGCCTCAGCTTCTAAATCAGTTTTACAGGCAGTGTTTAGCAAATCTCTCATATAGCATGGCATGAAAGCATCAGGAAGAATTATGATGTGATTCTATTTACACTTGAATTTTGCTTAGATCAGGGAACAAACCAGCCCTTTACATTTGCCTTACTCTGGACTTTACTAATACCTAAAGAAAATATTATTGCAGTTTCTTTCCAGCTTTTGATTGAGTCAGAGGTTCAAATTCAAAGCATTTGCATATGATTAACCTTTTTCTTCAATAAAGTCAAGAGATGCTATAAAGTTAAATCAATGTAAGATCGAGTACTTGATGAACAGCAGCATTGTGCTTTTTTTCACAAGTCAGACTGCTTGTAATGAAGATACAATGATCAGTCTTGAAGAATCAGAGAGTGTTTCTAGAGATGAAAGGGATCAACACCAAGGACAGCATGCAGGTTTTGGTAAGCAGGTATCTGTAACTATGCAAATGAATTGGTGGACTCTTACTTCAGTTCCTGGAAGGTTTTTTCCTAATCAATTCCACCATGTGCAAAATGCTTCAGTGTCTCTTCTTAAGTTTCTATACAAGTAGGGTCTGTTTTTTCTGTTCTATATGCAGTTTCTCAGCATGTTTTCTCACAGCTTATTAATTCTCTGTCAGCTGGCAAACCCCTGCCTTCCTGCTCTCGTTCTGGATGGCAGGGCTGCTGAAGTCTGTTCTCTCTTCACTCTGATGGAGTTGGAGAGATCTTGTGGGTGCTGTAGCACTGGATGTTGTGTCATCAGGTATTTGTGCTGAGCTGGTCTCTGTCTGCCTAAAAATGTTCTCTTCCAATATACGTGTCACTGTTCAGGGGCTAGAACACTGTCTTTGCAATATTCTTGCTCATGCAGTATTCAGAGGAACTAATGAACACCAATGGACAATGAGACAGCGGCTTATTTTGGCTACTGTCAACAAAGAACAGGCATTTTTTTTCTCTCTCTAAGGCCCTCTGTGTATGTTCTGCTATCAGTGTATTCCCATATCAAGGTCCATATCCTGATATGGTGGCCATGATGCTTATGAATGCTTAGAAGAGTTCAGTGTCTTTCTGTGTTGACATCAGATCACAGGGGTATCAAAGCCTCTGAAGGAAATGAAAAACATATTCTAGCTTCTGTCTACCCCTCCACCACTGGATTCTCGTAGAGGTATAGATACTGGAACACATTAAATACAGTCCTCATGTTTATGCTTACCTTAGTGCTACCTAGTCTCTTGGTAAGCATCAGTTGCCATGGCTGTGCAATGTTATATACCCTCTCACTTCATAAAAGTGGGATTCGACCCCACGGAAAATACACTGACAAATCAAAATGTGTAATCGGTTTAAAGTTCAAGGGTGCAGCCAAATCCTGAGCCAGTGTAATTTGACCTAGATTCACTGAAGCAAGGGAGCTGCAGTGAACGACATAAACAGAAGACTCAACCCACTGTGGTTGCCCTCATACAGAGAGGATGCTGAGGAAATACTTAATGCTTTATGATGGCAGTGGTTTGCTGCTTCAGCAAAGTGTAGTTCCAAAACAAACAAACAAAAAAGTTTTCTTATGCTACTTTCTACAAATAATAGTGATTGTTGAACACTCAGGATGCTGAAAAAACCCTCAGTTGAGTTTAAAGAACACAAGTAACATAAACCTGCTTATTTCTGTTTCTATACTAGAGAAGGGAATGCTTAGTCAATGTTCCCACCACTTGGGCCAAAAATCTGTTTGTCCTACATTTGTTCCTGATACCTTTGGAGGTATACACTGATGTCCCCATGACCCCTTGCTCCCAAGCTCCAGGTCCATCTAGAAATCGATGTGCTGTAACTTTTAACCCCACATTAGCATCATTGTAACAGCTTTCATCAATAGCTCAGGTTTTCATATCAGTAACTATTATTCCAAAGACACTCTTTCCTACTTTTAGAGCCTTCAGACTTTATACCACTTCAAGGATTTTCTCAGATTGCCAATTCTTTCTTCAGAATGCCTTTGTGTATGAGTAGCAAAACTTGGGAAATGCCGGCAACTTCTGAACACTAAGGTTACTGGACATACAGAAGAGCAAAACTTGCTAATCCAAACCCATGTGTAGCTCTGAATGGCGACTTCTGGTTATTGCTTACAGCCATTTCAAGAAAAATATCAAGGTTAGTTGAACAGCTCTAAGAACCTGAAAGAACTGGTTAAGGATAGGTCTCAGCTATTCCCATTAGGTAGAAGGTTGCCAATGCCTATGTTATCAACTAATACTTCCTTGATTTTCACTAGTATAACTGACTTCATCTCAGTCCTGGAAGGAATCAAAATGAAACATTTTAACTAGTTCAGGGTGTTTTAGCTTTCTTTCCAGCTGCCTCAGTACTCATTAGCACCTGGGTATTACGTGTACCAATTACTGATAAATAATGCACATTACCTTCTGCAACACTGGGTATCTTTGTAACCTTCTTCCTCTGCCACAAGGAACACATTATCAGTGGCTGGTATCAACTTAGGCTTTGTGCAGCTATGGTAATTTAGTCGTAGCTTTTGTGTTTATATTCCAAATTGATAGGAAATAGGGAATAAATTATGTAGTGGGGGGTCACTCTAGAGGGGCTAAGGCAGCATAAACTACTGCACCATTTCAGGTCTTTTCAGTAGGGTCGTCTCATATCTATCATCCCAAGTGTGAGTTGGTGGCAAATAGAATACATAGGTGAAACAGAATCAGACGGACAGCAGGTGGGTACACGATTTTAGAAAGAGGACTCAAGTTAATTCATGGAATGACTATCTGAATATTATTCATGTCTGGATTTGTGGGGGGAGGGAGGGTCCAAACTGATTTTTATTCATTTACTATATATGATGCAAAGACATTTTGGGGAAAAAAGAAGTATTTTTGTTGTTAAATCATATAATAGAAAAACTAGACTCTTTTGTTAATCATGTCTCATGCTTCTGATACAATAAGCTTTGCCAAATTATTCATCCCAATGTGCCTCAAAATTTAAGGCTACAAAACACTTCTTTGATACTGTCCTACTTTGTAAGGTCAGCATTACACTTAATGCATTGCTGTTTATAAACAGGATTAGCCCCTTTGGGAAAGTTACTATGACTGCAAAGACACAATGTGCTATGGCGAATCTCTCTTGCTCACTAAATAGGTGACTTCATTGTTCCACTTTAACTCTTTTAAATGCTGAACTGGAATCTAAAACGCCATTGTTCATTCATTACATGGAAAAAAAAAAAAAAGTGTTCCACTACAGATTGCACGGCTAAAGCAAGAGCTTCTGTTAAGATAACAAATTAACGGGAATAATCGGTTTATGTAACACGCTCAAACGCACCTTGGAGTAGAGCAAAATACACCTGCTCGGAGCGGGGCAGGGCGCAGGGGGCCCGGGGAGATGGATGCCCAAGGGCTGCGCATTCCTCGCTCCCTCTCTCCATCCCTCCCTCCCTCTATCCAGGACCGCGCTCCTCCACATGCCTGTCCCCGCACGCCGCCCGCTTCCCGCGCTGCCCCCGGGGCTCCCTCTCCCCCATCCCTCCTCCCCCGCTCCCTAAGGTCCCTCTGTCCCTCCCTCCTTCCCTATAATGCCCACGCTCCGCCGCTTGACGCGACCCCCGGGACGGCTCGGGTGCCTCGCGTGGGGGCTGGGGGGCATCTGAGGCCATGCCCCTCCTTTTCCCCCGAAAAATCAAGCCCCGAATGTGGCCCGTGGGAGCGGGGGTAGCGGCGAGGGAGGAGGGCGGGCGAGCAGCGGGGGCTCCTCGCCAGCCCCGGAGGAGCGGGGGGCAGGGAGGAGAGGGGCAGCGGCGGTTCGGAGGCAGGCGGCCCCGGTAGGGTGGGTGTGTGTGTGTGTCTGTGTGTGCGGGAGGGGATGCAGGGGGACACTCACCATGGCGGCGGAGCGGCGGCGAGGCGCTGTCCAGGGTATCGCCGGGCTCGGCGGCTCTGCAGGCGCGGCCCCCGCGCCCGCCCTATAAGGCACCGCCTCTCCCGGCCCCGGCGCCCGCCCCCGCCGGCTGAGGGCGGGCACGGGGCGGGAGGGACGGCTGGGGCTCCGCCGAGCGAGGGCAGAGCAAAGCGGAGGGATGGGGAGGCGGTGGGGAGCAGTATCTGAGCAGGGGGAGAGGCTGAGTGGTGCTGTTCCATCACCCACCCAGCTGTCACGACAGATGGTGCCCGTTCGCCTTTGTTGGAATCTACCCTGTTGGGAAGATTCGATTCACTGTCGGGCCACTTTGGGAGCAGACAGGGTCACTGATTCTGTTCCATTCAACGTGGGTTTGGTCTATGGCCCAGCACTCGTATTTACAAGCTGAACTTCTCTAACCTGAAGCCCTGAATCCTCCACACAGTGAGATCCACCACCTAATAGTTACTGGTAGAACTCGATGATCTCAGAGGTCTTTCCCATTCTAAATGATTCTATGATTGTAACTGTGGCATCTCCTTGGAGATCTGTCTGTTAGGGAGGGACTGATAAGCAAATGTCTAGGCTGGCTAGGAAGGAAACAAAAATCACACAGAACAGGAGTCACTGATCCCATCACAATTCAGCCACTGATACACAACAGAAAAAGAGTCAGGGAAGGAAGTGGCTTTGTGCTTGGTGTAACAAGCACAATATCTCACACGTTCAAAACTCATTTTTGTTCTTAGTGCCAATAAAGTCTTACAGCTCTTATAAAACATACCAAAACAGATTGAAATTTTACGGCTTCTTTTTCCCTGCTTTTAATAAAGAAATATTTGGCTAAATCAAAATAATAGTTCTTAGAACCTATTAATATTTTTCATTTTTATTTTATTTTCTAAAGGAATACTTGTCAAGAAATTACATATCCATACATGCACTTCCATAGCTGCCCTCTCAATTCTGTGTGTTCATAGTTTTGTTGACCAAAGCTCAGAGTGTTTCCCAGTTTCAGTGGGACAAACAGTAGAAATAAGTTAAGGGGACCATGTGTGGTGCAGCACTGGTGTCATCTTCACAAACTACAGTGTACTTGATGTACAGACATGTTATATTTGTCCAAAGTGTAGCACTGGTGTTCTGGACTTCCTTCCTGATAGGCTCTTTGTCCATGTACTACTTGAGCCCTTGTTTTCTCTTGGATCTACACACAGAAGTCCACCAAAGGCAGTGAGGATGGCGATCTTCCCAGCACTGCTGTCTGCCCAGAAATGATACTGCCAGGAGATTCACGTGAAAGCGTGTCCTTATGTAATTTCTAACCCACTTTTACAGACATAAACTTGTTTGCTCAAGCTTCCAAATTCCAGTGCGTTAATCTACACTAAGTGCTGTAATTCCTGAGGTTGACTTGCCAGCCTTTCCTCTATTTAATATTTTCCATAGGTTATTAATTTAATTCATTGTGTGTCATTACAAACCAGCATGAAATGCCTAAGAGAAATACTTTTTAATAGCTATTTTGTCCCCAGAGAAACTGTTCCCTAAGCTGAAAATTGTCCTCTTTGTCCAAGAGACTCAGCACTCTTTGGGTGCTGTAGAGCAAGGAGCAGTTTGGCAGCTGACTGACCGAGGAACACAGTAGTGACCAAGTGCATTGCAATGCTTTGGCTTCACAATTTTTATTTCAGTTTCTTTATAGTCCAAAACAATCTGGGTTAGTGTGTCAAGCCAAATGTAGACTTAAGAACATGGTAATACAAAGTATGTTTGTCTTTATTCTTGTTCTTCTTTGTCTAAAACAGAAAGGAAACATATATTCAAGTTTGATAAAGATGTCACATTTCTAATTTCTTCAGTTCCTTGTTCCTGACACATTGTATTCATATTAATTAATAGTTTCCTTCCTTAACTAGTTTCCTTCTGTAGTAGCAACTTTCTTTTTTATAAAAACAATAGTGTCTCCAGTGAAGAACAAATAGGATTCTGGTGGCATCTAAGAGAAGCTGTAATAGCATTATGGATATTTTTAACACCTATCTAATGACCTGAATTTGGAGATTTAAGGGCTGTGGCAGGATTTGGATTCCTGTGTTTTGTAGGGAGAGTGATGCTGTGCATTTAGTTGGACCCCAGGCACCAAGCACAGCAGACCTCTGCCAGTCAGCTTTCAGTGATTGTTGAACAGCACACTGTCCTGAGATAAAAGGCAGAAAAATAAGTTGACATATGGACAAAATAGACTTGCTTAGTTTCGGCTGAAATTCCCTGAAAACAAGCAGAGTAAGAGGAGGCAGTTTAAACAGCACTTCATTCTGGGGCAATGCTATTACACAACCACCACTGTTCAAAGTGCAATACCACAGGAAGTTATCTTGAGCACTGCTGGTCTAGGGGTTGTTCTAGGTTGACCTTATCACAGACTACCTAATTTACAGAACCACAGATTGGCTGAGATGGAAAGGGACTTCTGGAGATCATCTGGTCCAATTAACCTGCTCAGACAGGGCCTCCATAGCCTGCTGCCCATGGTGGTGTCCGGTCAGGTTTTAGTTATCTCTGCATCTTAGGAAAAGCAATGAGTTGCAATGACTTCAGAGCTGACAGGTCCCACTGGGCTTGCAGCTCAGTAGGAAGCAGGGTGGACAAGGTACCACTGATCAGGCAGCTACCAGCAACACTCAGCTCCCACTAAGTTTCAAAGAGCAGGATAAAGTTTTAGTTTGGGAAAGAAAAGTCTTTCTGTCTCTCATTACCACGTCACCACGTCACCTCTTAGCAGCCACTGCTCTTGACCATGACCTCTTCCAAAGTTTGGAATTTAAACTCAGGACATGCCTATTTCACAAAATTGTTCTGTCAGCAGCATCTATCCAACTCACTGGCAAAATGTCTCTTCTGTCTCTGAACATCTAGCTCAGATGAAAGACGATATCTCCCTACTGTTATCTATTCTTTTTCTAATTTTTTTGGCACAAGACAATGGTTATGTACCTGCATATTTCAATTTTGTTAGTGACACCATGGGGAGTTACAAGGTCAGTGTGACAGAATTTCACAGAATCATAGAATAGTTTGGGTTGGAAGGGACCTTAAAGATCACCTAGTTTCAAGCTCTCTGTCATAAGCACCTTTCTCTAGATCAGCTTTCTCAAAGCCACATCCAACCTGGCCTTGGCCCCTGGCAGGGGTGGGGCATCCACAGCTTCCCCGAGCAACCTGTTTCAGTGCCTTACCACTCTCGGAGTAAAGAATTTCTTCTGCATATCTAATCTAAATTTCCCCTCCTTTAGTTAACTTTTGTTAATTTTTGTTAATTTTGTTAACTCAGAATTGTCAGTAATAAAACTTGGAATCAAATCTGAGTAATCAGGCTAAAGTGAAAATTTGGAGTGTGTTCCCTTGTTTATCTCTGGTATGGTTAGTTCTTTCTAAATGTCATTTTCAGCTTTGAAACTACAGTTGGTGCAATATGTCCGTAAAGCTAAAGTTTGTATAAGATTGTCAAAATAAATTTATGCTGGAGAAAACATTAAATTGAGCAATTGTGGAGCGCTCTGAAGTTTTTGTAGTAAATATTTTGTTTTAGCACCCTCTCTCGGACACAAACCAGCACTGCTGGTGTTTACTCTTAAAAGGCTTGGCTAAAGCTGGAAAGCATTCGCAACAGGGAAAGTCCTTGGTTGCAGTCTCAGATACAGTTTAGTAATGTACTTTTGTATTCTGTAAATTAACCTAAGTAGAATTTTCTCATCCCTCTTAGACTTATCATCTTTATCCAAACAGCCTGTGTTGTTCATTTAAGTCAGCCAAGAACTGGGAAAAGACTGGTGGCTCCAAAGCAAATACTGAAGGTGAGTTGTTACAAAAGACCGTAGTTCCTTGCTGTTCTCCACTGTCTGCACACCTCCCGTGATGAGCCCGCTGGCGTTACCTGCTGTGAATTGTGGATGAACCCGAATGTTCTCTCTTACAGCTGCTGGTATTTGGTATTAGGGAAGCACGTGAAGGTCCAAGTTTGGGACCACGGTCCTGCCGCGCTGAGTCCTACACCAAAGAGCTCCCAATGTGATGTGTAACGCTGTAACGCAGAGGGAAAGGGGTGGGAGGAAGCTGTTTGTATTCCCACCGCGGGAAAGACAAGTGTATTAATGCCAAAAGAAAGTCAGCAGTGGGAAGGTCAACGACTATATTCTGAATAGCAGAAGGGGCTACAATTTGCACCTTCTGCATGAGCTATCACTACCTGCCCCGCTTCAGGCGTACAACTGATGGGCAGTCAAGCTCCTATACGTTATTTTGGCTCCAGTGGTTGATATGGTTGCCAGTTACCTTCAGAGGTACTGCATGTGTCAAGAAAAGGATTAAAAAATTAGGACACTGTAGAACATAAACTGCCTGGATTACTTTAACTTGCTCTTCCTGCCCATATTAATTTTACTAAGCCTTATTTGCAATAATAGCCTTCAGCAAGATTCCCAGTTTATCAATGCGGGGTGTGGACGATAAACAAACAGGAGGCCATGAATGATGCAAGGGCCTGGAAAAGGAGAAAAAAAATTAATTGGCTGAAATTCCTTTTCAGGACCAGAATTCACGCCTTATATAGAATAATTTCTATGCTGTTGACATACAATTTTTTTACAGCTAGTCAGTGCTTTCATTCTTCCTTCCACTGTCTCCCTCTAGGTAACTGAGTGTGGGTTTGTTGAAGTGCTGAGCACTTGCAGCAGTACCTGACATCAGCAAAAGCTGTGCTACAAATAAAGGGAGCCGTGAGATTTTCCCCACATGCCAACTCAAAAGCAGGTCAGAAGGGACAAACAAATATCGGTTGATACTTCAAATGTGCCTGTCTGCCTCTGCCCTCTCCCAGGTGAAGGAGGGATCCCTCCCGTTGTCTTGCTATGCAAACACAAACACTGGTTAACTGGCTGCTGTGAAACAACTGGTTGGTCTAGATCCATCAGATCTCACACCCTGAAAATACCGCTTGTGCCTTCAGCATCTGCACCCCTCTTCCCTGAGCTAAAGAGTCTTTAGCTCTCTTATTCACTGTGGGGCCTTGCTGCTTTGGGGAAATGTGTCAAATGCTGCTGCTGTGAGCCAGCCCGTGGTTGGGTGCACTGCTGGGCAGAGACCCTGAGTGCCTCCTCACCAGTCTGGTGCTGCAGTCCTTCTTCTGCCTGATGGCCTGAGCATCCTCTTTTCCCCAACCCCAAAATATATCTCAGTGTGTCTGTGGTTGTACACGCTGGGAGAAGATGTGAGAAGATTGATCAGTGTTGAGCGTCATAGGAAAAAGTGTTAAATGTAGAATATTGATAGTATGCAGTAAGCAAGTGACAAGAGGATGGATAAAAGGTCATAGTGTCATGAGTGGGTTTTTCCATCCTCCACAGGGAATGGATGAGCTATATCCAATTCTGTGACTCCCCTTTACACATATACACTTAATGAACTGGATATTCCAAGAATAGATTTGTATAAGCAACCTTATATCTGAAATTCATTGAATAGAAAACCTCTTGTGTCCAACAGTAATTCTGTTTTCTTTTGTGCGATTTTATGGGGTTTTGAAAAATAACAATGCCCACATTTCAGCTCACTTATCCAGTTCATCATCATCTGGTACTGTACAGATTTTTGGCACATTAGCACATGAAATGATATCTAGTGGGATAGATGTGTATTTATTTGTGTCATTCAACTTTCACCTGAAAAAAAATCTTGGATAAAATACATGTAATATGTTTGGGTTTTTTCATTCAGATGGAGATCTGCATATAAGTCTCAACTGACACAAAGTGGCTCAAAAGAAAGGGTTTATTTCATGTATTGGACCAAATAGACTAATAAAGATTGTGGGGACCAAATGATTGGAGAAGCAATAGTTTCTTCTTGTATCTCATGGCTTGGTTTTAGTGTAACACTCTCAGTTACCCCTCACCTATACATCTATCTCCCATTTCAGGGTCCCAGCCATTATTCCAGAAAGGTCTTTTTTATGTCTGTCCTGAGGACAATTTCAGTAGTTCACCCATACTGGCATCCAGCAATATCATGCAAGAGATTAGAGGGAAAGACTGGAGCAAGGAAGACTTCTCCTCAGTGGAGTAGGACCAGGTTAGGGGATGCTCAAACAAAATGGATATATCTTAAGTTCCCAGGGCCTGAGAGGTTGTGTCCTTGACTGCTGAGAGAGCTGGCTGATGTCACTGTGAGGCCACTCTCAATTAGCTTTGAAATACAGTGTTTACTGGGAGAGGTTCCTAGAGACTGGATGAGACAAAGCATCTCTTCTGTTTTCAAGAGGAGCAAGAAGGGAGGTCTGGAGAACTGCAGGCCCTTGAGCCTCATCTCAGTCCCTGGAAAGGCTGTAGAGAAAATCCTTCTGGAATTCATGTGGGTCTCCAAAAACATGAAGGTCAAGGTAATTGTGACTAGTTAACACAGATTTATGGGCAGGAAATCATGCCTAACTCACCTGATGGCCTTCTACAAAAAGGTGGCTAGCCTGGTGAATGAACCAGAGAAAGGGACACTTAAATAAGTAAAATTAAGGTTTTCCAAACTGAACATACATTGAATAGAAGGCATTCAACCTGTACAGAACGTATGAGAACTCTAATTGCTACTTGTTTTAATTTTTTACTTCCTGGTCTATTAGAGTCATAGAATATGCTGAGTTGGAAGGGACCCATCAGGATTATCAAGTCCAACTCCTGACCCTACACAGGACACAGGACACCCCAAGAATGTGTGCCTGAAATGCCATATTGCCTTGAACAGTACATACATGTTTGATCATGTATGTACAATCCATGTATATGTGTGTAGAGATGTACATACCCATGTACATCCAAGGTCTATAGACATGGATCCCATATATTTATTGCTCCAAAATTACTCGATTACAAGATTAATTCTTTCTTCAGTTCGAAATGCTGCATGGCTCTGCAATGCTTGGGAATGTGATGTGAATTAATCAAATACTATTATTATTATTACACCAGTTTGGAACCATAGGATGACATATTTGGAATATTTTAATAGCCCTAAAATGCGACAGTTATTTTGCAGAAAAGACAAGGTAGCGGTCCCATACCCAGAGAACTTACTTGAACTGTAGATGATACGCAACAAATCAGAGAAACAACACTGCAGCTAGGAGGAAGCTTATTTTTCACAAGTTAATATGGTAGCAACTGTTACTACTTTGCTTTGTTTGCAGTACAAAAGAAACCTTGCTTAAGTATATGTAACAAGTGCTGAGGTGAGAATTGTAATTACATTTGAAGATTGGGAGACATGTCAAAGTAAAAACTTGGAAAATAATAGAAAACATGTTTCAAATTAAATGATACTTGCAAAAGACATGCTAAGTGGTTTAATACTCCAGGCAGAGTATTAAACGAGGCTTGGAATGTTGGGAAAAGAAGGCTAGGATCGGAAAGACAGAACTCTAGTTTGATTTGGTGAAGTGACAGCAAATTTAAGGATGTGGCTGGGGGACTGCACATGCAGGTAAATTTGGTTTACAGGTATCTTGAATGGAGGAGTCATGTAGCATGCTCAGATTTCAGGAAAAGAAGAATTTTTAGCTTCACTAAAAAGGGGAGATTTTAAAATACAGCATAAAAGAAACAAAGAACTGGACTACCTTTCTCTGACATGTCACTGCAGTGCTGGCATGCCCATGGGAAATCAAGCTTCTGTGGTACTGGATTTACACACGTTTCCAGTAGTTTTAGAAACATTAACCAGCATCTTTTACACTAAAAAGTAAAATTATAACTTTATTCCAGTGCTAACAGCAAATCACAGTCAAGATTATCTCACAGTTCTGGGAGATATTATTTCCTCAGATTTCTTTTAAGTGGGAAGGGCCAGCTTTGATATGCCACCACCACGTCAACAGAGGGCAAGGGCCAAGGTCAGGTGGAACTCGAACTGTAGAATCACTTCCTTGGCTAAGGCCTGGATATCCCTGCTGTCCCTCTATCGATCCCACTGTGGGGACGCAAGGGCAGGAATGGCAAGGGGGAGACAGAGGATTAAGAGATCAGGTTACCCCATCCCTAAATCGAAGTCATAGAGTGATGGAATCATAGAACAGTTTGGGTTGTGACGGATCTTAAAGACCACCCAGTTCCAACCCTGCTGCTCTGGGCAGGGACACTTTCCACCAGACCAGGCCGTTCAGAGTCCCGCCCAGCCCGGCCTTGAATCACCTCTCCGTGAGGCCGACGGACCTTTTGCCCTGCCCAGGGTTCCAGCCTCCG
>VZTZ01007909.1:306695-319578 GCA_013400955.1 Drymodes brunneopygia | reverse complement strand
CCGTCCGCCCTCGCCCGCCGGGCTCGCGTTCTGTGCTGGTTCCTCCTGGCTCCGATTGACTGAGGGAGGGAAAAGGGCACCGTGCCCCGGCTGTGGGGGAGCGTGAGTGGTGCGCAGCGCCCTCTTCTCTTTGTTCCGAGTCGTTTCCAGCCTTGATACGCTCCCAGAGCCTCACCTCGGTATTTAATTCGCTGTTTCCTCTGAAACTGTGGGCTTTTTTTTTGTGATGGGACTCCTGAGCAGTCGCCCTGTGCGGCTCCTACACGCATAGGTCTGAAATGCCAGTGAGTGCATGAAGTAAACCTGGGATTGGCATCCCTCAGCTTCTGACATCTGTTTGCTAGATTTGATTGAAATCAGCTCTTACGAGGTGTTTTCTTACGTGGATCGAGAGGAGGAGGCTCAGCGGAGACATCATCACCCTCTACAACCACCTAACGTGAGGCTGTAGTGAGGTCCATGTACTCTGCCTGCTGTGAGAGGCCCAGGGGACATGGCCTTAAACTGAGATGGGGAGATTCAGGTTAAATATTAGAAAATATTTTTCACTGTTAGGGTTGTCGAGCATCGGAATAGGTTGCCCGGGGAGGTGCTGGAGTCACCATCCCTGGAGGTGGTGAAGAGGTGTCTGGATAGGGTGCTGGTTTAGTGATTTAGGGGTTACTGTGGCAGTCCTGGGTGAATGGCTGGACTGGATGATCTCAAAGGTCTCTTCCACCCTTGATGAGTCATCCAAGGCTGTCTTTTTTTTTTTTTAATATGCAGCGAGAAGGGTTATTTCAATGGGAGGCATGACTTGCAGGTCTGTTGGAGTTCTTGGAAGGAACCAGCAGTGCAGTGTGTGAATGTTGTGGCCAACACGCAGAGCTTGGAGCTCTCAAAACAAACAAACAAACCAAAACCACACCAACAAATTCAAACTGTGCCATAATACATGATGAGAGGCTTGTGAGACTTATAACCACTTACAAACCCACCTGACACCTTAGTGGCAGGTGGCTTTACAAGTAGTTTCTGAAAAACTGAGGGAGCAAAGTGAAGACTGATGTTTAATAGTTTAAAAACTACTAATTGTTGTCAAAATGACAAAGCGTTGTGAAAAGATTTTGCATTATCAAGGGACTGGATAGTGAAATGGGAAGGGAAGTCCAGTATTAACATGTATAAAGTAATGCACATAGAAAGTGTGAAATGGATACACGTGTCTTTTATATGGAGAAATATAATGGAATCAGACTGACCTATTATTATCCCAAAGAAAGGATTAGTTGAAGTAATTGCAAGCATTTCTCCAAAATGTGTGTAATACTTTGTAGCAAGCAAACAGGCAAATCAAACATTAGAAGCCTGAAATAGAAGAGAAAATATCATTATACTGCTAAAGGAATCATCCATGTGCATGTATCTCACACAGTGCATTTTCCTGATAAAGTGTATTACCTCATTTAAAAAATGAAATCCTAGTTTCTTTTTTAAAAGATTGGGTTTCCTTAGCAATTCTTTATAGAGAGTTGTGAGATTATTTCTGCATGAAGAAACTCTAAACAGGTTAGATCTGTCAAGCCCAGAAAACAGATGACTGGAGAAAGGGTGATGGCTATACCACTGAGTAGCATGTCAAAGGTGAAGTGGGAAGTGTTGTGAAATGTCATCATTGCAGAGGAGTTGGAGTACATGAAGTTAAATGGTCAAGCAACAGGCTGAAACCAAAAAATTTTCTTTTACAAAATGGGGAAATAATTTGCAAGCTCATTAACAAGGAATATTTTGGATGCTGCAACTTCTGTCATTTAAAGTTCATGGAAAAAAGGTCAACATCTTGGTCATTACCTTGGGTGAGGAAATCTGTGAAATACTGATAACTGCAAGTGCAAGGTTTTCCTTTGCTTGGTCTTGTGCTCTTTTCCTGCATGTCCTGTACTGTCTGTTGTTACAGACTAAACAGTGACTTCAGTGGATTTTTGTTCAAGTGTCTCTACCCTCATTAGGCGTTGACTGGCCACTTTTCAACTTTTGGAAGATACAGCATGGTACTTGCTAGGGTTTTTATATTTTCAAAGTATGCATACAAGATCTTTGCTTGCTCTCTTGCTGAAAGAGTAATACAATTTTGCAACATGCTGGTCAAACTCAGAAACAAGGATCATTTTCCTCAGGCCTTTCTGCCTTTGTATATGACAAATTGAATTGAAATGCTAAGCACGAACTTTGGCTGCTAACATCACCATTTGCCTAGTGCTTTCTTAGTTAAAGAAAGCAGAAGTAATTAATAACTTTACTTTTAAGTGGCTTGTAAATACTTAGCAGTTTGGAGTTACATATTGGACAGTCATCTTGAATTCCATGAATACTTTGCTTTGAATCCTTTGTTGTATTTTACTTTAATCAGTGTCAGAGCTTATAAAATGATTGCTAAAAGTCACCTAGATTTCAGATGTACTCAACACAGGAAGCTGACACACTCATTGGGTTTTTTGGGGAGGGATTTGAACTGTTACCCTATTAGAAGTGACTCAATAGGATTTGATAGTGATTTATAGTATTTGTAATTATTTTTCCACCACTCAGCATTTATTAATGAATTAATATTGGTTATACCCCTTATATTTCTCTTGCCACGGAAAATGTTCAAGGAAAACAGTGTCAAGACCACTACTGGAAAAAAAAAGAGTACTTTGAACCTAATTGTTTTTCTGTGCTAGTGACAGGCAGTTTCCCTGGGAAGGCTCTAGGTGAGAAGGTGGCAAAAAAACTGCCTAAGTGCTGTGTGTGACAGGGTATGAGTAAATGCCAGCCAGTGAGACATACAAATTAATGGACAAGTCTGACACGAGAAGGGCTGGGTATAATCTGGAGTACGCCTGATCTGATGATGGGAATATTTTCCAGCCATCTGACAAGAGGTGTTGAAACAACCTTATGAGAGGAACATACACCTGTGAGAGTGTGAAGAACTGGGACTTGGGTTTTGAGTGGCTCATGAAAGGACTCATGGTGTGATTGCCTGCAGAGAGTAATAGACTTAAATATTCAGGAGACATCCTAGGATTATGTGGATTTCTGCTGCCCATCCCCATGTGGTGTGGTAAGTGCTATCAAAACTTAAATAATGAGAAAAACATTCAATTTGCCATTTTTTTCAAAGTGAAAAGACAAAATTCAGAGCACAAATTATCAGAAGTTACTTTGGCTAGTTCTTCAGCAATGTGAATTAGGCATCTATGTTTATAAATGTACTTTGAATAAATGACCTGATTCCTTTTCTTTTAGACATATCTGGATGCTGGCAACTGCTGTTTTCATTCTGAATCTGAATTAGTTAGGAAGTACAGGAGGCTTGCAGCTAGCATTTGTAAACTGATCACATCTGACATAGAAACCACTGAGGTACTGTAAACACAGCAAATTTTCAGTTGCTCTTTTAAAAGTGGGACTAAGATAGCTTGCTTCCACTTTTTTTATTCCCACCTTTTCTGATTTTCTGGTGGTCTTATTGCTGCTTTTATATATTCCCTGTACCTCTGAGATGGGAGGAACTTGTGCACAGTCAACGATATAGGATAAAACAAAATATCAGCCAAGGTGAAGTCCAGTACTGCTTACCTGTGTGTATTTGTTTTATTTTCCCAGTGTAGTAATGCATGGAGCCAAGTGAAATTGCCTAAGTGCCTTCAGTGGAACAGATGGAAGCGTTCATCTCATTTGGCAAAAGAGGCTAATGAAATGCGGCTTGAGACATACAACCTTAAAATAAAAATCACATAACTCTAAGTGCTGAAATGAATGTGTGGTTCACTTCACAAGTCTGAATTCAGTTGCAGATGGGAAAACATTTCAGCCCTAAATTCTGCCTGAGTAACTTTTCTTTAGTGCTTTATTTAAACAGTTTTGTAACTATCTTCAATGAATGGTTCTTGGGAAATACCTCAACAGTTGAGGAAAGTCATGCTTGATTAGACCACTCATACAGAGAAAATATCATTTAATTTGAAGTTGAGTTATGAAACTGTTGTAAATGAGAAATGAGAAGAGAGCAAGTTTCCTTTTGCTCAGTCAGCAAGCAGCAAGTGATAGTGTTGCATTAAATGGGGGCAGGTTGAAGGAGCTGTGCAGAGCCAAGCACCTTGTCAGCTGATGTTCTCTGTTATCCCAGTGTCAGAGTAGTGCTTCCTTCAGGCTGATCCTCTCCATAGCAAAGCTATCCACTAGGGCAGTGCACTAGTGCTGCACTGTTCGAGAGGTGTGGATGAAGTGATTTGTGCATGGTTGCAGAAGTTACCTCACAGAACTCAGAGAAGAACCCTGTTCTCCCAGATCTCACAGTAGCATCTCAAGCTCCATGCTCATTTTTTTCCAGCTGTACCTGCAAGGATTTTTTGTGATGACAATTCAGCATTTGAATATAGGCAACATTCACCATGGTGATACTCCAGTTCTAAATTAGTCCCCATGTTCTGGTGTGATAGGATCCTATTTTCAAATCAGTAGGGACACAGAAGTAAAATGATCTTGCAAGACTGCACAGGAATTCCACAGCAGGGTCAGAACTGAAAGCTCGATTGTCTCTGTCTTGTGTAATTGCTGCATCACCATCCTGCCTCTCTTGGTTTCATTTGTATTTCACATTAGAAAAATCAAGTTGCTTTTCCCCAACACTCCATATTAACCCTGGGGTTTTTCTTTTGTTTGCTTTTCCTGATGAAAATGGAAGAGGTAAATGTGCTCCAATAAAGAAAATTCTGTTAGCTGTTGCATACAAGACAGTAAAAGGTGAATGAAATAGATGGGCCTGAAACTTGTTATCCCTCACTTTTGGAGTGGGAGTAACATTGTAGTTGGATCACTTTTTCTTTCCCCTTTACAAGGAACCAAGCATTAATGTGGGAAGTAATAGAAAAAGTAGCTTCAGTGAAGTCTATTCAAATATTCAAAATCTGCTTAACATCTGAATTGCATGTTGCATACATCTGCTATGAGTGAGTCAAAAGCTTTGACTCGCAGTCCCATCTTCACAAACACATTGCATCATGATTTATTAGGAGGGGAGGGTTGACATATTGATGGCAAGGTACCAGATGTGGCTTAAATGTCTTTGCATGGCATCTGGCTGTGACATTTTTAAGTGAGATGGTGGCTCCCAGCTTTTAGTGAATACTGATCTCTGCAAAGCTGGTAGCTGCTGTTTTGCCTAGCTGCAAAACACTGGTAGATCAGATTTTGCAACACTGGATTCAAGTATCTGCTATATCAAGAGCTGGATCCCCTGCTTTGCACTGCGCTGATGTAGGTTTGATCTGGCTTACTGCTTTTACTTCTTTCACCAGTTAGTGTAGAAATATTATGTATTATAGTCTGCATGTCATCACTGCTTGTTTGCTGAAAGCGTGTTGTGGGTGTGCTGCTTGGCTTCCACAGGTTTAGTCAAGCTAAGGATGATTTTAAAAGGTAAATCAAATAGCTAAAGAAAGTAAAGCAAGAACTGAAAGACTGATTCTAATCAAATGTGTTGTGTGTGGTGAAGCTAAACCAGTAGGACTTCTTTGAGAACTTACCTGAACAGAGTGGAAGTGTTAGAGATGCAAACCACTGGTGTCAGTTACTTGTCCAGGAAGAGCTCTACAGCAAAAAAACCTTCAAAGCTGAACTGAGCCACATACAGACAAGAATGCACAGGGATGCTCATTTTCATTTTTTTGTGTTTGTATTTTAAATTAGTTTACAATTATTTTCTTTTCTAAAACACAGTTATGTAACTTGCAGTTCTTCAGTATGGCACAGTGCCGGGTGTTACCATTTTGCAACGTTCTTAAGAGAATGAGAAATTAATAGAAAATGCATTGTCTTCTGATTCAGAGGTAATTCAGTACTGTGAATCAGCCCCCAGGCTTCGTATCTGTGTGTGTGGTTCTCTTTAATGATGTATTTAGCTGATATTGTTGCTGGAGAGATTTTTTCTTACCCGAAATGACTTGTTCTTTAGTAGTCTGGGTATTTCCAAGGGAATTCTTATTTATTTAGTAACAGTGAGGCGCCAGGGAGGCTCAGCTGAAGAGGCAGTCTTAACTTGATTCAGATAAGTGTGTTTGTTTCGGGGATTTTTTTTTTAACTTTCCATCCAAGCTGGCATGGTAACTAGAGCAAGTGAAAGAAAGAAAGAAATAGTTCTGCTTTGATTACTTTATAGCTAAAGGTCTCTGGTGCAGATAGGAGACCTTGTGAGGTTTTTGAAATTCTAGTTTTCAAGCCTGGTTGCCCTCCTATAATTCCCTTTGGCTAGGTCTGTTGGAATTTTCTTTTCACCCGCTGTACTGTGGTTTGTTTCACCTGCCTGTTACCACTGGTCTGTTTGTTTGGCTGCTAGAACCAGTCTTGTTGGCTGATTATTTACACTGTCTTGTTTGTAGTCTGGAGCTAGAGAGCTCCAAAATATGTTTATGGTACTTGGAGTTCTGGATACTTAGACCATTCTGCTCTGCTCTCTAAGTCAGGCCAAACACTAGAAGAAATTAGTGCTGTTTTTCTTGAGAGTGTGAGTGAACTTTGCACGTTCTTTAGTATTTCCCCAACACATGCCCTGTAGTAATTCTGGGCGTTAAGTAGCCTGTTGGCAGTGATAGAGGAAGCGTGTGGTTCACTTTATTTAGCTTAAGTTAATATATCTCCTTTAGTGGAATATTTATTTACATCAAATATACTCAAGTCATCCTTCTGTAAAGTGCCCTAAAACCCTTCTGGGAATGCCTTGAACATTTTTGGCTCATCCTCCTCCCTCTCCCCTTTCAATGGAAGCAACTTTCAAAGATCTGCTACCTCAATTTTTACTTCTAGTTCTGAAAGAAAAGAGAAGCCAAACCCAGCCATCTACCATTAATTTTTTTTTCTAGGTGCAAGGGAATGTAATGCATTTGTGGGATGTCAAATTCAGTTTAATCACAAGTCATATAAGGGTTTAGGTATTCATGGGAAAGGAAATAATTGTGCAGGCTCTAGGAATTAATTTAGATCATAAAAGGTTGTCATATAAAAGTTTTCCTTCAATTTCCTCAGGAGGAGAGAAGTTACTGAAACTTAAAAACTGCAGGATGTGAAAAGTGTTTCAGGAAGGAGGAGAAGGGTGGGATCTTGTTTCTGTCATAAGCAATTGGTTGCCCGTAATGACTCTGATTACAGGAGAGAAGAAATACAGAGGTGCTGTGGTTATATAAGTGTTATTTATTATTAGTCCTTCTCCCCCCTTTCTAACTTTATGAAGTTGAACTTTATAGGACTAATAAAAGGAGTGGATGTGCTGTGGAGGGTTGTTGGCATTGGCAAATAGAGGATGGGAGCTGATCAATTTTTTTTTTCCCTTTTGTGATACACTTTGCCCAAAAGTTGACTATCAATTTGTATGAAGTATCTGAGCTGTGCCTTTTTTCTTTTTCCTGCAGGATGGTATGTGGTCTGGCAGTTGTTTTTGTCTAAATTCAAATTCCTGAGAGAATTGATAGGTGACACGGGGTCCCAGCAGGGAGACAACGAGCCTTCAGAGACTGAAACTGAACAGGAAACTCCGCCCTCTCCTCAGAGAGCGAGACAGAAATCGGTCCGGCAGCGAAGGGCACCTACAGAAGACACCACTTAGAGTACTCCATTGAACTACCACGTAACTGTGAATGGTTAACAGCTCTGCACTGTGTCCTTCCGTGGTGTGATCTTACTGAGAAACTGACACTGATCCCTGTGGACCTTTACTTCTGAGCTACCAATGGAAGATGCTACTGCGGTAAAGGTTCAGGGAGGGCTTCAGCAGAAAGTCACAGAATACTGGAAGAATGGAGGGGTGGAGAAACATCTCCATCACAAAAATGCTGAGCTCCTGTATCTCCTGTCTCAGTATGCAGAAGAAGAAGAGGTCCTGGACCATAGGCTTAGCCTTTGCATTAGTCTGAACATTGTAAGCATTTCAGACTTGAAATAGTTTATAAATTATTTTTTCTTTACGGCATTGTAACTACATATAGTGAAATTGAGTTTTATTTCCTTAGCTGTATATGAATATATATATTTTTTCAACCTAGAGAAAGCACGTGAATTTAAAAATCAGTTGAAAGAATATCCTGCTTTAGAACGTATTCTAAAATGAGATTTTAGTTAAGTTCTTGTATATAAAAAAGGTAGAAATGAAATATGAAAAATCAGATGCATATGATTTGGAGGTTTTTATTATCTCCTCTTTTTTAAAAAAGGAGATACAAAGAAAGCAATCAGGTGGCAAGACCTGTTTTCTTGAGTTTGGTATATAAGAAGGGTTATAGGTTAAACAGTCCTGCTAAGCTTGTGAATGTTGTTCCTGAACCTTTTTCTCCAAGTCCAACCTGTCCAAGAAGGTGCCTGGGCTGTGCACTACTCACTGCTCAGTATTCTGAAGTGTCATCTTTGGTGTTCGGATACTGAGCACTTCTCTAGCTCTCTTTGTACACCTTTACATCAGGTATTTGGTATCTGACATAACTTCTCCTGGAAGCAGTGAAGGCTCTCTTACCAGTTTGTCAGACATAGCTGGGACACTCTGACAGTGTTCCAGCACGGAGTTCGGTACCTCACATTTGCTGGAGGACTTTAGGATTTTTACCAGTAATCAGCTGTTGCTCCTGTTTTCTCTGAGGATGAGTTATACAGCTATTTTGACATTGCACTTCAGAATGAAGAGCTCCACTTCTGTTTATCTAGCAGCTCTGAAGATTGATGCATGAGATTTTGGAAGGAGAAACATGCATGTACCACCTCTGATGTGTGTATGAGAGAGAAATACCAATAGGTCTTGTTTTGAACAGCTTCAGTGTTCTCTCGAAGTTTGGATATGTGGTAGTGTTTGGATCATTGTTCCGTGTATAAAAACTTAATCAGGACTTTAAAATCAGTCTTGTATTTTCAGCTGTTAAGAAGTTTAAACCTGTAGCTTCCAAATTGTGGTTTGGTTCAATTATATGGCTCAAAGCAGCAGCAGCAGCATTTAAGTTTTTCATCAAATAAGTCTACATCTGGGAAAACAGCACTGTTTTAGTGCCTTTATGTTTTAATTTGTCAGTTTTGAATAGTGTTCAAAATCCGGTTAGGGGCATTCACTTTTTAAAATCATATGGGTGTTTCAGTATTAAAATACATAAGGTAAGATCAGCCCTGACTTTCTTTTGGAGTCTAAAATACTTTGTTTTCTAGCATGTATATATTAAGCATAAGATTACATTTTGAAGCATGATTAGGCAGTGCTATGCACATATCCTATGAACAAGAAATGTTAAAATACTGATTGTCTCCTTCTTTGTCCTGTGTGCTGGCAAGGGAATGTCTAATGATGGTTGATTGTTTTTTCTTTCTTTTTTTAATTAGTAAAATTCCCATTTATTCAAACTGAGCAAAAGCAATCAGATTCTATTCCCTGCTGCTTTCCATTTGCCTCACACAACTTACTGTCACAAATTTCTTGTGTGCTTGTCTTGTCACATGGTGAGACTTTCAGTCTAGCAGTGCTAATCAAGTACTGGTACATTTTTCGTAAGAAATTAGCATCTTTGTCTTAAGCTTTGCTGATGTAGGCTTACAAATAAAGATCCTTATTCTGTACTGACATAGGATATTGACACTCCTCTGCACTTCTCTTTACCTAGACTGTAATGCACAGAAGACAGAAAAAGGCTGATGCCTGTACTGTCCCTGGCTAATCTTGTCCCTGCTTCTAGGAGCTGTGAAGAAATGTGAAGTTATGGCAATACACATAGCTAGTTCAGGGTAGCTCTGAAGAGGCAATGATCAAGACTCTGGAGCAAGATAATGAAGGAGAAATCTGTGTGAGTTTGAAGGTGGACACTGATCACATATGCAATAAGATGGATGTGGAACCTCTGGGTAGCTCTTCTGCTCTAGCCAGACAACTTCCTTCTCCCTTCCTTGCTGTCTGTAGATGCACATTTCACTCCCCAAAGTTATTTTCGTCTCTTTCTTTTTTAAAACAGCAGATGCTGTTTTTTTAATGTTGTGATGTAGCTGCCAATAATGCTGTCTGCCTAGTGTATAGCTTTAATGATCTTACTAGTAGCAGGCCAAAGGTATATTCTATAATGTGGTTTGGAAGAATTTTGAAATGCTAATGTCTTCAGTCAATGCATAATTTTTGATGAAGGAAACTGTAGTGAAATCTTTGTACTGGGCACTTCATGCAAACGTGCAAGAGTGAAGCTGCGTGTGTGGGACGCGTACTTGTGACAAGACCTGGGTTGTGATTGCTGGCAGTCCAATATACTCACGTCTTCAGGTGTTCTTACCAATGTCCTTCTGAAAAGGTAGTGGTGGGTAAGCACTTAACTTTGAATTCACCCATCCAAGTCTGAAACCTTGTGAAGGCAACAGGTGACACAGTTGGTCTTGTTTTGTTTAGTGGGATCTATTTTTACAACTATTGCCTTATTGTTGCAGCCGTTATCTTGAATGTATTTTGGGTTCTTATTTTAAATATAGTCATATCATCTTCGTTGCAGGGGCTGTGTAACTTCAAATAAGCAGTAATTTCCTGTGTTGTATGTGACAGTGCCGCAATTTGTGATCACGTTGCTGCTTAATATCAGGTTTTACACTGAACTAGACCTGTGTATGTCCTTCTGTTTTGTTTGGAAATGACCGGCATAAAGAAAGTGTTCAGCATGGTCATTTGCTTCTTCAGTGTTACGAAACTGTACCTAAAGCTTCTGTGGTTGTCTTGTCATCATTAACTGCTGTGGTTGTCTTGTCATCATTAACTGTTCTTTTAACTGACTGCACAGATGAAAAA
The DNA here is from genome assembly GCA_013400955.1 of Drymodes brunneopygia. Classification (NCBI taxonomy): domain Eukaryota; kingdom Metazoa; phylum Chordata; class Aves; order Passeriformes; family Petroicidae; genus Drymodes; species Drymodes brunneopygia. Next base: position 308,771 of record VZTZ01007909.1, on the reverse strand, counting down.
TAAAGTAACCAGACTTGATATGAATATTTGACCTGAGTGATTTTCTGACTACATTTTTGAATGGGATTTTGTCTGTAGAATTATACTGCTTGCTTGAATGTGAAGCACTACAAAAGAGGACTTGTCAAAAGTCATATTCTAGCTGGTATAATACCTGCAGATGACTTCATTGTCAAGGGCAGGTTAATATGTATATTTTAGAGCAGTTGTTAGTAAAGGTGTTTTTCTGCCTCATACATTGAAGGTTGTACTTTCATTTTAGCAACTAAAAAACCCAAAACAAACAACAAACCCCAGAAAATCAAACTACCTCCCCGCTCTGCTTTTCTTGATCCTTAAGACTGGTTATAGACTCTAGTTTTTCTAAAATAAGTGTCTTGGTGAAGTAGGAGTTCTTATTTTGGAAATGAAGATGTACAGGAGGAGGAAGTGAGAACATGCTTCATCCCATACTGCTTCTGTTAAGTGAAATGCATACATTGTATCCTTGGTTATTTTTTTAATAATCAGACATGAGGATTTTGAAGAAAAATCTGAAATACCTTGAAAGAACAAACTGTTTTGCTGTTGTGTTTCTCACTTGTAAAAACAGGCTACTAATGGAGTGCAGCAAAATGTCCTAGTGTTATGTGACTTGAGCACCTGGGTCTTTTCACCTCAGAAAGTTGGATTTGTAAGTGGTGTTGTGTGTTGAGGGTTAATATAAGTGAGAGCAATCAGTGATGGGCAGCTGGTGTCAGGTGCTTGTGAAACACGTGCTTGCTTTTCTGCTTTGGTGCTGATCCCAAGGAACCCCCTTGTGGTCTGTTCCAGTGGGATGAAGAAAGGTGCCATTGTACAAGTTTGCCCCAAGTTCCACCAAAAGCTGTTTTAACTGGCACCATGCCTTCCCTATGGGCGCTCGTGTGCTGTCAGGGGTCTCTTGTCGCCTTGAATCTATGTAATTAAAATACACAATCTTTATAAAATACAAGCAGTGTTACATCTTGCTTGGGTTATACTTACATGAACATTTTTTATCTGTGATCAGACTGGAAGTTGGCAGTATGAATATGCTGGGTTTTATGTTAAATGTTTAAGGCACGAATATTGCTGTGTTCTTCATGTTAACTAGAAGCTCTTAAGTTCTGGTCATCTGTGGGTGTTTGTAATCACAGTGTTATTACCTCTGAAAGTTGGATGGAAGGGAGACTTTCTGGCACTGCTTCACAGAGCCTGGGAGAAGGCTCCTATCTGGTCTAGGGCTAAAGTTGACATGTAGCAGCGTTGGACTCTTTTTCAGGCAAAGGAATGGCAAGGTGGACCTGTGGGTGGACAGCATAGCATTACGGAATTAACAGAGGAACCAACCAGTGCTGATGTCTGAGGGTGCAGTCACCTTTGGAGGAGGCACAGCTGTGCAAGTCTGGGGGAGAAGTCTTAGAGGCAGACCTCTTACCAGCAGAAATCAAACCAAGACTAATGTCCTTATTTTCACAAAGAGGGACACTGCAATCAAGTACATCTTGGGCTTTATTTTCCGTGTTTCTAATCACAGGGCTTTTCAGCTTCCATAGTGAGAAATGAATAACTTAAATGTTCTTTTAACTTTGGTAGCTGAAAGACTAATATGCAGGGAAGGATGGGATGGGGCCATAATGTGGCCACTCCGGGGTCATTGTCCAAGTATTGTACACATGCTGTTTGTGGTGTACCTGTCTCTGCTGGCTTGTTTTGTATGTACTGCCACTGTGACTTCTCCCAGATGCTGGCAGTGTACTTGAACTGAGAAAGGTAAGGAGAAGATGTGATTCCATGAGGTCCCAGCCTGCAGACCAGACTTCTGTGAGAGCCTACTGGAGGCACAGCCCCCTAAAAGCTGTGCCAACCTTCACAGTCAGTGTGACAGAAATTAGCTCTCCCATAATGCCCCAGAGTTATGTAAATATTTCCCCGTTCGGTTATCCTGATTGGGCCGTTGGCCTTCCCACCCCTTGTTCCCATATAAATAACTTTTCCAGAATGTTCTCCCCTGTTCAGTACCCCGTTGGTTTGTACTCCACAGTCACACCCTCTGTTCTCATTGGCTCCCCAAAC
>VZTZ01007909.1:259274-306626 GCA_013400955.1 Drymodes brunneopygia | reverse complement strand
CCCCCCCCCCCCCCCCCCCCAGGATATAATGGCTGGGCTCTCCTTTGGCTCCGTCTTTGTCACTGACCTCTCTGAGGTGGGTTATGTTTCTGATCCCTGTGGGTGAAGACAATAATCTTAGTCTTGGAAGTCACTCAAAGGCCCTTCCCACCTCCTTGTTGTTGGGTGCCTGGATAGCCCTGCTGAGTGGGTGTGACTGTGTGTGAGTGAGTGGCCTCGGAGAATCCTGCAGACCAAGGGCACTCGGAGACGCACTCCAGAAGGTCACAGCTCCGGCCGTCGGGCACTCACCATCAGCTGGGGACTGCGACATCAGGCAGCTGACCTCTGCCCACACTCTGTTAAAACATCCAGCCTTCTGTGCAAGTAACAGTGAAGTTTCAAAATGAGAAGTTACATGTAACCTGCATCTTCCTCAGATAGGAGAATACCTTGTTCTATGTCATACCAATTTCCTACCCTCTGCACTAGAGTATTTTAACATTTTTTATGAGGAATCGAAAGCCTTCTACCAGCAAATTTGTTCACAAGTAACACAGGCTGTGGCTCAAAGCAAGTTTTGTTACTAATGTGTGCTAAGTTGAACTGCTGGGGCTGTGTCAACACTGAATTTTTGTTGAAGTCAATCTTGAACAGTGCCCTGCTCCTTCTTATTTAAGGACTTAATCAGGAGCGTTCTGTCTTTGTGAGAACTTCTTGCTTATTTTGAGTTAATTGCAGTTCCTGTGGCAGATGAGTTTTTTGATGCCAGATGATCAGATGTTGGCACTTTCCATGCTTAAAAACGTTAGGCAATTTTCTTGCCATGGTGGAATGCATCAAAATCTGTCTCTAGCACTCCGCTTGTTCCCAACATGAGTGGTCTCAGTTTTTAGAAGTATAAAGAGTTGCTCCCCTCAAGTTCTGAATAGACCCTGCTTTGAGAACATCCTCAGAAGCTCATCTAATTCCAGCCCTCCCTGGCATGGGCAGGGACACCTTCCACTAGACGGGGTTGCTCAAAGCCCCAACATTTTCAAGGATGGGGCATCCACAGTTTCTCTGGGTAAAATCACAAGGTTCGTTTAACAATTGTGGCAGTGAGGTACTAGCAGCGACACTTAGGGCAGCCTTAGTTTTTACATTTTCCAAAAGATTCACTCACTGAGAGTAGACTTGATTTTGCTTCTCCTTCTCCCTGCTTCCCGGATGTCCTTGCATTTCTCCTGAGCCCTGAAGTGATGGCATGGATAGTGGCAAACACTTATCCCTGAACCGGCTGCTTAAACAGGTGAATTGCTCGCAGTGCAGATCCAATCTGAAATACTAAAGGAAGAAATAGGTAGTAAAATCCTGGAGCCTCGTAGTATGCCGATTGGGTGGGAAGGGCGCGGTGGGTCGGGCTGTCGCCACTAGATGGCACGGGCCGCCAGGCTTTGGGGACGGGCCCTCCTGGCAGCGCCGGTGCTGATGCGCTCCTTTGCCCGCGCTGTCGAGCTGGTGTTAGTGAGTTTGGGAAGTACAAGGGCAGCTGCTTGTAGGAATTGAGCCTGGCTCTTGTTTGGCTGCTTGCTGCGTGCCAAAAAAGCTGTGGGAATGCGTGGAGCCTCGTGTCTAGGGGCATTCGTGCGTTGCTTTACTCTGTAAAGGAAAGTGACCTCAAAACTATCTGCCTCAGGAAGGGAGGTCTCAAAAAGGCCGAGAGAGGTCTGCTTTGCTTAACTCTCACAGTGCTTAAGGAAAAAAAAAAAAAAAGCCTGCAAAACACACCACAGCAGCACTTCTTCTTAGGGTTACAAACATCCTGTACCAGTGTCTACAGCAGCTTAAGAAAAGCATTGGTTTTGTGTGGTTTTTCCCCAGTCTGATGGCAAGGGTAAGCTGCCTGCTGTCCAGATCTCTTCAAAACCAGTTCTTGACAGAGCATGCTCATGCTTCTCACAGTTTCACTGCAGAGATGTGAGGTGAAATTCTGTCCCATCAAAGCTGGTCTAAATCCTGCTAGTTACTGAGCAGGTAAAACAAGGGCTTGTGATCAGCTTACTTTAAAACCTTCTCCCAAAGTCTAATATTAGTCTAATATTAATATTAAAAAAATAACGTTAATAGTGCAACATTAATATTAGACTTGGGGACAGAGAGCCTGTGTAACATTTTCCTTGCATCAAAGACCAAAATCCTTGAGAAAAGCTAGGGAATATGGTGGGAGCCTTGTTGACTTACACTGCTGATGACTGTATTCAGGCCAAGGGAGGAGGAAGCAGTGTGGTGCACAGGGCTTTGGAGAAACCTGTTTTCCCCTTACTGAGTCCCTCATTTATTACTCAAGGCTTACAGTGAGTCCCCATTAGCAAATCTAGCATTTACACTTCGAGGGTTGCTGGCATTAAAAACTAGCTTTTTTTTTTTTCCAGTCCATGTGGCTTGCCAGTGAAATTCAGACTGTGCAGGTGTGTGCCTAAGGAGTCTTCATCTGCTGTTTGGGTCAGGAGGGCTGCAGATCTTGTGTTAGTGATCTCTAGTGCTTGCAAGACAGTTGAAGTCAAAACTGAGAACAAATGCTGGCATTAAAAATTGGGCTGTGACACCCAAGCAGGGCTGAGGGTGGCATTGGCTCTTGTACCACTTCCCTGCCTGTCAGCAAGCAGCTCCACAGGGAGCACAAATGCCACTGGAAAGGAGGTGCTTGCCAATGCTCTGGACCACTGCAGCTGTGGCCACCTACCCATCCTGTGGGAGCCTGGACAGGAGGAAGAAGGCTCTGCCCTCTGGCCAGCAGGAGGAACAGCTGAAGCCATCCTTTTGTATATGTGGTGTTCAAAGCTAAAAAAGACAGAGCTTCTATTTTTCTCTTGTCCAGACTCCAGCCTGAGGCTGACTAGCCTGCATCTGTCTACAAAACCAGGAAATACTTCAGTCATGCTGTATTTTCTCCCTTCTCCAAGGCCTCAGTTCATGTTAGGTGAGATGTGCTCGTCATCTTTAACCAGGACTGGAGGGTGCTTCAGAAGTAATGGTGATGGACAGCAAGGTGAGCCTGTCCTAGGGAAAGGAAGAAAGTACTAGGGTGAGGCGAATGTGGTGGAGGTGGTGGGTTCAGTGCATGCTTCCTGCTCAGGAAACACAACAGACTAAGGACACTGCTTCAAGGTGCAGGTACATGACAGGGAGCAGTGTCTTTCCTAGGATCAACAAGCACTTCAGTGGTGGCTGCAGCAACAGATTTCTTGGGATGTCCCACATGTATATAAACACTTCATACAGTAGGCAATGAAAACCTGCAGTCTGCTGCCACAGGTTGTCACAAAGATAAGGTTGTGAACCTGTAGATACCAACTAATGGATACTTCCATGGGCAAATCCCAAGTTTGTAGGATAGTGAGAGGTTTAGTCAGTGTTGTGTTTCCTAACATCCAATATTCAATGATTGTGAGCACTAGGGAGAGTCAGCTTGTGAATGTATGCTGAGCAGACCCACCTGCCCCTTCAGAAATAGAATATGGGACTGTGTACTCCATGGCCTGACCCACCTGGGAAGTTCTTACTTTCTTAAATGTTGTCAGGCTGATAGCTAGAAAAGCTCAGAGAACAAAACCAGTGGAATACACACACATCCCCTCAACTAAAAAAGTCTCCAAAGTCAAGAAGAAAGAAAACCCTTCCTCTGTTTCACAAACAGCTGTCCTACTTACTGCTATGAACAGTCAGTAAGAAGCCCACATGGGAGGAGATGGCAGCCTTTCCTGCCTGGGATGCCCTGCACATGAGCAAGATCAGCAGAGGCCAGAGCTGGGCTCTGCCTTTGGGCTTTGAGCTGCAGCCAGCAGGTGTGAGACTGTCCCACCCTCCTGTAGCTGATTTCACCTGTGTAAGGAAACTGAAGAGCTAATTAGTTCCTACTTGTGCACGAGGTATTATTTATTCTTTACCTAAAGTGCAAGGGCTAGAGACAAATCAGGCCTGGTGGACACAGGCACTGCTGTGCATGTGGAGTGAGTGCTAAAAATAGATGCCAGCTGGTGATAAAGCCACAGCTGTGGCTTTTGTGTGTATAAGGCTTGTGCCTTCATTGTTGTGCCTGTGGAAGAGCAGCATTGCTAAGGAACAGAGCCTGCTTAAATGGCCTTCTATCTGCTTGTCATACAATGTCCCCTGGGAAGCCATGGATGCATTCATGTAGGAAACATTGAATTTCACTTTTCTACTTGATTGGTTTCTTTATAGGATGAGAAACTGTGCAATGATCACAGGGCATGGAGATTTTATGCTCTGCTGCCTTGCCTGGAAGTAGAGGTTGGCATTTTCTGCTGAAGTTATTACTTATGAGTAACTTACGTGGGTCAGATGGGCTGCTCCAAAGATTTTGGTTTGCTGTAGAAGAGATGCCACAGGCTCCTGTGTCTGCCTATTACGGGAATCTTAGCAGAAAAACTTAATTGTAGCAGAGCCCCTCTGATAAGTTGCTGATGAGCTGTAATGGCTCCATATAAAATTTTATGGATTATGGGATTTCCCCTCATGCTAGAACAGCCTGAGGCAGAACCACTTGCTGGGAAACTGGTCAACTGCAGGAGTATGGATTGTGTGGTAATACTGGTATCCTGTGCTGGCCTCCAAGTAGGTGCTTTTGTTTTATCCAATAACGTGTTGTTGGTTTGTGGGACAGAAGTAGCTTAGGAGTGTCTTGACACTTCTCTATCTGGTTAACAGCTAATGAGCACAGTGCTTAAATACCAGACTTTGATTCCTGTGCTGCCAGCTGCCACTGCAGGTCACCGCATAGGCAGTGCCTGGCTGATGCAAGGCTTTGCTTGTGTCATTAAGATACACCGTTCAGAATAAACACTTTAGAAGGTTTTGTTTGTTTGTTTCTCAGATATCGTGAAGAGGATAACAAAAATACGAAAACTCTTTCAGCTGGGTGTACATACTCATCATGTAAAGTACTTACTGTTTGCAGTCGTGTCATCCTCATTCCCATATGAGGAAAAAACCCGACAAAAATGGGATGAGGCATATGTGCTGATAGTGGAGAAGCATTCAGAGTAAATGAAAAAAGACTTCCACAAAACATTTCTAGCTAGAAGAAGAAAGCAAATTTCAATTTGTCAGAAAATAATTTTGAAACCAACACTTCAAAACTTAAGAGTTGTTTGACTCTCCTTTAGCCTCTCTTGGTGATTCAGCCCTTCCTGTGCTCTCCCTGGAAATGAGCGTCTGAAACTGCATGTTACACCTTTCCAGCAAGGCAGAGATATATGCAGGATTACTTATGGAGGAGAGCTAAACCTCACCTATCAACCACTCCTGTGACCTTAATGAAATCTGCCTCATTTTCCTCCTCTCCTGTGTTTCTCTGCTCTGGTACAAGGAAGAGCAACCTGACTCAAGAATCCTTCAGGCTGGGAGATCCTAAGGAAGGAACTCTGTAACCACCTGGACTTTGCACTGCTGCGAGCGCAGAACTGGCGAGAAAACTTCTGGGAGAGTGGAGGCATGGAGGTGTGAGTTACCTGCATGTCCAGCTTTTCCCCCATCTGGCACAGAGCATGTTTTAGTTGATGGGCCTTTGGAGCCAGGGCTGATTGCAAAGGCTGGAGTCTGTCTGAGGGGGAGGTGGCAGGACTGAGGGTACTCAGCTTGGATGCGGGTTGTGACATTTGCTGGCTCAGGATCCAGGAGTGCCCTGACTTGCTGAATCCTCAGGACCAGTGCTTTGATGGTACCAATGCCAGCTTCAGGCTTGATGGGCCAGGGAGAGTCCATGAGTTTCTACAGTGTTTTAGTGTTCAGGTTGTGACTGGAGCTGTGTATGTGGCCACACCAAGTTTCAGAAGGCAGGTCTCCAGGTAGAATTCATCATCCTCAAATTTTAGGAATGTATTATGTGGTCATTTGCACCTGAGCTGCTTGTCTTGGCTGCCCTTGAAGACCTAAGAAGATGTAATCATTGGAGCCTGTTGATGATTTATCCTAAAGTAGATTTAATCATATAGATTGGACTCTAGTCAGTTTAAAGGGGACTCTGGTGATATTTCACATGCAAATGCCTATAAGTAGGCAGGATGAATTGCATCTGAGGTGTGTCACACTGAGAGTAGATACAGGCTAATCCAAATTGAGGCATTTCTGAACATCACCACCCCCATGAAGAGAAAAGGAGGGAGTGAGGAAGAAACTTTCTCACTTCTGTATCTTGGTGTCTTCAGCAGCTCTACTTCTGGGATGTAGCCAGTGGTTCTGTGTAATGCCTGCATTCAAGGGACCTGTGGATTTCCACCTTTATTCTCAGTGAGCAAAGGCAACTCCACCTTCTGCTGTTTCATGGTGGAATGAGGTGTCCTGTGCAGTGCAGCCCTGCTCTAGCAATGTCCATTTGGTGATTGTAGCAATTCCCATGGAAGTCATACGGGTTTCCAGCAGGGCTGTTGTGCTTATTCCTGTGGTACATCTGCAAGTGGACAAGTGAAAGCTGTGTCTAGAGCAGTGAGGCCTGAAAAATAACTGCAGGTCAAGCACTGCAGAATGCACATGCTCATTCATCAGAAATTAATTTCTCTTTGAAATGCCTCATGAAGAAAAGCCAGGTAAGTTAACTTCTCCCCTTCTGGAATGCAAGTTAATCACAGGTACTTGTTTCCAGCTCAAGTCACCTCCCGAGATAAAAGGCTTTTGGGTGGGCTGCTCCTAACATCCTTCATAAAAACAAAGCATAGGGTGAAAAAACAGTAAAAGTCTATTTTTTCTTTTTCATGTTCATGGCCACTGACCCTTGTGGCTTTTTCTCTTTGAGCTTGACTGGGAATAAAGGAGGACTTGAATCACTGCACAGCAAAATGCCCTGGGGTCTTTAACTGCACAAAAAGTTATAAGATTTACTTTGATTCCTTTCTGTAAGAAAATTTCAAGCTGGAGCAGGCTTTTTAATTTTTCTTTTCTTGTCCTCTGTTCTCCTCTTCCAGATTTTTCTGCTTGTCTTTTACTGTAACCTTCATTTGACTACAGTTCAGTCTGCCTTCATATAAATAGCAGATGCTTCTGGGACATTGTTATTGTGCTTTCCTGGTTGGCAATGATTTGGGCAGCCCTGGCTGCAGTGTTGAGCAAGATAAAGATGACTAAGTAGGAAGCTGTGAAGGGCCTCTTGAATTTGGTTTCCTGCAGCTTTCCATCAAGGAAAGGACCCTAAACACTCTTTCTGTAATTAAAGGAAATTACACGGAAGGAGAAAAAAAGTCCTCCTGGTCTCAGAGGACAACTCCCCCCACTCAGCAGCAGGATTTTTACATCCCTCACTTGGCTGACAGGAGCTGATACTCTGTGGGCGCGAGCCTGCACGGAACCAGGGAACTGTGATTTCTGCCCGGCCTTATGCAATGTGTAACCCTCTGGGAGTTGGAGGACCCATGGATATGAAGAGTCCAATAGCAACAAGATGAATTCCTGTGAGGAGCATTGACTCGGTGGCCTTTGCTTCTGGGGGCCTGGGGCCAGAAGTTATACCGAGAGAGGTGCAGAAAGAAGAAAGCAAACTGCAGCTCAGTTGTGGGCTGAGCCAAGCCTGATGCTGTCTGCTGAAAAGACAGAACTGAAGCACAAACTGCTGTGAGTAGGTTACTATTGCAAATTAAACCCCAGGAGAGATGGGAAAGCGATCTTCTGCTCAGCACTGCCTCTCCCTCTGAGCATTTCAGCTTCTCCTGTTTAGCAGTCCACAACATCTGAGAGCAAAGACTGTTTCTGCAGAGACAAGAGTTTGTCAGGAGGCACAAAGAGCTTTTGCTCATGGGATGGGCAACTACTGATTTTCTGCTGCCCTGGGAGGCTGAAGAAGAGGCCTCCACAGCAGCTGGCAGTGTGCATGCCCAGACTGTGCCCTGAAATTTTGACCTGAAACTATCCTTGTTGGTCCTTTGCTCTGGGGAGCCACCCCTAAGTGGTCCTAGCCACTGACCTGGAAGGTGGGGGGATGAAGAGCACCCTGATCTGAACCCAGCAGCTTCCCAAGAGCTCAAATCAATGCCCTGAGGAGGTGTCTCTTCCAAGGTCAGGCAGATGACTGGCTATTCCATACTCTGCAAAACGCACTGGCACTGAAGGCTAAATATTTGGGCTTTGAATGGAGAATGATGTACTTGGGTTTCCTAAATTATCCCAACAGCCAGCAATATGTCCAGCATGGTCAGGCCTTGTTAGTGATGTGAACTCCACTCCAAATTTAGCTCTAATTTAATCAAAGGAAAATTGTCTCTGGGCAGTACATCAGAGGAAAAATGAAGTTACTAAGAGTCTGCTACCCCTCATGCACCCTCCCAGGAGGTTCAAACATCATTCCTGCTCTCTGTGAAGTCAAGAGGTTTATAATAGGGCTGGATTAGATACTTTTCCTGCTGCTGTTCACTTTATGCAGGTACTCTCAAGCCTGGAATTCAATGTCCTCTTCAAGTCAGAAGAATTTCTGCGAAGGACTGTGCAGCACTGGATACAACTGTAGCTTCACTGTGATGTTGAAAAGCCACACAGCTATATCCAGGCTCCTGGACAGAGAAAGCTGCTGTCATAGGTGGAAGTTGGATGCTGATAACAAAAATAAATTCTTTTTAAAAATACCCCAAATCTCTATTATCTAGACAGTCCCATCTCCGAGATGGGAAAACCTTCTAGCAGAAAAAGGGCTCCATTGATTTAAGAAAGATGCACATATGCAGCCTTTGAAACTGCCATAGTAACAAGCTAAGATGAAATGAACAGGCATATTTCAGAGTAGGGAGGAACTCTGTGTCATCTTCTGGGACTGACATGACCCTCTCTTTGCCCTGGAAATGTTTCTGTCTAAATGTCAACTAGAGCTGTGGACATGGCGAGAGGAGAAATGGTAAGGGAAGGTTAAGAACTACTTTTGGAGAAAATCCCATGAGCTTCTAAAGCCTTTGGATTGAGATTGAGGCATGTTAAGGTAGAGCAGGCAGCCTGGAAGTGGAGGCTTAAGAAGGAAAAGCTGGATTTGGATCTGAAAAGCTGCAGATGCTTGGCTTGTAGGCAGAGGGAAGGTGTCAGTGGTGTGACAACACTGAGGAGCTGGTGATAGCTGTGGGAGGGACACTTGTGAAATGCAGCCCAGATGTTCGTGTCAGAGAGTGCCAAAAGCTCCAGGGCCTAGAAGTTATGGGGGATGTGAAGATGCTGGGGTGTACTGTGGCACCAGGAAAAGGTGTGAGAAGTGGGTGTCCTTCACTCATATTGGCTGAGCTGGAACAGCAGGCAGCAGAGGCTGCAGCAGGGCAGGAGCTGCACAACCCTCATTTGCAAGAAATGGTAGCAGCAGGGGCATGTGCAGTATGAATTATGTCCTGTGTCATACTATTATGAATTGGTAACTTCTCTAAAATCTGCTCATTTCAAGGATGGCTTTTGCCTGTTTTCTTTCTCTCTCACTCACCATCCTGGAAGAGGAAGGAAGTGTTTTTCTAATTGACATGTAATAGTAATTACTTAATGTATAGGGTAAAGAGCCATGTGTGTTCTGCATTTGCCACTAGCGTGAGGCAGGCTTTTTTTCCACACTGGCCATCAACTTGGTTGCCAAACAACAGCAGTTTCTTGACAACTGCATGGGGACATAGTGGCTCAGGGAGAGGAGCACAGAGGCTCTAGTTTCTATTCTGAACGATTTTGTTTGTCCAGTCCCTTCTTTGTTGTTAGTTGACCTCTTTAAATTTAGTAGGGGAACAAAGTGGAGCACTCTGTGGAAGCAACCCTGCATCCCCAGCTGCCACCTTGAAAGGACGTGGTGAGCCAAACCAAGCACTTTGCTCTCTAGGTTTTCATTGCTCTTACGCTTCCTGGCAGAGATTTTCATCAGCAGCCAAAAACTGGTGCAAGGACAGCACAGCTCTGGGCTTTCTCTCTCCTCCTTCCACCCCTGGGTGTTTGACAGGAAGTCGGGTCACGACTTCACCAGTAAGTGCTGGAGAGGGGGAACAGGCCAGAATGGGTGGGAGGCACTGTATGTCCCTTCCTCTTAAATCCCCAAGTTCTCATTTCACACTTTAAGCACTGACCAGTGAAAAGATGGAGAGTCCTCATTTTAGAATGGCTTTGATAGTATTAGCAAGTAGCAATATTTTCTTTTAGTATGCTTAGAAGACTCTGAAAACAAGAAAAAATAAGACCAAGTTGGCTTTTTTTATATAAAAAAGCTAGTATATTTAATCATTTCAAAATGACTCTCTACAAGATAACAAACTGTAATACAGAGTTGCAATAAAGGTTCTGCTTTGGAAAGCACAAACTATTGACATAACCACTACACTTAGAAACACATTTTCACTTTCTAAGAATATACAGTGAAAAAAATGGACAAGGAAATCCAAAAGAATCCCGAACAACAATAGTACAAAACAGGTTCACGTATATTGCTTTTTTGGCAACTAGCTGTAGGTTACAAAATCATAACTGCCCTTTCAGGATGTTACAGCAGGCCAAGCCTTGGAGCTCATCCTGAGCCAGCTGGGGTTGTGCTGGCTTCTACTGACCTTCCAAGAATGTTCTGCACTCTGGCACATTATGGTAGTGAAGAGTGGTCTTCACTCTAAGACAATACATTAAGGCTGCAGGATTCCATACACTGCTGAAATGGTTCTGTTACCTAAGACAACAAATCCCATTTCAATAAGGCACATTTGGCTACAAAATGGAAAAGTCAGGAGCCAGGCAGAAGTGAGAAGTGCCTCTTTTCCAGGTGCTGCTGGTCTCATGACCATGTAGTTACCAGCGATCTGGCAAACACTCGGAACGCATTAATGTGGGACTACCTTGAATTAATAAGGTCAGTAGTGTTTCTGCTTTAAAAATGCCAGAATAACCTGGAATTTTCCTGAGCTATTGCTCACTTTGAAGCACAGCTTTTAGGCTGGGGATTACAGGCAAATGGTGTTCTGTGACTTACTTTTAGGGGGTTCACAGACAGCAATGACGACAAATAAGCTGATACGGGTTTTGGAGCAACCAGCGTACGTGACATTTCTAAAGGAGCCTAACACTCTGCTAACAATTTTTAAGGGTCTACATTGAAAATTACTAGGTGGGACTGTGCATACTTACTGATGGAATGATCCCATAAAAATAGGACATAATTTTTGGCAATAGTGTAGTGCAGAAAGGACCAGTGCCTACGCAACAGAATTCTGGAAAAAAACCCAGTAGTTAAATGGAAGTCAGAATTGCAACAGATGCAATTAATTCCCAATAATATGTCCTAGAAAATTAAGTGCTATTTCTTCATTAAATTGTGTATATGCTATAGAGATGTTTAAATACCTGTTATTTCAAGTTAAGCTCTTTTCTTTCCATATGAAATACAATTTGTATGTTAATCCTTCTGAAAGGGATTGGTATTTTGAAACATTGCTCATCCACAGCCTCAAAGATGAGCCCAATGGATCCTGGGATGCCCTCAGGATAACTCTGAGTCCATAAAAAAGAAGGCTTTCAAGACTGTTAAATTAAATTGCCAATGCAAGGACATACAAAGTAAACGTGTGAAATTACATTACTGGGAATCCATCCACGGTTTTGAAATCCCATGTTGCAGTTATTAGAAATAGTGAAATCTGAATGCCAAAAGATATTAAATATATACAGTTCTGCCTTCCTCCTTAGAAGGGCCTGTTTCTTACATGGCCTAAATGCTTTTCTCCCAAATGCTGTATGCCTTGCTTAATATGTTGCTCATTGCAGCTGTGCATATATGTTGGTCAGAATGACCAAATGCTTCACACAACTAAGTAACATCAAGAGTAGTTAAACTTCACAGAATTAACCTATAGAAAGTAATTTCTAAGAAGGGAATGGAGTTCTATGAGAACCATTACACTTGCTTCATGGATTGCTACGAGTAGGTTTCACAACCAAGTCCATGCACCAGCATCAAGATGGAATGAAACAAAAAGAGTGCAGCATCCAGTTAACAAATATGCTGAGGAAACAGGCTGTATATACAAAATATATGCGCTGTTTACCTGACACGTAATTTTTAAGGTGCTTAATTGATGTTTTAGGGAAGGTAGCAACATATACATATACGCTGTGTATACAAATCTAAATGTGTATAAGAAACATAATACAGAACCAGACAATATTCCCAGATCCCTGATTTAATTAAACTCTAATGCATAAGAATGTATTTAAAATACTCAGTAAAAAATATCTAAAAAAAGATAACATTTACATAAAAATAGCTCCAGTTTGTCTGCTCTTCTGCTTTGCTGCTCACAGGTTGGATCCTGCTGGGTTTCATAAGGATGCCATTTGGGCCAGTGAGAGTTTGAACAACTGTGCATGTTGAGAGAGCTCTGTCACTCGGTCCACCATCTTCTGCAGGGATGCTGTGTTGGGGTAACTCAAGGCAGCCCCCTTGGTGGCCAGAACAACGCTCTTGAGCAGTTCACACAGCTGGTTGCTGGAGTTCATCACTCTGTTGCACATGTCCTGAGTCGTCATTTGCCTCGCCAGCGTGTCCCCAATGAACACGAGTTTGTGAGCGCTCAAAATGATGAATTTGCTGTGTGCCACGAAGATCCGAGGGGGCTGAGAAGAGTTGACACAACTGAAAAAGGCATCGATGGCGTTGAGAAGGGAGTTGAAGTGAGTCTCGCACTGGTCGGAGTAGAACAAAAGCAGGCGGCTGTCATGGGAGGTGTGGAGAGCCCGAGGAGGCTTCCATTTGGAGATGTCGTTCTCTACTGGCTTTGTGATCTCTTGCTCCAGACGTTGAAACTGATTGATCTGAAAGGAAAAGCAGAAGCTCTCTTCAGCAAGTATTCTCGTAAGATGTTGCTATGTATTACGATTTCACTTTGTGCCTTGGGACACCCCTGGGTATCCTACAGTGACCTTATGCTAAGTAAAAAGTATGTTTTCTAGGATCAAGTGCTTTGATTACCATAAATCCAAGCACACAGAGTTCAGAAGGGAGAAGCATTTAAAACACTTCATTTGCATTAAAAACTCCTGAATTTACAGGCTGTTGCTCATTTGGAGTATTCTGATATCACAGGTGAGAGAGATGGATCCAAGTGGCAGTGACTCCTACACAGTCTTTTAAAAGCTGTCATCTCTGTGGGATTTTGAGATGAAAACCCTTTAACTCTCACCTCCTCATTGCTTGTACAATTTTTGGCTATATGATATGGCAACAACATATTGAAGAATTAATATAAGGGAAAAGTGACAGCCCTCGATCTTGTGACCTACTTTTTTTAGCACTAAAAGTGATGTTCAGTACAATATTTAATATTGTATTTAATATTTAAGCTTATGGTATTGATGTTCGCTGAGCACATGTGCAGGTGCCACAGGTCATTCAGTATGATCCAGTGATTAAGGCCCTGGATGGTGGGTCAGGAAAGCCAAGTTCTCAAGCTGGCTTTGTGACTGACCTGCGGTGAGACATCACAGAAGCTTGCTCTTCCTCTGAGATAAACCTTTAGAACCCTTCACATTTTATTATCTGTATCCTTTGCACACTGCTAAGGGAAGGGCCCCTCCTGCTCTATTTGACCAGTGCTTCTTACGTGTGAGGAACGCTGCATTTCAGGGTGATTATACACCCAGGAGAACATACCTGATAGTGCTCTAGCTCCATTTTGCTCTGCTTGATGATGTTTTCTTTCTCCAGAAGCTCCTTCTGTTGCCTTTCAAACTCTTCTTTCCCCTGTTTTGCATAACATAAGAGACTGTGTTAAATCAAAACTGCTGCTGAGCTAAATGGCAGCTCACAGGTCAAGAAAGAGGCTGCTTTGTTTTGGTTTTTTCACTGGTAGTGCACCACCAAGAGTACAGAAAATCAAAGGATAGTGTGGTAGAGCAAAAGGCTATCACTGTTACAAATCCAACAGCACTATCTGACAGGAAGTAATCACCCTGGTGAAATTACTCTTGAATATGCATTAGCGTAGCAATCGATTGCTGCTTTCCTGCAAGCAGCTTCTACAAAAGCTGCTGACAATTCCTACGTGGCCTTGTGCAGAACAAGATGTTGGGTTTACCTACCTGCAGGTGAACATAATCGTAGTCATCCATCCAGCTCTTTTCTGAGCCTTCGCTGGTGGCACTGTAAGGGTGCTGGCCTTGACTCAGGAGCGGGGGAAGGGAGCTGCAGTGGTTCTGCACTTTTTCTCCATGACGCTGCATCTGAGGACTGTCATAGACACAGTCAGGAGCGTTCATTATATTCTCTGGTATGTTTTTGAAGCGGGAGCTGCCCAGCGCCTGTCTGAAGAGCAGCTCTGCATTGACACTGATAGTGGTGGTCAGCTGCTTGGCATCGTCCGGGACTGTCCTTGCCACCATAACAAACCGATCCAGGTCATCGCACTTGTTCTGCACTCTGTTGACAGCCAGGACATTCAAAGACCAGCTGTAGCTGTTCAAGTCATGACTGGTTTGGGTGAGGATCTGGTGCGAGTCCTCCAGCCTTTGCACCTCCCTCCTCATTTTGTTGAGGAGGCTGAACTCAGACAGGCAGGAAGCGTTGGCTGCCGATCCTTTGGCAAACTGGAGGTACTCCAGCAGTGACTGCTCTACCTTGTCCACGGCAGCATGAATTTCATTGATGTGTTTCTCCATATATCCATAGGACCGCCAGTCTGGTGTAATGAAGGCTGTGAGGTGACTGACAGCTGCCTCCACCATCTGCTGGAGGTGATAAAGCCTCTCTATAGCAGTGTCTGGATCAAGGATTAGTCTTTTGTCCTGTGCAGTTGATGCTGAATGAGAAGAGTCTTTTGATGTCGTTGACGACGTGGACATGTTACTCCTTGTGCTTCCTGTGCTGGAGAAAGACAACCTATTCATCCCATCAGTCACATCCAGTAAGCCTTTATTGTCTTGGAGGAGTGGAGGTGGCACATCATAGACACCTTCTCTTCCTTCTGCAATGGGACTTTCACTGAGTCCTGTCTGTTGTCCTGGGAATGCAATTCCTCTTGGGGTATCATAAGCATCTTTTTCAGGTGCAATTTGCTGTCCAAGAAAATGGTTTTGATGGTTTGTAGGGATGTCATAAACACTCTGTGTCTGTGGCATTCCACCTGGCAAAAATAGGCTCTCAGGAGAAAATCTATTAAGTTCTTTTCCAATTGCTTTGGTGGTGGGAGGAGGAATATCATATACTCCTTCTGGTCTTACACTGTGGCCCACTGGAGATGAAAAATCCTGCAAGTTTTCCCTCAGGGCTGTATCATCTTGGCATGCAGATGGAGGTGCAGCATAGACCTGAATCACAGAAAACAAAACATGAAACCTTTGACAAGAATAGTGAAATATTTCACATCTTCCATTTGGCCTATAAAATCATGGGCTGGAAGGTCTGCTATTGACTTTCAGAGAGTCAGCTACTTATCTTGAGTTTAACTGAGAGTCAGTTTTAATATCTCACCTTTTATCACTCATCTTGATGCAAATTCCTATAAGCAGCAAAATCCAAAAAGGCAGCATGCTGCCATGAAGAAAATGTAGGTCTAATTATCAATTTGTAGTTCACAATCTTAATTTTGATGCAGTGCTTTACTTTACCAGTTTTAACAGTGTAAAAACTGAAGAAGTTTCTGAAGTACTGAATCTCCTTTTCCTTCAGGATAATACATGAACCCTTGCTTGAACATGTCTTTGGCCAGACACAAAAATACAGGATCTTGTGGAAACAGAGTAATACTTACCCCTTTGGCAGGTGGTATGTCATACACTCCTAAAGCTTTTGCTTCTCCCATGGGAACTGGAAGTGCAGGCCCCTTAACTGATGTGGGGGGAATGTCATATATCTGAAGAAAGAATAAATTGATTACAGAAAGAAGTCACCTCAGGGAAAGCTCTGCTATCGGATGAGTTTTCATAGTTTCTGTGTTTCCTCTCAAAAAGTTTGAACATGACCTGAGCTCTTCAACATTTTTTCATATGGGAGAATGTCTTCGATTTGCCTAGAATTTTGGACAGTTAGGAAGAAATGCTTTTGCTAGGTCTCCTCTGGGCAATGGTGTGGACAGAAGGTTGGAGAGATGAAGTCACAGCTGACTTCCCTCTTGAGAGGTAAATCAGTCTATTACAGATACCTCTTGGGGTGAACAGGGAGCACGTGTGGCCAGAACTGATCACACCCTTACATCCAGGGTGGTTGAGTTCCAGGTCCTGCCAGCATCCACTCTACAGGTCTGTGGTCCTGGGGACTGACTGCTAAGGGTGCTCCCCAGAACAAAGATATATTTCAACCTCAGTGACATGGTGCAGCGAATAGATGGTGAAAACAGCTCCCTGCATAGCAGCTGTTCATCTAGGCGATAATTTTACCCTTACTGAGTGAATTACTGACAACTGTGCAACAACAAAGTGCAGGGGAAAAAAAATGTTCCCAGGCAGCAAGTTTATTCTGTTTAGATATACTCTTTGATCAAAACAGAAAGAACAAATGGGACTTTGGCGTTTGGTGTGCTGCCAAATCTTAGTCAACATCAAATAAAACTTTGAAATACGTCTGTGATCTGTGAATAAGCCACAGTGTCTAATTAAAACGTATTTTCTCTCTGAAATGAGAGAACTTGCCTTGCCCATAAAAGTCTAGTAGAAATTCATCACCTTTTGTGCTCTGTCAGCCCTGCTGGCACTTTTATTGGTACCTACCCCTTGGAGAGGGCGAACAGGGGGGATATCGTAGGCATCCTTCTGGTGCTTGGAAGGGAATTCATAAACATAACCTTGTCCTGACCTGACTGGTATTACTACCTGTGGGTAAAAGAAAAAGAGGAAACGTTAAGTCTCTGAGAATCTTGGCACATTCTCTCTGTAACTGCACAGGGTATAAACTATCCAGTCCTGTTAACATTCATGCTTCATTGGCAATGTTAGTAACACCAGTCTGCATACCCTTCTGAGAGCTGAACACCCTAAAATGAGTGTTAGTAGCTACAAATGCACCATTTTTTCTTCCCAGACCAGCCCTGACATGACTGTCTGCTAGTGCTCTATACTGTCTTCTATTTGTCAAGCACAGATTCTCCAACAGGTCTGAGAGCTTGGGCCTTTGTTCCCACTGAGCTCCCATCACCACACACCACACAAGCTGATGGTTACACCACCTACTCACTGAGATCAGGGTAGTGTACACTGATCCTACGAGGTGTGAATGTCCCCACTCATTGTCAGAGGCTTAAAATACTGTGTTTAGGCTCTGGGAGTCTAAGCCTTTGCTTGCAGAGGTATTTCCCACCTACTCCAGCAGGACTCCTTGTGTTACTGTTGTGCTCCATAGTACAACATCCTGGAGAACTAAGTGTGAGTTGTGGCTCTGGAAATTCTTTGTATAGAAAAGCCATGCTTAAACCTTCCAAAGCAGGATGTTCAATTTTGCTGTCTCTGCTTGGTTTTTCTATGTTAGTGGCTAAGAAATGGGAAATGTCAAGCCATTCTCGAAGTATATAATGCAATAACAGCCTCTGAAAAACAAGAAAGTTTAGAACTTACATTTTTTGACATTTTGTAAACCATTAAGTACCATAATGACTACAAATAAAATCTGGTGAAAAATAAATGCCTTTACTCTTGGACAGCATCTGCACAGCACAATTTCAGTACAGTGTGGTATAAAAGAAATGTTACCTAACCCCAAAAGAGAACTGGGTTTGTAGTGAAAATGCTGACATCTTAACCTCTGCTGGTGCTATTTAGCACTAAGAAAAAAATATAAATACTGTAACCCAAATGGCAAATCACATAGGCTCGTATAAGATGTGGCTTTGTACTCAGCTGGGGAAAATTTTATACCAGAGCTACCTAACTCTCCTTAGAAATGTATGCAAGGCATACCAACTGCTTTTCTATCCAAATGCTCAGTAAGGATCCTGGGGCAGTTTTTGCTGTAAGGAATCCTTGTATCCTGGCCAGATTTCACAGTGGGTTTTTCTCAACTGAGGTCTTCAGGGAAAGTTCCTCATGCTAACCCCCTACCTCTTCTCTGCTATGTTAGCAACACAGGCTTTCCTTCTCTTCACTTGCTGCCCACATTTGGCTGGGTAGTCTCTGTCCCTGTACCATGAAACAATCACAGGACTCCCCCTCAGGTGGGGGCGTTGCCAGCATAAGGACAGGTGTGATTAAGGGAGCAGCCCAAGGCAGCACCAGTCCCTGTCCTGACTGCGTGGGCCTTGGGGGAAGGAGGAATAGTCACACCTGGCAGCTGGGGGAAGACCAGGGCTTTTGCAAGTGCTTTTCCTTGAATTACTAATTTCAGAAGACAGGAACTGGAAGTGACACAGTCTCCAGAGTGCTGCGTATGAGAGAACTCCTGCTCAGTTGGGTGTGGGGCTAATAGGGCTTATATACATACGAGTTTTTAAAAAAATAATCTCAAAATACTGCATTTATGATAGGCCATTCCTGTCCCATAGAGTCACCTACTGCATTGTAAAAGGTATCAAAGGACAAAACTTCTAAGGAAGTTCTTTCTGAAGTTACTGGAAGCTTCCCATAATGGGTCACTCCAGCCAGTATCCCTCCCAGGCCACTCTCATGTAATATTGGGATTATTCTGTTTGCCAGAGAAAATTCTAACTTTTATCAACATCACTTCTTAATGCCTTTTCTGCCAGTGAGGGCTAGTGACCCGACTAGAATAGTTTGCCATACATGTTTTGCATCCTTTTTTTCCCCCCAGCTGTGTACTGCCAGTCAAATGCTTTCTAGCCAAGTCAAGAACAGAAGGATTTGGTTTTAAGCCATGTTTACTCAGAGGTTCCTCCCAAGAGCTCCAAAATTACAGCCATGGAGTTGCTTCAATGAGTCTTTCGGTGTGTTAAAGTGATCCTCTGGGAGAACTGACGATGTACAGTAAAAACAAGATGTACACTAAAAACAAAGGGCTGTTTCCTGGATAGCCCATCTCCACCAGCCCTTCTGCTGCTGTGAACACTCTGGCATTAGGCTGCTCGCTAATATGCTGGGAAACTGCTTGACCATCCCAGAGGAAAGAAACAACAGGGTGTTCATGGCAGGCAGCCAGAGGCCCCACGCAGCGCTGGAAGCAGGAGGAATGGTGCACTGCTGCAGTTTGGCTCTGCTTCACCTGCTGCTTGTGGCCTAGATGGACAAAGCAGGACTCAGGCTGTGCCAGGCTCCAAAAAGATATTGGTTGCTCAGTGTGAAATTTTCATAACCCCTTGCTCAGTTTTGTTCTGCTCCAGAAGCTGAACTCTATCCTAAATCCAGAGCAGGAGTAAAATTTGACCCAATCTCCTCCCAGCCTCTGATGTGTGATGCTTCTTACAGTCCTGTCCATGTATGGCACCTCTGCAGAAACCCTAGGACACCCTAGTTCTCACAGGTTTGCAAAGCACTGCTCTGGGAGTGTCTAGCTGTTGTTAAAGAAAGTGAGAGGTTAAAGCACAAAATGCTCGATTCATGACTAAAGTCTGCCTGCAAGTGCAACTGTGGACAGAAGACCTGAGCTGTCTGCAGGGCTGTGTTTAGCAGTGCACTCTACTTAAGGTGGCAATTGTTTTCCAAATAAAAATGCATCAGATGCTTGTATGTCTGTTCCTCTTTATGCTTTCGAAAAAGTTATATGAAAGGCAGAAATTATGACTTGAAGAAACCCAGCAACAACCAAGGTTTGCTGATAACATAAAAGACAGCTTTCTTCTCCCAGTGACTTGGGTATATTTTCCTGTGTGGAGGATTATTATCCAGTAACAACATGTTATGAACAATTTCACAGCACAATCCCCTGCAGATGATAATCTGGTCTGTACTGGGTACAAGAATGTTTCCTGTTGTACCTCCACTCCTCTTTCCTTCCAATGCTTTTCATTAAGCTAAACATACCTCTGGACTGCTTATTCCTGGTCAATTCAGAACAGAAGCACCCCTCATCACCAAAGCTTATCTTGAGTAAACATTTTGTATCAGTAATTAAAAGAATGCCCACACTACTTGACAAAGGGAAAATGTGGGGTATGTGTTCTTACTCTCATGACCTCACATGGGTCATCAGGACATGGAGTTGCATTGCCTCTTCTGTATGAGGAAGAGAGGGGTAGCTGGATGAAGAATGAAAGATACCAAACCCAGTCAGAAGTAACTTTTAATTTTGGATATTCACCCATAAATACATTAAATAAACTTGCTGCTTCTGAATAGGATGCTCAACCATTCCAATGCATTGTTGAACAATTTTTTATGGTTTTATTTTTGATGGTAGTTTACTTTTGAAGATGACTTCAGAAGGAAGAAGGTGACTGCAAAGGGAACATTTTACTTTTCCCACTTCTAGAATAGGGATAGCAGCCCCATCTGGCACTCACAAATTTATTTTCTAACAAATGTCATTGCACTTCATACCTCACAAGGATTATTTTTCCTTTTACCTCTTCTCTTTTAAGAATGCCTGTGGTCATCCAAGTATAAAAAAATAATCCTGCATTTCAAACCAGCAATTTTCCTTGTTTACGTGTTAAAGGAAACAGATGGTGTTGCCCACAAACTATCTAGCCCAACATTCTCAAAACATTGTTAACCACTTAATCCATGCAGAGCAACTAACAGGGACCAGCTTTGGCTCTGGTGAAACATGTAATGAGCCTTCAAACTTTCAGTACTGCAAAACAAAGACAACCAAGCAGAAAGTTTGTTCTGTTCTTGCTGAAGACCACGCTCTTCCAAAAGCAATTACTTGGGCCTTTTCCATGCCAATGGCATGTCCCTAACCAAGAAAAAAGAGCTGAATGTGCATGTACTTTACAAAATATCCAGTCCTGTGGTTCATTAAATCCCTCTTCCCTAAATATAGGGGAGGGAAAAACCAACATTCTATTTCTCCCAGGATTAAAATGCATGTTAGGCTGCAACAGAGAACATTCCTAACTACAGCAACAAGACCATTCTCGTGCTCACAGCAGATACACAACACTGTAGTTTACATTGTTTCACAAGGACAAAGAGCAAATAAACCTACTGAAGCAAACAAAATTACTCTGAATTTATAGCAGTTCCGTGGAGGGCAGAATTTGGCCTGCTCTCATGAACTGCAAATCCTGATATGCAGAATGATGGGAAACAAGTGAGTTTTACAGGTGACAGAACTGATCAGAGGTATGCTGCACCTCTGCAACACCTTGCCCCACCTAAACTACAGGCAGAGGGGAGCTAAAAAGGGCAGCTTGGTATTTCCTGGTATGGCCTCTCAACCCCAAGAGCTCACTGATGCCTGCTGACCGCTTTTACATGGATTTTAAATAGTGCTGTTTGAAGGTGGGCAAGAAGAGGCACATATTTTAAATTGGGATGAAGAAGAGTATTAAAACCTATTTTCCCCCACGATGCGCTCCTCTTCACGCCATGGGCAGGGCTCAGCAGATGATGAGCTACTGCCATCAACTGCTTACCCTGGGAAGAGTTCTGCCCCGGAGGAGGCCAAGTGGTGGAGCATGAAAGGGGGCTGGCATAAAGCCTGGATATGAGAAAAATGAATCAAAGTGTAAGGAAAAAAAAAAAAGTCATGTCTGTTTTCTGTTGTAAGTTATTTCTGTAAATTTAATATGAAATCCCAATTGTTGAAATTCAGTTCTTGAGCCTGTTAAGTGGATATATAACCTGGGCTCTTGGGCTTGTAGCAGGCATAAAATAGACAAAGAGAATATGGGGAAATATTATCAGAGAGAATTATGGAGAAAAACATTCCCTACTCTCTTGAACTCCTAGCCTTTTGCAAGGCAGTGGCAGGAGCCATTGAATGATGTCAGATCAGGCAGCAAACCATCTCTTGGCCCTTCTTTCTGTTCTGCTGCATGTACTTAGGAAGGTGTCTCTTTAAATGTTTTGAGGTTTTTTTCCCTTGGGAAAGGTTCAGTGGCTAAGTTGAACTGCAGGAAGGTTGAGTTGAAAAACAGAGATTCTAAAGTAATTTGGGTATTTGAAAGAACCTGGCTAGCTGGCTAAAACTGTCATTTTTACAGAAAGCACATAGAGTTTCCACTCATGTCTTCTGCAAGCTGCATCAGGATTTCCAGTGACTGATAATAAATTTCCTGACAGTAATACCCACTGTATCACTTTCTTTTGCCTGCTCAGAAAAAAACAAGCAATCATGTTTTTACTTATTTTTTTGCTGTATACAGCAACTAAGAGTGTATTTCCCTGGTGCCAATGAGTAAAGGTTGGAGTTTCACATGTGCTAAGAATACTCATATCAATGTTTGGGTTTTTAAGTTGCCATAGGTCTTAAAATCATGAACTCCTAACACTTTATTTTAATCCAAATAACGTATGAACATTGGGCCACTATAAAATGTTCTGGGGTACTGTTTTTTGCCAAGACTGAACTACTGGAGAGCTTTGATCACGTCTCACAAGCTGGAAGAGAGGGGAGGAAGCCTGTAGAAGCATTTCTTCTGATGCACTGGACTTGTAGCTGCAACTATGAGCTGTTTCTAGTGCTAAGGCCCAAGTGTCTCTGCCAGGCAAGAGGAAATGGACAGAAATTACTGTATTGATTTTTTGGGCTGGGCTGAGTGAGTTATCAGCTCTAGCAAGCAGCAGAAAGAAATGCAGCACCAAGGCACACTTTGACACCTCTGCTTGTCTCTGAGTGAGTGTTCACCACTGAGATTTCTTAGAATATTCAGATGTGTGAAGATAAGAGCACGTGACAAATACTACCCTGATCCAGAACTGATTTATTTCTTGATGCTGCTTTCATCTTCAAAAAACCTGCTTATTTTCTCCTACACTTTATCTCCATTTGTTGTCCAAGGCTACACCTATGAAGATTCTGCTGTTAAGTGCTCTCAAAAGCTGAAGCAGGTCAAGATGTCACTGATTCATGGTGTGCTGAATTAAAAATGCTTAACTTTGCAGGCTCAGGCATTTAAGCAGAAACTTTTAAATGTGCCTATGAAGTGCCTCACCAGTAGATGTGCAGTCTTAAAGAACGCCCCTGTGGTATTATCACGTAAACAACAGTATGTAATGAAAATGGGTGTTACAATTTTGAGGTTTTACTATTTCAACAAGACTTAAACAAGTTTTGGGTTGTGAGTCTCGAAGATATAGAGCAGAAGTTGTGAAACAAATTTAAAATTAAAAATGTGACATCACAAGCTGCCCTGGATTCAAGCCTTCGCTGCTGGTGAAGAGGGTATAACCAACTGCTTTGCAACTAGCCTAATCCTCACTTTTTAACTTCTGGTGTGACCTCTTCCATGAATCAGTACACAAAAGCAGGGTCATTACACTATTTTTCAGTTTTGTTTTTTTCCTAAATCTGAAGTGCAGGTTTATAGTCTTTCCAAACAATTTTTAAAAAAAATCTGTGGAGTTACATAAACGTCCTAAGCTCTGATTAGTATAAAATGACAGGGCTGTATGAAGTGTGGTGGAATAGTGCTGAACTTGCATGAGCTGTAGCTTTAGATGATAGTGTTGAATTTTTTCTCACTGATGTTCATGATTGCAAACTAAATGCAGATAAAAAGGTCTGTATCTTCAGATCTTACTGAATGAGCTGTACAAAGCACAAAAAAAAGCTCAACAGTTTTGTCACTGGCAAGATTTTTGACTGGGTATTTTTTTTTCTTTATTTTATGATGTTTTCATGACATGATCCTGCTCTCTTCCACATCAGCTCTACGGCTTTCTGCCAGTTGTGTTATGAGCAACATTTCTGCTTGCTTCAGTGGAACAGGCTTGGTGCTGGCTGGCCTTGAATTGCAAGGCTGACTGGGAAGGGGTATTTCCAAGATTCTGTTAAAAGTCATTCTAGCTTACAAAATGTAATTAAAGAGAGTCAAATCAACACTTCTGAGGATGTCCCATTTTTGAGAGGAGAGGAAGAGAACAAAAGAGATGAGCAAATCATACAATTACTATTAAATTATCAGCATTTTCAAGAGGAGTGTGAGGAGGATAGTTGTCCAACATTCTTGATAACACTTTTACCAGTGTCATCTCCATGACAATTACTCATATTTAGGCAGACAGAGACATCATCATTTTTGCATGCATTGGCCAACAGAACTAAAAAGCTGACATGTTACAGGACTGGTGATAGAACAAGCATGAACTCTGAAATAGTATCTATGGATAGGTCTTACAGAGAAAGAACCTCCTTCTACCAGTTATTGTGTGGTAAGTTTTAGTGGAAAAACATATGTATCTGCTAAAGCATTCTCTGGAAACCTGTGATTAAATCTGAGCTGCAGTTTTGATAAATGAAAAGTATGTGGCAAAACTCAGCACCTCAGCATTCGGGACTCTGGTCCATGATAAAAAAGAATGTCTTGCTTTGGCCATTCCAGTCTGTCTGGACTCCCCACTTTAAAACTTCACTTTTGTCATGTGAAGAACCATTTGCAAACCAGTGCTTGTTTTCTGTGCTGGTCTATGACTGTCTCTTCTCGAAGACAGAAGCCCAAATTCAGGGAGGAAGTGTAAGGAAAAAGGATGAGGTTAAGAGAAGTAGGGCAGAGAATGTCTTGTTGTGAATGACATGAAATCCTAAAGGCTCACAAACAAAAACCAGCTTGGTTCAGTTCATAGAAATAATTTTAATTCTTTTGAGGTGCTTCTTCCTATTTCTGTTATTTCCTTTCTGCTATATTGAATTTCTGTATGGGGGGTGGGGAAGCTTCATTTGGGAATTGTTTTAACAGGGTATTTCCAGGACTTCTTGTTTCCCTTCCTTTAAGACATTTCTCAGAATGGATCCTTCCCTGTCAACAATTTCAGTTTTTGTGAATCGGCATTTCCCAGTGGGCAAAAAAAGGGTTGAGACAAAGCATTGCCAAAGAGTTTCAATTCCACAACAGTGTTCTGAGAGGTGCACTCGGGCAGAAACAATGGAAGTGCCCCTAAATCATTTAAGGTGGGAACTACGCTGCTCTGAGAGAGAGAGGCAAGTAAAACCTTCCATGAGGAAGAAGCTCGATTTGATTTGAATTTAATTTGCAGAGGTTTTCTGGCTCACAAGCTGTATTGGCTCCATTTTTGTATGGGTATTTCAGGGCAGCTGCACAGACAAGTGCTTCTAGTAAGTGGTGTTTAGATTAGCACAGCTTGCTTTGGCAAGTTTATGGAAGGCATAGACACCTTTTAAACAGATAGAAACTCCATCCTTAATTGTTTGTTGCATTTTTATAATAATTATACCAGACTTCAGTCATGACTGATTGTGCATATGTAAAAGTTGTGATGATAAGACCCAATGGAAATATATTATTGTCTTTTAAGGATTAGGAATGGACTGTCTTATGGAAGGTTCCCATCTCCGAGGAACTTAACTACCTTAATTTCACTTTGCTCCCATTTTAACAGTCTGTTTGAGGAGAAAGATTAATTTAGATTCATGCTAAAAAAAAAATATGCAATACTGCCGCTGCTACATAAAAAAGAAAAATTGAAATGTTGCATGAAAACATATGGGATGATGATATTCTGATGCTAATTAGTCATCCTGCAAATCAAAACATCTAAAAAATCATAGAATGCATGCCAAGACCTCAGATTTCACTAGAACTGTATTTTCTGATGGTCAGCAACTTGTCTTCATCTACCCATTTCCTATCTCCAGAAACCACACTTCCTCCTTATGATGAGATTCACTTTCTGAATAATCAGTTTTCCACTCGTGGAATTTTTTCTAAAATGCTCTGCTGCTATGCTTAGTTTTTACTAGTTAGAGGGCAATTTAGAGTACCTGAATTTGGTGTTGTTTCAGCCATAACCAACGGTTCAGCTAGGTTTCTAACCACCAAGAAGGAGTCCGTAAGCTTGCATTTTTGTTTTATTATTATTATTACTATTGTTGTACTATTTTTAGCAAAGATTTGATCCTGCTCTTGTGCAGACAGATTTGTGTCCCTGGAGACCTCGGTTATTGGATGAGATTGCAGGGCTGGCCTTTTTTTCTGATACTCCAGGGGAAAAATGCATGCCTCTGGTGAAAAAGAGCCCTGTGCTCAGGGAGGAACAGGGAGTAATGCTGAGCTCATATATTTGCTCAGCCTAATAAAATGCAGTCTTTTACCTGAAATACTTCTCTACAAATCACATCAGTAACCAACTACTGCTTACTCTGCCTCGTGGATGAGGGATTAACTGCATGGACTTTTTATCAGTAAAATGTGTGTTCTCCTATTCACGTCACATGGAAAGTTACAAGTGAAATTCCAGAGCCTAAGAAAAAGGCTGTGTGCTGTTTTAACCACTGAGCTTGCATCTAATTTGAGGTATTTTCATCCTTTAGAGCACACTTTGTGAAAGCCAGCTCTGAGTGTTGAGGTATGTGTTACCATTCCTGCTGCACTCAGCAAACTTCCTGTGTGTTCAGCACTTTCAACACTGAAGCAATATTTTGTTACGAGGGATACAAATCCCCAAAGTGGAGTTTGTAATGTGAAAGCAGAAGAAAAGAGGGACTATACGATCACTGTTCAGGCCATTTATGGAAACCCCATCACAGGAAACTCTGGTATTTCAGGCCTGAGGGTAAATGAGGACATTATCTTGGAATGTAAATACATTTTACCAACAAACTGCAAAACACTAGATATGATCCCATTTTTTCTGATAACAAAATAATCTGTCACACAGCTCTTTACTGTGCTTAATGTCTGTCTTCTTATTTCATAAATAGGCAATGAAAAGAAGACCATAATGTAAAGGCAGGCTTATTTCTGGAACAAACATTATAAGCAGCCATTAATTTCTTCCCAGCTAGGACAGCACTTGTGTAATTGGAAGGAAAAACGTCATAATGTGGCTAACTGGCTCCTGCTACTGAAGTCTGTGCCAGAATTGTCAGGGTGGTGCTGCTTGTGGGGTGGTGTTTCTTGTGCATTGAACCAGCATGACTCTTAACATAAATAAAAACTAGGAAACAAGGTCTGTTCCCATAGCCATGGTTTACCCAAATCTCCTGCTGAAGGCAGTGACCTCTTGATAAAGGCAGAGATAGTAGGATGGTGGGGTGTGAAACCCTTGATTTGTTAAGGACATGTTTATACTTGGAAACAGGCCAGGGATGAAGATGAGTTCCTTCCCTATTCCACTCCATCCACTTTTAGAAGGTGGATAAATCTGAGTGTTTCCTGAACCACAGCCTTCCAGTTTGAACAGTCCAACAAACAAAAAAGCTGATTTGTTCTAATCTGGCATTAATCTCTATTTGCCTGAGTTGGTCTGTGCCTTGTGGGAGCTGTAGTTCAGGGCTGATGACTCCCACAGTGCAGCCTCTTCCCTGGTCGAACATCAGACTCATCCTGTTTTGTGCAGAGTTTCCTTGATCAATAGTTCTCCTGAGAGCTACTGGTTCCTACAGAATGCTGTTTTCCAGCAAGGAAATAATTCCTTTAATTTTTTTGGCCAATGCTATTCTCAGCATGGCAGGGACAGCACAACAGATCAGCTAGGGGAAACACTGAACCAGAAAATGGGTGTTCAAATTACGGCAGTGATTTTTTTTTTCATGTGTAGGTTTCCCTACTTTAAAGCTTAGGTGTGAACTAATGATTAATCACAGATGCAAAAGAGTCTTTGTGCTTTGACAGAACCTTTCCCAAAGGATGTTCTCAAAGCAATCTGTACAGAATGAGTTCCCTCATAATTAACCCACTTATTTTGCAGATGAGATGGAAAAGCACCACTCAAGACCAAGCAGAACTCTGTGACAAGGATAAAATCCAGGTTTCCTGTATGTCAGATTTGTCTGAAGGTACCTTCTCTTTGCTGGCTGCAGCAAAAGAGAGTAAGTTCCAAGGCAGAACACAGAAAGAGGGAATAAATTCTAAGACACAGCTTTCACCTCTGTGCTCCTCAGACGCTCTCCACACTTTGGGGTGGAACTGAACTTGCACCACAGCTACAAAAGCCCGAGGCTAACCAAGGCTAATTTTAAACCACCCCTCGTTATCTCTGTCATTGGTAGAGTGAGTTCTAGAAGGTGCTATTTTTATTTGATAGAAGGAGCCAATACAGGTCTGTTGTCAGCAACCAGTTTGGCCAGAATCAATTAATCACTGTAATTACCTGCCTCGGGACTCCTTTTTGACTGGCTTTGCCTTGCTGGCTAAGGAGATGCTTTACCTCAGCACAGCTTAATAACATGCCTGCTGTTGATTTACTGCTGCTGGAGGCTAGGCAATTCCTGCCTGACAGCAGCTCCTAAGCCCTGCCTGCAAAACCTGTAAGGCAGCCAAGCCACACGTTTGCACAGGGGAAGCAAGCAGACACGTGTAGAAAGGGATAGCACAGAAACTGCTGCTGGTCCCGCTCACAGGGATGTCTAGAGGGCACGGTTTTCTTCTCTAGCTCCTGCTATGGGAAGGGAGAAGGCTTGCAGACAGCAAGAACTTCTAGCAAAACCCTTCAACATCCTTAGGGCTACCAAAATACACAGCTTGCTGACCAGCTGATTCTGCTGATGGAAAGAAGCAGAGTGGCTCATTTAAGCCTTTGAAGCAGGTGTCCCAAGTCTGAGAAAAAGAGATTATTCATTTTGGAAGACAAAGCAAAGAGACCCCAAATCAAATCTTCAAGATGCCCAGCTTTTCTTAATGTTACAGATTGCTTTTACTGATCTCTAGAGGAAGAGGATTTAGAGGGCAGACTGTTTGCTCATACAAAGGAGACAAGTGCTAAAGTGCTTCCCTGTAATTAGGCTTTTCTTTCACAAAGGCATTAGCAGAGAGTTGTAGCTGTAGCTGTGAAAAAGCAGTTTAGCAAGATCGGGATGATAAAGAATGAGGTAGTTTTACTTCAGACACCTCCTGCACTAGTAAATTGTCTCTTGCCTGCCACGGTTTCATTCCCAGTGGGCTCCTTTTAGGGTAGAACTGAGCAATTCCAAGGAGCAAGAGATATATCTACCCCTGATCAAAGTAGTATGCTACCATGAGGTTTGCCTGCCACTAATACAACACAGTGAATACTGAGACTAAGGACTCTTACGCTAAATAAATTTAAGTCAGGACTAAAGCAAGTAGCTTTAGTCTTAGCATTGGCTAGTCTTAGCCATTAGCATAGTCTTAGCACTGGCTAGTGCTAAGCAGGCTAGCATTTACTTTGATTGAGGGTGAAATGCTTTATAAAAGTGCATATTTAGTTATTTTACAGTTAGCAGCATAGTTGGCCTTTGATGGGTTGCAAGGAATTAAATGAAAACAAGTCACAAGTCCGACAAATGGATACTTTTATAATGAAGGTGACTTGAATTCAGAAAAATTCATAACCAAGGTTGCTGGAAAAATTTCTAGGCAGAAACTTGGAGAAAACAGGTGCTTTACTGCTTCTGATTTTTGCATCTCAATAAGCACTTTGCACTTAAACTAAAACAAAGACCTCAGTTTCTTAGTGTTTCAAGGGTTTTAACACAGGTTTATGCAGAATGTCCTGTTATTTTGATTGGAGCTAGAGAGGGTGGGAAGAAGGAAAAGAAACTTTTAATCAGCTGGAAAATTCTTTCTGTGTAGAGTAGAAACACACATTCATTATGCTAAGCAAATTATCCTAACAGTCATTCAGGCAAGTCAGGTCCTAAAATGAAGGTACATAGTGCTCATTCCAAATTAGCATCTTGGGCTTGCCAGCAGGCCTTAGTGCAGATCTGCTGGATGGTGCACCTCCTGTGCCCAGGCTGGATAGCTGAGGCATCTCTGAACAGTGCTGTAAAATGTTTCCTGCAGCCAGGAAAATGAGATCTCTTCTGTGCTGCCCCATCAATAGGCTATTTACCAGGTGCTCACTAACTACCTTGGAGGGTATCCACTGTGGATAGGCAAACAATACTGCCCCGGGAAAAGATTTCACTGTCTGTAGTCTATACTGAAAGAAGAAAATGAGAGAAAATATACGAGAGTTATCAAGAAAAGCCACGTAATTGCTCCAACAAAGCTCCTATCTCTGCCTGTGCAGCAAGTGCAATTTTCTCATATTATCTTCCTGCACAGCCTATAATGCATAACTATGGAAAAGCTGAGCAAGCAAACCTCTTTATAAATTGACTTGGAATGGTTTCACAGATCTGTCTTGCTCAGAAGGCAAAAACCCATTTATTCTTATCAAGGAAAATGAAATTACAACAAGGAAATAAAAGCATTAGAAGATGTCTTCCAAAGGCCTGACATGAAAAAGGCTGACTTGCGGGTGATGTGGGGGAAAAACACAAAACAGATGGTCTTGCCAATCTAAATTAGATGAAAGTTTAAACCAGTAAAGAACTTCCTGACAGAGCCATCATCCGCTCACATAAATTGGCTATTAATGCTATGCTTTAAGCTCTAAAGGTAAGGAGGATGCTGATATCTGGAGCTGTTGAGCTGGGAATGGAGGGACTGAAAGAATTTCTTTTCGCCTTTGTAATAAGGGGCCTTTGCAGTAAGAATTTCCTTCCTTCCTGGGATATCTTCCTTAATCCTTTTCAGTCACCAGTGTACCTGGCACTGTGTGTACTAGGGTACCTGGCAGGTATCCTGTGAAGGTAAAATGAGGGAGTGGCAGAAGATGGGGAGAACTTAAGAAGAACAGCAAGAATAAGGGGGGACCCACATAATACAATAATGCACTAATGGCTGCATCATGGAGCTGCTGCAGCTCTCACTTTCAACCACAAAATTTAACTGTAGATAAACATCAAGTACACTCTTAAAAGGTTTAGGTTTAGTATTAAAACATCCTTCATTATCATCACCCTCTTGTTTCCTCACTCTTACAAGTATGGCCCTTGTCTCATCAATCATTGATTCCTCTTTGTAGTTTAGACCCACAGGGACTGCTCCAGCAAGACAGTATATAATTTTTAATTAAACAAAAATTACTTGGGGCAGATGATGTAACTGTTCATTAATAAGTGGGAGAGTTCATCTTGCTGCAGCAGCTCTTTTGAACATGTATAATGTGAGAGTGCCATAGACCAAATGTGCTTCAGCTTGGGAGGAACCTGAGATCACTTCTCTCAGCACAACTGAGCTTTGGAGCTATGAGGTAAAAACAAATGCACACACCTTGTTAGTCAGAGTTGGACCATCAAGACACCTCTGCATGGAGGGTGGCACCTGGTAAATATCTTGTCCCACCAGACCATGACCCGTGGGTATTTGGTAAATTCCCTGATTCTGGTGGGAAGGTGGTACTTGGTAGACAGGGTCCCGTGCTGAGGCATGTGAGCTTGGCACTTGGTAGATCTTTTGGTGACTGAAGGGCTGATTCATCAATCCTGAGCTGGGCACATCCTGGCCAGAGGGACTGTCCTGTACCACAGCACCGACCAGGAGTTTCACGCGGTTGCCTGGGACGATGCCTTGCCGGCCGTGTAAGGAGCAGAGCCACCATCCTTCCAGACCCTCGGTGTTCTGCTCTATCACCGTCAGGATGTCTCCCTTGCGGAAGGCCAGCTCCTCTGCACACTCGGGGACATTGTCGTACAGGGCCCTTGCCATAAGATTCTGTGGGGAAAAAAGGGCAAGAACAGCAAATCAACAAACAGTTTTTCTGTATCTTCAAGCACATTCTAGGTGATAAGAACTGAAATAAGAACTGAATTCGAAAAAGAAGTGTGCAGGAAATCAAAATAACATGGAAAATCACACAGCACAGGATTCCACTGTCCCAAGTTGGAAAAATGAGAGGATTATGCATTAGCAACACTGCAAGTGAGAAATTTTCCAGCAACAGTGGGTTAGATAGAAGCTCGTTATATGGCCTAGTCACCTGAACAGACAGAAAGTCAGGAGAGTTCTGCTCCTGGCACTGAGGTGCTCTTCCTGTGAATGGGGGGCTTGTACCTTCGTCTCTTAGCACTGACTTCCCTATAAAAGTGCTCTGTGTACTGCTACAGCCAGCTAGCAGCCATTAAAAATAAAACCTGA
The DNA here is from genome assembly GCA_013400955.1 of Drymodes brunneopygia. Lineage (NCBI taxonomy): Eukaryota > Metazoa > Chordata > Aves > Passeriformes > Petroicidae > Drymodes > Drymodes brunneopygia. The sequence continues at coordinate 274,746 of VZTZ01007909.1, read as the reverse complement.
ACAAGACTCAGAAAGAGTGAGTAATCCAGAGTAGTTTTTCCCAAACATTTTTGCATTTATAGAGTCCCAAAAGACTCTCCATGGAGATACAAATCCCATTAGTGTAAAGACAGTGGCCTGGCTTTTCTTAGTTTACACCTGTGAGTGCCTTAAAGTGATGGATCTGTAGACCACCTAGTAAGAATAACTATCTGAAGTACAAGCTGGCAAAATGTCACAGGTTTTGAGCTATGATGCTCGTCTTTGCATGCAGCTCTGTGCCTTCTCACTCTCTGCAAACTTCTTCAGGGGCACAGCACAGCATAGCAGTAGCTTAATAGGTAAAGCACTTCCTCCCCTGCTGCCTCAAAACCACCACCATAAAAAACACCCCTCCAAAACAACTTCAAAGAACATGGTTCCTCTGAGTTCTACCTTCTGCAGAAAAATCCTGAAGACAAAAATGTAATTTTAAAAAATAATGTGCCCAGTGACCCCAAGTGGGGTTATGTCTGTGCCATGAGGAAAGCAGTGCCCATCTCTGTGGGCCTGTTACACTGCCAAAGAATGTAAGAATGTAGGTACCAACTAGCACCATAAAGAGCCTCTGTGTGTAACTTAGGAGGAGTCTCAGGGCAGCCAGGGAGTGTCTTTGACTTGTGTCAATATAGTTGAAGCACTTTTAGATGCATTTTGCTTGATTATGTCAAGTGGAGCAGTACCATTAACACAAGGAACTTCACACAGCTCCACCCCCAAGCATTTGCCCACTGTTTCAGGCAGGCTTTGCAGCTTGCCCTGACCCCTGTCTTGTTGGGGTTCTACTCCCAGCAGTACCTCTGCAATGAAGCTTTAAGCCAGCTCTGAGTTGATGTAAGATTGTTGGCTGTGATGTGTTACTACAAAGTACCACCTCCTCTCACAGATGGAACTACCTCCCTTTCCTCTTTCTTTGCAGGCCTCAATGGCACATCCAGTTCTGAGTAACTGGCCAAGGTATTCAATGGAAAGTAGGCAGGCTGTCTGCACTAACATTCTTGGACCCCTCAAAAAGGCCATGAAGATTTCATTTCTTGGCTCCGGTGATATTTCCAGATGTGTTGGAAACAACTGCTCCATGACTGCCTGATTTTCAGTGAAGGCGGTCAGCAGAGATGGTTATAAACTAATTGTAAGCTCTTGAAAAAATATACAGAGCCCTGGATCTGGAGTGTTCAAGCTGAAATATCTGGATGCAGTACACAAACTGAAATGGTGCTAATTCACCAAAAAGGATACAAAGCTGTCTTAAAGATTTATCTTTCCTCCATCAAAGGAATAGTGTCAAGTACTGTTTAATGTTTTTATCTGTCATATTTATCCTCCTCCTTGTACATATCAGAACTTCTTTTTTATCATCTCTCACTTGTTGTATCTTTCCCTGTTGACACACTGATGTTTTCCCATTGTCCCTGTGCTTCCTTGAGACAGAGACTTCCATTTGACCTTTCTCAGTGTAGCAGGTTGTGTGCAGGGCTGACTGGTAGATGGAAGGGGGATAAGCTCAGATGTCACATAAAAGGTAGGTGAACTTGCATTTCCCAAGACATGCAGTGTTGAAATGGGGTGCACGAGATCAGTTTCCTCTTCTCTGAATGGGAGATCAGCTTTCAAATGTATGAGAAACACTGGCTTTGCCTTTCATCAGCATCATTAGTGAGGTTGGTATAAATTAAGCTTTGGCTTGGAAAAGCAGGATTGCCATTTTGAAGTCCCGTGTAAACAGCAGCACTGGGGCCCATCATTCCCTCTGATGTACATCTACTCAGCTTGTCAGTCAACAACACTAAGATACGAGAATATAGATAAAGCAGGAAGCAATTTTTGTCCCTGCCTTGGCAGGACTGTAAAACTATTATTTAAGCCTGGTCAAAAACCAGTGGTCTCTTCTTGAGCACTACCTCTATGCTCTTGCCGTGTCAACCAGGATGCTTAGCAGAGTCCATGGAGCTCAGAAAACAAAAAACCCTGCCTAATCTGAATATTCAAGTTAATCTCTTACCTTTCCACATTTCTTTCTACCATATCTTTCACAGGGGAAATCTACTAACGGGACTAGTTAATTCTGTGCAATTTAAAACAGACTTTCACAGAGGAGTTGTTTAACGGAGGAAGATTACAGCGGGGTGGGGGAGGCACAAACTGAGCAGACTAAATCAATGATAAGGGCGTATTCTTCTATACTTTGGTGTTTAAAGGTACTTGGAAAGCTTGATTAGCTTCTACAGCAAAGCAATTCTCAGAACAAAGCTGAACTGGTGGTAGAATTAGAGCAGATAAAAGTTCCCATGTGAATTTTTTTTCCGAGTTGCTCATTATCTCTGTCCCAGTGACCTTCTCACCACCTGGCACGCAGCATGTTAACACTTTCTGGATGGGCTTCAAGAACTTCTTTGCTGCAAACAGCTTCAGATTCTCATTGTTGGTGTTAAGTCAGGCACCAGCATGTGAATTATACTAATTGGTTGCCACTTGTTTCACAGCCATTTCCCCAAGGGCTTTTAAATAGCCCAGAGCCATGCCATCAGCACCAGCCACTGATGGAGCAGTGAAGCAGGCAAAATATTCCTCCAAATAAGCATTGGGATGAGAAACACTGAGCCTGTTGCTTGGTGCCAGCAGCAAAGGCACTGTTCCTGCTAAGCAAACCTTCTGTGTTTTCTCTGACTTCATTCTTCCTTCACAGGATTGCTTAGTATGAGCTTCAGAAACAGTGTCACAGCCACTTTCACGAGTCAGCAGAATCAGTCTTGAGAAAAATGAAATTGTGACCACAGAAGGAAAGCTTTTGGAAACCACAGAGGTACCTTTAACCTGCTGTGGTGATCAAGATGGTATTCTCTACTTTTCCACACACAGAAAGAAGTTCTGATCACAGACATCTTTTAACACTTGTGGGCCTTATCTCCATAGATTTGACAAATGTGAATAATTTTTTGATTCGGTGGGCATCATAGCCCATATCTCAATATTCCTTTTCATTGGTCTCATCAACTCAGATAGTGGGGACAGTTCCATGAAATTACCTGGACTTGCTCTGAAGAGGTATGGATCTGTCCACACAACTGTCTCAGAACCAGCACCAAGTAAGCACTAAGATCTGATACAAGAAGACCAAAGCGAAGCAGTGACCGTTTTGTATCTCTGAATGCTAAAAAAACCTTGGCCATTTCCTAGACAAATCAGCAATAGAGAAAGGGCAGTGAGAAAATCATCTTGGAACTTGTTTTCACAACTGGTAAGTTGCACAGAAGTCCCTTTATATTCCTAATAAAAAGGAAAAAAAAAAAGGGAGGGCAACAGATGCAGAACTACCAATTCAAGTTCTGTAAAGACAGGGGAAAAATTACCTGATGCTAGATAGGAAAAAAATTATTTTGTTATATAAATCAGCTGCACTTCATAAAATGAAGACACTGGCAGCTACCAACTTCTTTTAACAAGGCTAAGACTGGCAGTGTCTGTTGCTCTCCCTTGGTCCAGTTAAATTAACTACATGATAGGTGCAGTGGTGCCCTCCTCAAAATCCAAAAGTACCTGTGGTCTCTGAGCAGCAGCTCCATTCTCCTGAGCTCCCTGTGCTGTAGCAGCTCTACTTCAAGGAATGAGTGCTACTCTACAACTAACGGTAGATTGGAAAGACTCAGTTCAGCTTTTGTGTCCTCAAGCCTTGCTAGCAATACCGGGGTGTCTGGGAGCAGAAGCCAGGGTCTGGCCCCTCCTGTGTTAATGCTCTGTAATGGCAAAACAAAAACCCCCCACATTTATTCTCAAGAAGCTTAAATTCCTCCTAACCTTGGGCTCATGAGTGCAGTAGAAAGCATCTTACGTAAAAATCATTGAAAACCGGAAGTTTTCCGGTCTTCTGTTAAACAAAGTGCTACCTCAGTTGTCAGCAGGTCAAAGTGAAAGGGAGCCTGACCCTAAGGACTGCTGCCTGGGGATTTTAGCTGGAACATGCTGCAGGAAAAGGCACAGCAGACTCTGATGATGCCATGTGTCAGAAACTGTCTAAAAGAACCAGAACTGAAATGGATACTCTCTAGATTAAATGCAGATTACAGTGCCCGTGGTCCCAACTTTCTGCATAGGTTGAGACAAAAGTAAAGCTTTCAAGCTCTCTCTGGGTAAAGTGAACCTGGGATTTGAAGCTTGTGTCTGAGGATTCCTTTAATGTCATTTAAAGTCCATTAGATAAAAGCTGGAAAGGTGCAATTTGTATTCCCTGCATGCCTTAGATTTTCTTTTGCACCTAGGATGCATGACCAGTGAGCAAAAGAGGCTGCTCTGAAAACTGTCAGCTGTGCTACTTGCAGAACCCAAGCTAAAAAAAAAAAAAGACTCTGTAAACAATTTTTCTTCTCAGATGTTGAAGGAACTACAGGCCAAATTCAGCTGCATAAATGAGTCTATTACAGAACTGTCACAGGTGTCTACTCTCTCCTTAGCCTACTGCAATTGATGGCTAACATGTCTACAGCTGGATGAAGACGCATGAAAATACTTTGAAGATCACGATCTGTTTTGGCTGCCCTTCTCTGCAGTGAAGAGAACTGACAGAACACTGTAATTCATAGTCTGGAGGATGAAGAGGGTGTTTGTTGATCAGGCCAAGTGGCAGAAGAGGGAAGAGGCAAGAGTTAAGGAGAGTAGTGGAAACATCTACCACTTCTGTTAGAGTAAACACATCCAGTGACGTGGGTAACGAGAGTGTGTGAGGTGCCCCGAGCCACAGAAGCAAACACAGGAATAATAAATTACATGCTACGAGATTAAACACAATGGTCTCTTTAAGGGCCGAGCGCGGCGGTGCCAAGCTGCCAGCACAGGGCTGCTGACTTGACTACTCTCAGCCAGCTCCACGATGAATGAATGAACGCTCGAGGAAAAGGCTCAACCAACCATAAGCTCAAAGAATTTCTGCTGCATTCCTCAGAGGTGCAGTTTGAGGGTACTGATCCCTGCTCTGCGCTTGGCTGCTGAGGCGTATTGTTTTGTTCTGCTTTGTCTTGTTTTTGAATATTGCTTCCTGTGTGTAGAGTTTATGTGCAAACAGGACTGGGAAAATTGCCTCTGCTCTTCACTGAGAGAGGGTGGGATCCCTTTTTACTATTATTGGACAAACTGTTTCTTAAAATGAGAAACAGCTTCTCTCCTATGTTTAGCTAGCTTGGGAGTAGGAAGGGAAGAACAAAGGAAGGAAAGGTGGGGACAATGTCTGTGAACAAACCAGTAGATTAATTTTGGTTGGATCACTTTTAGTTATCCATCACATAATATTTTTGATATAGATTCCCATCTTTTAGGTTTCTTAAAAATGAATGGCTGCTATTCCAAAGTAAGCTTAAGCATTTACATACCCTTGTAGGGCTGCATTAGGCCCAACAGTAATGATTTGCCTGTGAGATAAAAGGATCAATCTGAAAACCCTGTAAAAAGTGAGTTTTATTCTGAGATACACAGTTTGCCTACAAGTAGGACTGCTAGAAGAGAGGGAAATTTTAGCTCTGTTGTGCCTTCTGACAGAAGGGTTTCAGTGCAAGAGTCATCAGACAGTTTAACTTCAGTTCTTTTCAGTTCCCATCTCCTTTTCTATTTCTCACTGTCTCTGCCCCTGAAATAAAGCATTCATTGTGCTGTATTGGCAAGGAAAGCAACTCTTGAGGCACAGTAGGTAACAGGTCTATCTATAACAAGCAACCTATCACAAAGGCTGCTTAATAGAAGTTGACAGAGGTCACTGAATAAGAAGACATTCAGCTTTTAAAAATGTCTTTCACTGGTCTGCTCAAACCTGGAAGAAGGCAGTATGAACAGCAAAGGCAGTACCTGGTACACACAGAGCTGCACTGGCACATTCTTAGACACATCCCTGGGGGCAGTGACATGGGGAGTGGACTATGAATGGCAGCACTTGGCTCTAACAGCCTCCATCCATGTGCAGACCTGAAACAACTCATTGCCAGCAACAAGCTGTGTGCAGACTTCTGCTCTTTATCTCAAGATGATGTCAACAGCTATGCAGAGGAGGCAGGAAGTGCTACCACAGCACATATGAAAGAGCCTCTGCACCAGCAGGGTGTCACAGCTACTGCAACTTCAGCAGGGGAAAGGCCCTGAGCATCCAAGTCAGCCTGCACCTGGCTCTGGGAGCTCTGAGCTCCCTTGGCTCTCAGCTAACAACAAAATAAGGAGCCAAGTTGCAAATGCTCACCATGGTAACACTTTAGTTCACACCTTGACCTAACTCCACAGTTCTACTTTTCAGGCACTCTCTTGCTTTCTAACACCAAAACCCACAAGTTTTCGGTTTAGCAAAGGTAACTTCTCTGGTCAAACACTGCTCACCCAAACAATTACAAGTCCTGCGGGATGGAAATAAAGGCAGTGTCCCACGCACAGATCTGGAAGACTGGCTTCACAGCTAATGAGAGAGCTATGAGCCAACAGCCTCAGCAGAGCCCTAAGGAGGACAGGTCTTTATCCACCCTAAGTATCCTTACTCTCTGGTCCTGAGCATCTCTGGGACAGAGGCTGCCAGTCATGCTAAAGTACACCAAGCTGCCGGGGGGCTGTGATGTGGAAAACCTTCTTGCTGCAGGGCAGAGAGGCAAGTGCCTTATTTCAGTGCTCCACGAAGCTGTCCCTCTGTCTGCCTGAGAGGCCTGACTTTCAGAGTTTGCCCTGGCTGGGAATTTTTTTTTTTTTTGGTAGTGCGAAAAGCTACAAAGAAAGTTAAGGAGGAAAAATGGGAATGTTCCCTTTCATACACTTGAGTAAGGACTACACTTGGGTAAGCCAAAGTAGCACTATGGCTGTCATGCTCTGGAATATTCACTGCCAGTTTTTGCAGACACAATATTCCACCAAGCAGGGCAGGTGGAGTATTGGTCAGCAAGCAGACCAGCTAGGGCTCAGGCACTTCACACGCCTGCCCAAGATGCTGATGTGGTCCACTGGTTCACCCAAGACTGGGACTGAAATGTGACATAAACCTGTGAGGGACTGAAGGTGCTCTGGTCTGAGAACCCTTTCTGTGTATCCATTTTTTTGGTAGGTAATTGGCAGAGTAATTTGCAAAACTGAGGCACAGCAGTGAACCTGCAGCTTGGGAGGGAATCCAAATGCGTGTCTATGAAAGAAGGAATTAGGAGGCTAGAAAAAGTAGGAGAGGAAGTAAAAAAGGAAAAGTGTGAAAATGAAGGTTAGAACAAAGATCCTAACTGGTGCTCTGGCCTGTGTGAATAAAAACTTCACTATTCTGTGCTGAGTGCATCAGCTTATTGCCCTGCCTGATGTTTCACAATGGAAAAGTGAGCTGAAAAGAAAGATTTCTGCCTCTGTACCTACTGAGAGCAACAAAATGATAATTCCACACTGGCAATAAGGAAAAAAAGCCAGGCTTTTCTCTGTTTGTTCAGAGGATATTCTTTTGTGTGTTGACTGAGTTTTGGTTTTTTGGCTTGTCCAGTTTTATTTCAGTTGAAGGGGGTGAGAGGCATTACAAAGGTAATCACAGAAACATAATATCCGATATGTTAAGTAAGATGTTTCTGATGCAGGGGAGGCTGTTCCATATCCCAAACACCACGGGAATGGCTCAGAGCTCCCGAGGTGCGCTCGCAGGGGGAATTCAGCGGGAGCAGGGCCACTCCCTTTCCCTGCACAGCACCGCCAACCAGCGGGACACGGTCACAGCCGCGCTGGAAAATGGCACGGCTGAGGTAATGCTCCTTCAGCAAGCCCTGGGAACACCCCGGCACTGATGCTGTCAGACCACCCACCCTGCGCTGCTGCCATCACCGGCGTCACACACGGCTTGCGACAGGCACATCCACAGTGAGGCAGAGCACTGCTCCATATTATGTCATACTCCTCTCATTCCACTTATTCCTCTGCCTTCTGAGCTCCTGGGGTTCTACAGGGGTGCCGAAATACCATTCTCCTTGCTCTTTCTGGGAATACAAACCACATCCCCTGACTTACCTTCAAGATCTATTAATATTTTGGGAAATTCCACCACACCTAACTCCCTGAGTTTTCTGTATATGTTTCACCCTCATAACCAGTTTCCTTTCCCCCCGCCCAAGGAAGGGTGTGATCTCATTCCATGACTTTAAAAGGCCTTTTCAAATCTGACTGAGGGCTGTGTGCCTTTTGTGACATCAACTGGGAGAGAGAAAAAAAAAAAACAACTCAGGCGTGCAAACAATACCCTTAGAGTAAATATGATCTCACTGTGATTAAACCACAGTACATCAAAATCAAAAAGCAGATGTAAAACTTAACCTCTTTCCCTCAGGCAAGCAATTAAAAACTTAATGAAAGGAGATCGGATGTTAAATGCTAAAGAATTGAAGAAGCAGAGCAGAAGGGGAGGGAAAAAAAGTACAGAAAGAAAGAATCCTGAAACGTGTGTTTTGAGTTCTCAGTTTTCCATTTTCTGGCATTTGTGAGCAGTCGTCTCCCAGACAAAGTTTCCTTAAAAAAAACCCAACCAAACCCTCCTTCCAAAATTAACCCTTCCTTCTGCGGCTCTGGGGAAACAACTACAACTTGATTGTCAAGAAGCCATAGCTATGCAGACATAGGACCTCACTATTGCCACCAACTTATTTGTCTGATGTCTTCAGCTTTGAAAAATATGATTTTTTAATGATTTTTTTTTTTAATCTAGAACTGAGATTAATTAGGACATGCTCTTCTTCCCCCAAGTCTCTCAAAAAATTTCATTAGAAGGGAAAGCCATCCTACTCTGTCAATTTAGTGTCACCATCTGGGACACTACACAGCAGCTACAACTTGGGATGCCCTGAGAGTCCAGCTTACTAAAGAAAAACAAACTCCTCTTTCCAGGCTCCTTCCAACCCTCAGCAGGCTGGTGGGACAGGTAGCACAGTGCCTGTGAATCAGAGTTCCAGGGGAGCCAAGCCTGGCTGGCAGCTGAATCAGGTCCACTCAAAGTCATCTCCATTCTACAGGACAGCAGCCAAAAGTCAACAAGCCTCCCAGAACAGTTTGACTTTGGCAAGCTGACATTTTCTGGGTAAGTGTACCCCTGGAGAAGAGCAATGGTGAAGGTGTAAGGGCATTTTAAGCAGCTCTGGTTACTGTGCTCAGTCTCAGGCTGAAACACAACTTTAACTGCATTCTTGATGGTGTGAGAGATTGGTTTGGGCAGTTCCTGGGCTGCAAACTAAATAAAGCAGTATAAAAAGAGAGGCAGAAAACAAAAGAAGATATCTGCTTGTAAATACGCCCTTCTGTTGCAGTAAAAATTGGTTTATTACCCTAAGCATTTTAACTGGATGTAAAGTCCACAGGACAAGGGCATTCAAGACCCTACCTGTACTGCTAGCTGTATGTTAAACACAGTGCACCCTTCTGCTTGTCTTGTACTTAACCCTTTGGATCAGAAACTTCTTTAGAAAGAGAATTGTTGGTTTTTTTAATGGTCTGTATCTTCTTCTCCCTGTCTGCAGCTAAGCAGGTCATTCATTGGAAGAACTGAGATTTACTCCTGGGCTCCTTCAGCATTTTCTAAGATTTGTTGTTACCAAATGATTCATGGTATTGCTATTGCTAAAATTTTCAACCTTGCTGTTGATGGGGCATGCTTACAAAAGAGCTTGTGATGTGCTGACTGCATTCCTGTGGAGTAAACCCATTCTTATTACTCTTCTTTTCCAGGCAGGCTGATCTACTCTGACTGTGAAGAAAGTGTTTTCTAAACCAACATAAAAATAGCAAGGCGAGAATTGGCCTCATCCCTATAGAGAAAAGAAAATATACAATTTCTGTCATGCTAGGCACTTGTGTTTCTAGGACTGTGAACTATAGCTTTAGCAGCCCTGTTTCATGTCAAACACAAACTACGTCCAAATCTGCTGTGGAAAAATGAGCTCCTTAAAATTAAGACAGTTTCCACTACTGTAATGTCTAGACCAAAAGGCAAAAGAAAGCGGGCACTTGCCAAGAGCAGGCTGTGATAATCAGGCAATAATATGCAGAGGCTGCATTCTGAGCTGCTGTAAAGTGACCCAGGTTCACTGATGCTGAGAGCTGTAGCCATTTACAGGCAGAAGTACCTCTACATGCAGCTTTATTTAGCAGCAGCCCAACTTAATAAACATTGCTCAATACCTGTCGTAAATATAATTTTCATAGTACAGTCCCAGATGAGTGTCTGATCAAGCCTGCTGAAGGTTTGGCATAAAGCACCTTTCAGGGGCCAGGGTACTGCTCTAACAGGAGATGTCCACTGCTTTCATGGATGTTCAGAGAGCATCTATTATGTCACTCTTGAAAAGTGACTTATGCATTTGTGATTCCAAATGTCACTGAAGTGAGTTCCTACAGAGGAATATGGACTTTAATGTCCTAAGAAGTTCAGCTACTTGTCTCCATCAAGTGAGGCCAGAAATGGGAGCAGTACAAGATAAGGGTCCTCCACAAGTGTTGCAGCCAGGGCAGAGACTGTGCATACTCCTCTAAAGCACTCATGTTGCTTTAAAAACGGAATTAAACTCTGGACCTTGGGAGACAGGTGGGTTCCTAATTGCTGTTGGTATGAACGGGATTTAAGTACTTAAATGCTTAGTCCAAATAAAATAAGCAAGGCAAAAGTAACCTCACATTGGCCCTTAAGTGACCCAACCACATCTACTGTATGCAGAAGGCACTCCCATGCCCCTAACACCTTTGGTAACAGCAGTATGACAAGTAGGAAGCTCTATGCTCCTGGTTTTCCACTTTTTTTTATGCACTAGACATACCTGGCCTTGCTGCAACTACTCTGATACTTACAGTGGAGCACAGGCAATACGCTAATACAAATTTCTCCCAGGATACCACACATAGGAGTTCAGTCTTCAGTGACCAGATATCAGTGCAAGTATAGCCTTCCAACCCCAATTGTTGCCGGGCTTGAGACAGTAAGATTCCAAAGGTGAGTTGGTCTGCAGTCTTAGGAACTGTGCTCCAACATTTTAACAGGTTCACAATAACACTTCATGAGACTTCTCTGAAGTCTAGCCTAGATTCTGCAAAATAGGAGAGTTCTGCAGCCTTTCTGAGACAATAACCACTGAAATATGCTTTCATTTTTGCTTTGCAGAAGATGTTTCCATAAAGTCTTACTATTAGACAGTTTTCCTGCTCTCTGATCTTGTACCCTTAATGAGGTATTTTGAAAACAAGGCACTGTTTGGAATCAGTACAGTTGAGTCAAGATGCAACCTGCAACCTTTAGCAGGACCTTAATAGCAAGAGTAAAACCCCCCAGGCAAGTGTCTAATGCCTCTTGTACTATTTAGAGTCAAACTGAATTGGAGCTATCAACAAAATAAGGAAGACTGTTCATCTGGTAGTTCTGCTTCCACATCAAATACTAGGAACTACTGGACAGAGACAGAGTAGGCTACCAGTTTGATTTAACAGATTCACAGCTATATTACTCAGGAGCAGCTGCTAGCATAAAGACATAGAAGTTTAAAAATCAGGCACAAAAACTGCATGCTGTTGGCTGTAATGCTTTGTGATGGCTCTTCTTCCTCTGAAATAAGCCCTGTAACATCCCTAAGTCTCAGCAGCTCCATCTGTAAAACAGAATTAAAAGCACTCTGCTATCCTACCAAGACTTTGGTAGGACAAGTGGACACATATGTGGGAGTTTCTCAACTACCCTGAGGTATTGAGGCACTCACCTCTGTTAAGTACACAAATATAAATCTGTGGGGGTGGGTGTGGGAGGGGAAGGAGGGCACACAGAGGCCACAGCCGGAATCTGAAAATGACAGTGGCCCCTCCAAGCTTTGTGAAGGGGCCAGTCCTTCTGGCTACATCTCACTAGTGCTGCTGCTGACTTAGGCCTGACCCTGCTAGACCTCAGCCACTTCACCCCGTACATGCACAGATGAGAGAAAAATCATGAAACTTCCATTGTAAACTCGTGACAGTAAGAGAGACGGCACAAACTTGGACAGCTTTTCCCCTTGTTGGTTTGTTCCTCTCCTACTACATTTTACAAGGTTTTACAGTTCCTATTTACTTCTGAGTTTGATTGCTGAGATACTGAAAAAAAAAGTGAAACGAAGAGGAGTGAGGAATAAATGAAACAGAGAGGATTTGGTTAATAAGTACAGACAGTTCTTTTCCTTTTACATGGTCCAACACTCAAAGTCTTTCATTGCCAGGGTTACAAGCAGCTTTTCACAAGCACTTCTGGTTGGGAATATTGTATTTCTTCCCAGGGACACTATTTTGTTTGTCTTGGCATGCAGACATTGTAATCAAGTCTATATATTACAGGACTGTGCCTTAGCACAAATGGCAGGCATTTCAAACCCTATTTAGGTTTCTTCCTTGCCCAACAAATTATCTAAAAATAGATAATCAAGACCTCATACTTTACATCTACGTCATTCCTTTTGGCTTAAATGAGGTAAGGAATGCAGGGTTTTTTCCCTCTCCTCTTTCACTGTTTGGAAGTTTTAGTAAACAGCTAAGTCCCCTTTTCTTCCTTCCTTCCCCCTCTTATTTTGTCTTGCATGTGAACAGCCACCAAACTACAAAAGCCTTGTTATGATAATGTCTTCTGCCTTTTGCTTCTGTTGCACTTTTATTGCCTGAGATAAGAGTGTTGGAATTGGTGGCCAGATATCCCCTCTCCCATCCATGTCCTTCCCTCATCATGGTAACCCATTGGTATTTCTGTTGCTACAGAGTATATTGTAGCTGTAGCTGCTCCATCCTTGGAATCAGAGCCTGGGATTGGTTTCAGAAAAGCCTGACCCTACCTCCTGGATTGCAGAATTCTGGAATGGGGTCCTGTGAGAACTTGATGGGGTGCAGTTCTGTTGTACATGGGGATTTAGCACAAAAGCTGTTGTCATCAAAGAACTGAGTTGTTGCCCTCACACAACTGCACCCCTACAGGAATTAGTTTCTGAAAGTAGCTTTTAGACAAGTAGGGCTGAGAAATGCTCCAAACCAACATAAGTATTTTTTATGCTTAACATTTCCCATCTTTCCATAGCTCCATTGAAGTAACTTCTGTGTTCTCAGGCATTTAAGTAGTACATGAATGGGAGAACAGGACCTGACCTGGGGTTAAATTTGTCTTTGCTTTAAATAGTCACATAATCACTGAATTTCACGTAGTGTGCAAAAGATAGGCAGTGGTGTAGAGACATATGTAAGGAAAAATTCTGAACTTGCTTAAATCCACAGGGATTTTCCCTTTCAGAGGATTCAGATTTGAGTATTAAGACGAAAGAATGCTTATAGAGTGCAATGGACAATAAAAGAAGCTTACATGAAGGAAGAGACAGAGGGAACAAGTTTTGAAAATATCTGAATAAAAAATGTCTAGATTGAGTGGCAGAAAGGGTTTCTAGACCAGAAATGACCTTGGGTTTAGTCACACTGAAAGCAAAGTCATGAGTGATGGAGAGATGTATTCAGGGTCTCACCCATGAATCAGTTCCTGTTCTGTCCTACTGTTAAAATTCTAAATTAAACTATAATAAGCATTTCAGTTATTTCTTCAAATGAAGCCTTATGGACTATCACAATGAAAGTGTGATAACTCAGTTAAAAAGAGCCAAATCTGCACCTGAATGCTAAGCTTCCTCTGAAATTATGGTATGTCCCCAGGCAGGCCATTAGCACTCTCTATTGCTTTATTTCATGTATAGAACAACAAAAATTTTTTTGTTGTTTTCCTGTAGGAAGATAAAAGAGAGAAAATACAGAAAGAACAAAGACTGAATGTGCAGGTATTTTCTTTGTCTGTTACTCTAGGGATAAGAAATAGATCTAAGAATGTTTGTCTCAGTTAAATAGTGTAACTACTTCACATTTCCCAGGGAAAGTAAACACTATAATCCAGCAAGAAGGTTTTTGAGGCCAAACCACTCAATCTTCTCTTTTTATTTATTTATTTATTTTTAATGGTTTTCTCTTTCTCTGTCTAGCCCCTTCTCTGTCTAGAATTACGTAATCACAAACCAAAACCAAAATGCTCATTCCCACAAGACAGGGCAAAGGAAACATTACAGAGCAGAGGCTTCCCTCTTCTGAGCCACCTTATCAGTCCCTACTCTTGCAGTGCCACTGGGCTACCTACAAGAAATCAGGAAGCTGTATAACTATGCAGAACTATTATTTACCTCTGGGATAAAAGTGTTGTTTGGCCCTGGGCAGCCTGAAAGCAGTTTGTGAGCTTTGGACTGACAGCAACACTGCTCTTCTAACCTCCAGTGCCTGGTGTTTTCTGCTCAGAGTAACAGCTTCTCTAGGCAGGTATAAAGGCTACCTGGACTGATTAGAGGTGGAGTAGACAGAAGAGAAGAGATGAATTTTATCTCAGACTTCAGATCAATCAGTTTGAGACACGATTTAAAAAAAAAAAAAAAAGCCTTGAGATCCACATCAAAATCGTCAAAGCCATGGATTACCTTTGTCAACCCACCTCTAACACAATTTCTCTTTTCTTTGTCTTTCCATGAGATGGAGAAACTGGCAGTAGCTTTGGAAACTTAACTCTGACCTTTCCCCAAGTTTGGCCTGAGAGACCCTGAAAACTTGGTCTGAGCTCAGAGATGTACAGAAGAGCATAAAAATCTGTGCACATTTACCTGGCTATCACTCTCACGTCTCTCACACAATGCTACAGCATCAGCAGTCTTTCATACCATGCTGCCTAAGTTTAGCACAGAGAGCGACTTCACTTCCAAAGCAACTTAGTCTCCAAGTAAGTATATAGCGTGTGACATTTCCAAAATCACCTTTTTATTGACGCTGAAGTTATTTTTGGCAGGGGAAGGAAAGTTTTTCCTTCCCTCCCCCTTTTTTTCCAATCACACAAGATTACGGTATGTCTGTACAGTAATCTAATGCCCCGTGGGCAATTCTGTACCTTGCCCAGACGTTTTTGAGTAATATTAGCATGAAAGGCTCCGCATTTGTGTCTTTTGAAAAAAAAAAATAGATCCAACCAAGCACCATCCCCTCTGGTAAAAGGTCGCTAAAAACGATTATTTAAAAAGAGGGGATGATAGGAACGAATACGGAGAATAGGCTAACATTCATAAAACATGTTAGGGGTTTTTTTTCCCCTCGCTTGTTATCCANCCGCCGGGGGTGGCGCGGGGCGGAGACGGCGGGGACACGGGTTCGGGACCGGGCGCGCCGCCTTCAGCCGCTCTCCCTCCGCCGATGGGCAGGGAGAGAGAGCCCCGCACAGAGCGAGGGCTGGCGGCCCTGCTCCCCGGCACCCCGCCCGTGCCTTTTCAAAGCTGCTCGCCTCGACTTTTCTCCGGCGGAAAAGGACCTGGAGGCGCAGGTCGACAGCGGCTGAACAGGATCCAGCGTGTGCCCAGGTGGCCGGGAAGGCCAATGGCATCTTGGCCTGGATCAGCAGTAGTGTGGCCAGCAGGACCAGGGCAGTTAT
>VZTZ01007909.1:155814-259063 GCA_013400955.1 Drymodes brunneopygia | reverse complement strand
AATGAGCTCCCGGGGAGGATCGGGGGTACCTGTCCCAAACCGCGCCTGGCCATCACGCACCGCGCCGCCACCTCTCCCGCGATCCCGGGCTCACCCCGTTATCCAGGGTCGGCCCCAGCGGGAAAAGCGAGGGGAGCTCCTTCTCCCCCCACCGCCAACACCGACACAGCACCCCGGGGTTCCCCGCAGCCCCGTCCCCTTCGCTGCCCCCTCNGTGGCCAGCAGGACCAGGGCAGTTATCCCTTGTATTGGGCACTGGTGAGGCTACACTTCAAGTCCTGTGTCCACTTCTGGCTCCTCACTGAAAGATCTTGAGGTGCTGGAGCAGGTCCAGAGAAGGGCAACAGGGCTGGTGATGGGTCTGGAGCACAAGTCCTGTGAAGGGAGACTGAGGGAACTGGGGGTGTGTAACCTGGGGAAAAAGAGGCTCATGGGGGACCATAACACTCTCTACAATTACCTAACATGAGGTTGTACCCAGGCAGGGGTCAGTCTCTTCTCACAGGCAGCCAGCAACAGGACAAGAGAACATAGCCTCAAGCTGTCCAGGGGATGTTAAGGTTGGACGTGAAGAATTGCTTCATGCAGAGGGTGGGTAACCCATTGGAATTGGCTGCCCAGGGAGGCGGTGCACTCACCAACCCTGCGAGTGTTCAAGAAACAGCTGGACGTGGCACTCAGTGCCATGCTCCAGTTGACATGGTGGTGTTTGGTCAAGGGTTGGACTCTGTGATCTCAGAGACCTTTTCCAACCTGATTGATTCTGTGATTCTGTAAACCTTTTCCGTCTATGCCTCCCATAGGCGTTTTTCTCACATGCAGCTCTTGGAGGG
This sequence comes from Drymodes brunneopygia, assembly GCA_013400955.1. Classification (NCBI taxonomy): domain Eukaryota; kingdom Metazoa; phylum Chordata; class Aves; order Passeriformes; family Petroicidae; genus Drymodes; species Drymodes brunneopygia. Next base: position 258,230 of record VZTZ01007909.1, on the reverse strand, counting down.
GCAGAACACTGCTTTGTTCCTGTCTTTGCAATTATTTTTGTTCTCATTTTTCCTCAGAAGATGATATTTTTTAACTACTACTGCTCAAATCAAACTGCCAAGTGTTCTCTTTGCCTGGCTGCTATTTTAACACTGATTAGACATCAGAGGCCAAGAATGCTTTAATGGCCTAGAGATGTCCATTATAAAGAGTGACCATGGTAAATAAGGATTATTTGGAAGAGAGTAATAATTAACTCTGGTATCTTGGGAACAAGAAAGAGTGGGGAAAATAGATGTGTGGTGATCCTCCATGCTTTTCAAGTTAGATCTCTTAATCAGGCATGATTAATATGGTGCACATAATAGGAATCTTTGTGTATGGGACATACTCCAGCTTGTTTAGAGGAACAGGAAATAAATTCTCTCCTTTTTGGCCGAGCTGGATCTTACCCAACATTTTTAGGTCACAGATGGACTCAAGGCTATTTCTAGTGGCCTAAGGAAAAATAGCAAAGAATAATCTTGTACTACCAGATTACAAACATAACTACATTCCATAGTACAGTGTTATCCTTAAATTCTCATGTGACTAATCCTCTAGGGAGGGATCCTGTTGCTAAAATGGCTTCTTGACTGATAAAGCATGTCATACTTTTATCTGCAATCTCCTCCATTCTCCAATTCCGGCATAAAATATGTGGCTGTACTGTACAAATTTACTAAATGAATGCAAAAGTCCTTTTTTTCCCCTATGCTGTCTTCTTGACTGCACATGCCCTAATAGCTCATGGGTCTGTGTCCCTGTCAGTACAAAATAAGTCTCGGAAATTAGTGAGAAGAGCGAGCTCCTGCTTTCTGCAATGCCGAACGAGCCACTGTGGCTGGGCTGTAGCTTTGCTGCTCCAGCCCCTTACAGGGGCTTTTCTCTGGACCTTTCTTTCTGTTTTTGTTGGTGCTGTTGATTCTTCTGATTTCCCAAGAAGAAACACAAAACAGATGGTATTTTATATGCACTGGGTTTAGGGCAGTGTTGTTTCAAGGACAGCATGAAAATAAATTTGGGTAGTTCTAAGAGAATAAAACTCACTTGTATGCTGTGTCCTTAGCCACTTTAATTAAGAAAGGAATTCTTCCAGTGATTATGTATAACCAGCTTACTATTAGGAGAGTGCAAATCTCTCTTGGAGCATTTCTTAATTGAGGAGTTAAGAATAAAAGGAACATTGGTTTTCTGTTTACATGTTTTTGCCCTTCATACTCCAAGTAGAAAATTACTTTTAAGTACAGAGGATGCAATGGCTCAGGTGTTAGCATGGTATTGGACCAGCATCCAAATCCCCTTCCTTGAATAAGCTCTGTATAATCTCTTCCCATGGCACCATTGCCATGAAGATAAATGCATTAAGGATTATAAAACTATATCAGTATGAACCAAATAAATATTGGAGACAAAACCAAGAAAAGCAACATCATATTTCTGGCTTCACTTATATTTAAATTCAGAGTGTATCTGGTTTCCAGTCATCCCACCAATAGTGGTACTTTTCATGTAACTGGTGCCTTTTCAGAATGCTTTACAATCACATTATGAAACCTAAGCACATTTGAGAAGCTGTGCCTTCTGCTTTTGTTTTTGCTTGCATTGCTTTTAATGTGCGTAAAAAGTCCCTGACTGATTTTAATATGAGGTAACAGATGTGTTAATATGAAATTCTAGTTGGAGTGTTCCTGTGTGTGTATTGTTTTGCCTTTATCGCTCTCCATAACTCATATTAAATACTTTTACTTAGATGCCACTGGAATGACACTTTGGGCACAAAGCCACAAAGTCTGTCAGTGCTGATAGCTGTACTTTGCAACTCTGAAGGAGCAGATACAAGAACTGGTATTTTACAGGGAGAAGAAGAGATTGCCATCGCACACCACCTGCACAGTGAAGTCCCACTGCTCATTTTATTCACACACCCTCCCTCCCCCTCTCTCACCTACTCCATTTACCTTGAGGGAGTTTTTAATTTCCCCCAGGGTGAAACACTCCCACTCAGTGGGACACTTGTAGCAGAGCTGGCAGCATGGCGGAGCTCCATGGTCTATCACGGATATCAGGAATTGGATACACCTTGAAAGAGAGATTTGTGAACGTGATCCACTCCGCTCCTCGTGTTGCTGTGAGGAGTCAGGATTGCAGCAGGCACATTTGTGGTTAGTGCAAGCACTCTGCTGTTCTTGGTGACCTTGGCGGCGGCTGTGCCTTTGCTGTGTAATATTGTATTTCAGGCACAGCCTAGGGAAGTTTTGAGTCGGTTGCCTTGGATAATCAGCTCAATTATACAATGCAGCTCGCCGATGAGGAAGCTGGGACCAGGCATTACTGATCTGTGTGTTTCAGAGGCAGCTTGAGCTATATTGCCAGGATTTATAACTACAAGGTCCTATTGAAGTTCTCAGGGGGGTAATTCCTGTAATGTGTCTTTTTTGCTTCACAGCACAGCAATGGCTTGATTCACTGCCTCATATTTATTCCGCTGCAATTCTAGCAGAGTAGCAAATGGGTTCTGTGGCTTCGTCTTGTGCCTCTGTCAATGGCTTTTGTTTGTTTCTTTGCTTTTGCTGAGGGCAATTAATATTACTCTCTGCTCATTTGGGCAACCCACTGCTTGTCTCCTGCTCTTGTACCCCATCCTGCTGAGCTTATTGCTCCCTTTATTTCTAACCATGTCTCTGCTCTGTGTATTCCCGTTGCCCTGCTGGCTGCCCAGCTGGGGTGCTGAGGTGTTTGGGAGGTGGCAGCAGGTGAAGGGATGGGGCAGCCACAGGGACTGCTTGTCAGCTGGGCTCTGTGGCTGGCCTGGCACAACCCTGGGCACACACCATGGAACAGAGCTGCCAGCAGGCTGGGAAGGGAATACCCACTGAAGCACATCAGCCAGCTATCACCTTGTGACAATTGATAGCGGAACACGAGACAGATATCCTGCTCTGAAAGGTTACTTGAACAAAAATCCCCTTGTTCCCATTTCCCCATTGACACAATCTGAGAAAAGAGAGACACAGCACAGTGTCTCCCTCACAGTTGAGAGAGTCTTTTCAGGAAGGCTCTGTGAGCTCTGTGTTTGGGAAACATTGAGCTGTCTTTTCTTTTTTTCCCTTCTTCACAAAGGCCTAACTATCTCTTGGATAATGTTGTGTGGCATCTGCATTGCTTCTTGCTGTGATACTCGGCCAGGGGATTTGGATTAAAATTAATTTAGTTATAGTGCCACTGCATTTTCTGGGCACAGCAGTCACAATTAGCTTCATGTCCTGTCACCTATATAATGCTACCCAGGCTGGTTCAGCAGATATGCAGTGGATGGAATTTCTTCGGTGCGGAATGGTTTTGTACACACACTCAGAGTGGTGGAATTTGCTTGCTTGGACAAATCTGTTAAAAAAGATGAAACGCTGCTGTTTCCTGAGAAGAACGTTAACAAAAGTTCACCTCTGATGTGGGCAGGATTCTGTGTCTGTCTCCACAAAAAGGCTCCCTCTCCCACCTCACTAGGAGATAATAAGAAAAAGATTTCATTCTCACCCAAAGAAGGGAATATTTTGCATTTCAGCAAACCAAAACAAAGTCTGCTCTGTTTTTCTTTGACCAGTGATGGAAATCTTTTAAAGCAAGCGTTCTATTCCATTTAACAGTATGAGAAATCTGTCCTGGCAGACAGAGGAATGGATAGCAGTCATTGTAGTGGTGAGATTTAAATGCAAGTGTCAAGTTGTGAAAATAAAAATTGTGACTTAGAATTATCTTCTTAAATTTGCCTGTCCTTTGCCTTTTTACCGAAGATGCCTTTTAACCACAGGGCTAGTTCACTTGCCTTGCTTTAGAATTCTACATTTACTTTAATATATACAAACTAATCTTACAGGCATCCCACCTCCTTTCACAATAAGGCACAAAAGCTGTTCACATTCTTGAGAAGGGCATTTTATGCAGTGTTTCATCAGGAATTGCTCATTTAACTTTGTAAGTCAACCATCAAGGCCCTGTTTAGTGACCCTCCTTCAGATAAGGGGAGTAAATGCAGCTCCTTCTGTCCTCTCTGTTTTGCTTCAAATGCCAGTCAGAAAGAAACATACTGGTGTCCTCCTACCAAAAAGTTTTTGAAAGTGAATTCAGCCTTTGTTAGCTTAAGAAATCACTGAAGGCAGTTGGAATTTAGATATTCTGGCACTGGCTGTCACTAACCCACCAGCCTGACGCAGTGAATAAAACCTGAAAATTTGTTCAGTTAAATAAAAAGTGGCGGTGGGGGGGGGGGGAATAAATACCACTACCACTACTAATTTTCATTTGTTATGAGAAGCAAGCAGTCACCTTCTCAGGGGAGAATGGACATGGGAAAGGGAAACAGTGGAATGACTATTAAAACAGCATGAGGGATACATCTTACCCTGAAAAAGAAAAGAAAGAGAATGTAAAATTGAAAAGAAGTAAATTTATCTCTGTTCCAGCACTGGAAATCAGTGCTACAGAAATCGTTCTCATCAATGGCAAGCTGAACATGAGCCAGCAGTGCCCTGGCAGCCAGGAGGGCCAAATGTGTCCTGGGGGGCATCAGGCACAGCATCACCAGCCAGGCAAGGGAGGGGATTGTCCTGCTCTGCTCTGAGCTGGGGCAGCCTCACCTCGAGTGCTGGGGGCAGTTTGGGGTGCTACAACAGAAAAAAGACACACAGCTCTTAGAGGGCATCCAAGGGAGGGCCATGAGGATGGTTAAGGCCTTGAGGCAAAGCCGTACGAGGAGTGGCTGAGGGCACCTGGTCTGTTCAGCCTGAAGAAGAGGAGACTGAGGGGAGACCTCATTGCAGGCTACAACTTCCTTCTGAGAAGGGGCAGGCACTGAACTCTCTGTGGTGATCAGTGACAGGGCACAAGGGAATGGTGTGAAACTGTGTCAGAGGAGGTTTAGGTTGGGTATTAGAAAAAGGTTCTTCACCCAAAGAGAGGGCACTGGAACAGGGTCCCCAGGGAAGTGGTCACAGCACCAAGCCTTACAGAGTTCAAAAAGCATTTGGGCAGTGCTCTTGGGCACATGGTGGGACTCTTGGGGTGTCCTGTGCAGGGCCAGGAGTTGGACTCAATGATCCAAATCAGCATATTCTGTGATTCTGTGAAAAGCTTTTCCAGGTCTCTGCAGCAGCTCCCCATGGAGATGGCCAGTGTAGAGCACTTGAGTCAGGGGGACTTCATGTTCTCAGCAGTGTAGGGAGGAATTTGTGGAGGACAACACAAATTGTAGCTGAGCTGCCATGCACCCTGTGCAGAGCTGAGGCAAAGCAGGATCTCTGGGAACCTTGGCACATGCAGTGATGCAGGGCAGTGCCCCATTGGTGAGGGGAGAGATGGCAGAAGCCCATGGCTTCGAGGTGGGTGCAGAGCTGTGGCAGACTGGGTCTCCACTGCCTGCTTGCCTAGGAATGAACCAGTGTTATTGGGAGGGGAAGAAGAATGTGAGGCATGCAGGGAAGACTGGAGAGGGAAAAGAATGTCAGCATGGAGCACGCACTAGCCTTTTCCTTGCAGAGATACTGTCAAAGGGTTATTCATTTCCCAAACAAACAAACCAGTCTAACCATTGTGCTCGCAGACTAGACTCCCTTATTTTCCCCTCCAGCACAGAATATTTTTTAATGGGTTAAAAAATACAGGCTTGCTTCCAGACGTGTGGCGTGCATGCCATGCAACCTACTGATGCCAAAAGGGTTTTTCTTGTTTTTCCTAAGAAAAACTGAGCAATAGCACAACTATGGAGAGTGCAAAGGACTTCCTTTCTCTCTAGTTCACAATTGTGCGGATGAAATAAAATAAATGCAATATAGGGAGGTTGCTCAAGAGGAAATGTATGTTTAGATATCACAGCTTGTTTAAGATGAAAGGAATCCAGAATTGGGACCGGAATTGCCTCAGACGAGAAACTTGGGCACAAAGCGTAGGCATGTTTAGCTTTTCAGGCAGTTGCAAGAAGTCATAGTGCTGGCATCCAAAAGCTCGGATCTTTACCTGAACTTTCTACCTGAACTTTCCCCAGTTTGGGCAAAACTCCGGAGCTGGGATTTTATTCACATGGAACATGTTATATTATTTCAATAGATATTAAAACTGTTAAAATGGGAATTAATTGAGTAAAGTTTTTATTTTCTTTTTTTTTTTTTTGGTTGCTTTTGTTTGGGGTTGGGTTGTGGGGTTTTTGGTTTGGTTTTTTGAGGATTGGGTTGTAGGGGGTTTTGTTGGTTTTTTGGTTTTTTTAATGGAGGTCACCTAGCACATCACAGCACTATAAGCCTAGGTTGGAAGCACCCCGTGCTCTTTTGAATACATGCATCCAGCATACCAGGTTTATGGGAACAAAGTCCTGACTCAAACAGCACATACCCCACCTGCAAAGGAGTTTCTAAATGAAAGCAGGAGCGTGAGTGTGGACAATTAAGTAGGAAACAGTGATCAGGAATAAAAAGGTTCACTTTCCTGCAATACCCTTAGAAAGGTAAGGTTTTGTAGACTAGGATCAGCCAGTTTTTTCTCAGGAGATAAGACCTCTCTCACCTCCTCATAAACACAGAGTAATATGCAGCAACTCTCACCCCCAGAAGCTCTCTCTTGAATACAGTAGGACACAGCTCTGCTCTTCCCAGTCTGTGATGCCCTGTTGCTGTCTACTTTTCCTGCCTGCCTCTCCTTCCCCTCCTCCTGCCTTCCCAGTCCTGCAGTTGGCAGGGTGCAGAGGCCCAATTCCAGGCACATATGCTAGCACTTTGCTCTGAGCTTGTGTGGAAGGAGCTTGTGCAGACACATGAAGGTACAAAGATGTATAGAGAGGGGTGTGTGTTGAACTCCTCACACACATATTAGATAGATTTAAAATACTGCATAAAACCCCTTGAAATCCCATTAATCCTCTGTACAGAGCATTTGTGTGTCTTAAACCCCATTTGGGGCGTCAGGACCAAAGCCAACCTTGTCAAAATACTCTCTCCTTCCTCTGATTTGCAAAATGCACACCACTTTAATGTGGCAAAACATCAAAAATTACCCAAAAATACAATCTCTCCTGACCATAATTTGTCCATCAGTTTTACACATCATTCAAGGAATTGTCCTGTGACTGGACTAGCCAGATGTGTCCATTTTGCTTGCAATGCTTATTATATTTGTTCTGTCTGTTTTTGTTGCATATCTCCCACACTTCTTTTGGCAAAAGTTATTTGCTGTTGTTATATTTTATAAATTCATGTTTTCTCTCTCCCCATCTCTCACCAGCAATTCTTTCAAACCAAAAGTATTTCTCTCTGGTAAGGCCATCAGCTCAGTGGTTGTTCACTAGCCAGCAGACAGTTTTTTCCAGTAGGAGGAGAAGCAAAAATAAAACTTTAATAAAACGCAAGTTTGGGATTTAAGAAATAAAATACAAAGGGGAAAGTTCTGTTTTGCCTTTACTGCCAAGCTTCCCATGAAGTCTCAGCTTGGACATGTTTTGAAGCTTGAGGAATTTAAAGGAAATTTCCTTCTTTTGGAGGTATTTGGAGGGAGGATATAAGATAGGAAAGCAATCATCTTTTCTCTCTTTTGCTTCAAACAGATCTGTGGAGATCAGTTGATATCCATAACAACAGAGAACAGGACATGAAATGTCTCACACTGTCTGACTTATTTTTCTCTTCTTTGGGTATTGGTTTTTAAGCTCTCATCTCATACTCAGTATAAATTTGCATCTCCACAAAACTGCCAAAAATGGTTTTCTTTGCTGCCATCTAAATCTGTTTATGGTCTACTCTCCCAAAATCATTCTTTAAAGGAAAATGACTGACTTTCAAGCCCCTCCTCCTCTTCTGTTATTTTTAACAAGCATTTCAGTGTGGTGTCGTTTAGAGAAAAGATCATTGCATTGCTGTGTGTTGCAGGACTCTCAGGAAACAATGCTAGAAGAGAAGGAACGTGGGAACTCTGTTCCCTCTCTTTTCCATTTGCAAACTCTGAATGCTTCCAGCAACAGGGTAGCCAAAGATGGGGTGAAAAGGACAGAGCGATGCTTCCATTGGCAAAGCCTCTCTCATCTTCACTGGGACAAGGATTCGGCCATGCCCTGCAGCATCCCAAGCCTTGGACTCAGGACTTCACTGGCTCCTCATGGAAGGCTGCCTCTGCTGAGGGAGCCAGCATTTGCAGATAACTCATCCGTCACGGGTCTCCACCACAGTTATTCTGCTTCCTTCAGTCCGGATACTTGCACGGGTGATGGAAGCACCAGTCTCAGAATTATATGAAAGGAAGATTCTGCACAGCTCTTGCTGGCCTCACCTTCAACACCTCTATTCGTGTCTTTGTCTGCCCTTCCCCCCACATCCCAGCTGACTCATGGTGTTTGCCTCTGAAGTCTGATGAGGGCTTGAGTCATAAGAAGTGGATTTGACACCTCACATCCTCAGAGTCCAGCCCTGTCTGGGAGCTGTAAAGATCTGTCTCCATGTGTCACTTACAGCTTTTTAGGAGGGGCTGAGCTCTTTTGTTGTGTCATAATGCTGTGGAGCCATGAGTCAGTACTGGAGAGACTCTCCTTTACCTTCAGGTTCCAAGATAGAGTGTGTTGGCTCTAGCTCTCTGGACTGTAAGTGTGCTCTGTAAAAGGACCTTGGTTGTGCTTTCCCAGTCACTGTAGCACCGTAGTGAGCACAGCTGCTGTGGGATGGCTCCACAGCAGCTATTCCAGAAGTTGCTGCCTCCAGCAAAAAGACCATGGTATAACTGAGTGTTTGCCCAAAAAGAAGACATATGTATGCAATCCCCTCTCCTCAGAACATGAGCAGTGGTCTGAAGTGGCTGTCTGGTGGCATAAATGTTGGCTCAGAAATGAAAATCAAAGGTGTGCTGGGAGAGCAGTTTTTGGGGGTATACGTGTAGATAGGGCCAAAAGGTTCAGTCTGAAGCTGGTAGCATAGGCTCCTCAGACTCTTCTTATAGTTTCATTTTCCTTATTTCTCAGAGATGGATATTCTGGTGCAGAGATCAAAAGTGGGATAGCATAAGAAATGCAAGGTCCCAAATGCTGACTCCTGAGCTAAGCACATGGGTGAGGAAAAGTCTGTTGGACCAAGCTGCTTTTATAGGAGCTGTAACCACTCTGGGGAGTAGTGGAAGGAGACATTTCCTTGAATTTGTGGGAAAAGGGAAGGAGGGCAAAAAAAGGAAGATGAATAGAGAAATAGACTATTATTAATAAAAATAATAAAAGTGAAATAGTCAGGGGCATCAGGGATACAAAGCACCCCACACCTTATGTGGATCAGTACATATTATGGCCTTTTCTGTCTTTTGAGAAATCTATTCCACTTCTTACTTTGATATTTAAAATATTCTACACTTGATAAATAACAAAAAATATAGTCCTTAAAGACCGAACCACATTCTGGTAGCAGCCAAGATAACTTTATGAAGACAGACAAACTTGTGTTAAATTAAAAAAAAATATCACGCTAGAAAGTTATGTAAGATTCTATTTTAAAATCATCTGGTCCTAATTTACTAAATTTACTGCCTCAGAGCTAATGCCAAACTGCTACATTTGATTTATAGAAATACTTTAGCACATTTTTCCATCAGGCTATTGTAGAATATATTTACAGCCTTTTTATTATAGCTAAAAATGCAGACTTTTTAAAGGAAAGGAACATTTTTGAAGAGCCTATTGATAGTTTCTCACAGGATGCCAGGAGACATGCAGATAGTAAACAATGCTGTGTGCTTAGGAACATTCCGCTCGATTTTCAACTCCTTCACCATCTTTTTTTTCTTTGTAATTGAACAAAGTGATCCATCTGGTAAATGGATGTTTGAAAATGTCCAGTTTGTGCCAAACCACTTTTCTTAAGCACAGACTACATTTTTTTCAGGCAAATATTTAAACAGCAGCCGCAGTGTGATGCATTGCTAGCCATTAAAAAAACACACACAAAACCCAGACAGCAGGCAGGGGGGAGTCAGGGTGGAAGAAAGCTTAACAAATATTCCATTAAAAATCTGTCTAAAAATATTGTGCTAAACAACCCTCCTTCTTCCCCTTTCTCTTCCTGACAAGTGTTTCCAAATGGGAAATGACTGCTAGGGAGTAGAACCTACACTCTGATCAGCAGAGCAACTGAGCACATGCTTAATTTTACACACATGCTCAAGTCCTTCTTCATTAATTTGTGTGTCTGTGCTTCAAGACTAGATCCTTGATAAGTCTCTGTCTGCTTGTACAACAGAATTCTGTTTCAGAAGAGTTAGTTTTTCAATATTTTTGGGAAATCATTGTGCTTTTTTTCTCTCCTGCATCCATCTCCCATTGAACTTATCCACAAAGTATGATCCATGTGCAATGAGTTCTCAAATACATGGATATTGGATAAAGTTCTGGTTCAGGTCCTTCCCTGATTTTTATTCATCTCTGCGCACTGATCATCTGAACCCAGAAATGCCAAAATGCCACAAGCAGAGGGAATTTTTCTAGTATTTCCAGCTTGAGCAGAAGCAGTTGGTACAAGACATCTCTTCTTTTTCTGTGGTAAACTCAGACTTACTCAGACCTAAGCTATCAGTCATACTGATAGCTCTTTTCAAAAATCCCCATGCAGTTACCCAGAAGTGGTACTGCTTTCATTTTGATACCTCTGTTTCCTCATCCATCTCTACAAGTGCTCTCTGTTCAGTCTGAGATACAAATTTGGGTCTCCTGAAGTCACACAATCAACTAACCAGCTTCAAGGACTTTTCACTTTGGCCCTGTTTTGAGTCCATAAACTCCTTCCCATTTTAAAGCTCAAATATTTGAGTAATTTTGCAACTGAAGGGACTGATGTTTTTTTGCCTTGATGCAGCAAGACATTGGACTCCTAATGCCTGCTCGAAAGAAAGTGTCAAGGCTTTTAAAGTGTCTGGTTTCAGTAACAGTACTTCCAGATGGGCTGGGTTTGCATGGCTGAAGAGGCTGTTACTCCAGTAAAAGAACGAGAGGGTGTAATCCTGGTCCTGACAAAGCAGACCCAAGCGTGGCTGTGATGCCACTGCATCATCAGTTTAGTCTCAAGGTAGAGAAGACTTAATCAATTATCACACCTTTACCGTGCCAAGACAAAACTGGTGTCTATTTTGTATCCAGTCAATGCCTTGCCACTCTGTCACATCCCAAGATTTTAGGGCGTTTCACTTTGTGAAATAGGTTACTAAGCTGTTGTGGGGTTTGTGGTTGTTGCTGTGGTGGTTGCTATGAAGGGCGGTCAGAAAAGGGGCACTGTGTTTGTTGCCCAACATGAGAGGCTCCTGGCTGAGAAAACATCCCTGCAGCTACTCAGTGCAAACCCACTGATTCTTGCCAAATGCTTCTGTGATGCACATGCAGGAGAGCCTCTCATGAAGAAATGGTCCGACATGAAAGGGGAGGGGGGTAAAAAGGTCCCAGCTAGGAAAAGAAATGACTCAGCACTAGTTTTTGCGGGCTGGCATTTGTGTTTGCAGGTCAAAGTCAGTGTAAATTTGTAAATGTTCTCCTGTGTTCTGCACTGGAAAGGAGGTAACAGCGCAAGACAAGCAAAGCGCTAAAGTCTAAATTTAATTTGACACACCATGAAAATGAGACAATTGTGTGCTGGCTGGTTCAAGTCCAGAGATGTCACCTCACATTACTATCATTTGTTGAGTGGTTGCCAACATTTGTCCATTTTCACAGCCTTGTTCAATATAGAAGAAGATTTCTGGGGCTCCTGAGCAGTCTGAGGAAGAGTGGAGCTTTGTCTTTTGGGAACTAATCCCCTTAAACCACTTCCTCTTCCCACTGGAGTGAAGTTTTCTTAATGCCTTTTTGTGTGTTTTGTTTTGTTTTAGTGACCAGAGCTCTTGTGGCTGTTTCCAGGTCTCCCTGAAAGGTCAGGTCTGCTTTTTTCTTTGCTTGCCATTCATATGGTGAGTAGCAAGTGCTCCTCCTGCCCCTTTCCCTCAGGCTTTGAGGCTGCTCTGTTTGCTAACTTCAGTTCTCCTCTTTGACAATGACAGTAGATGTTTTGTTATTTCACTCTCTAGAAAAATCAAGGATTTCTGTAAAAACTGGTGATTTTGTGCCCCTTTTTGCTATTTATCATCACCCAAAAATCTGGGTGACTATAAAGTCTGTCTGCATCTTTCAGCCTTTTCTTTGCATGGTGATACAATGAAAGACACCTGATGCAGAGAGGAATTTTTCCACCTGCAGCTCTGGACAGCTTTCAGCTCAGCTTTAGTGTTTGTTGTTTTCTCTCACAGGATTTGTCTTGCATTTTAGAATGTGAAAACAAACATGCATGTGACATGTTTATATAGTTGTGGTTCTAGAGTTCAGATGCATTGTCTGTTAGCAGGTGTCCCCTGATAATCTAAAATATAGCAGGCATGCCAATTTTAAAGAAATATGTGATGTAACTGCCTAATTAAACTAGCCATATATCCTAAAGATGGTGGCTGCCTTTGATTGGTTCAAGATCTTGATGGTGTTGAGAACATCGAAACTACACTGAAGCTGCTCAGTTTTACGAGTCATTACTGTTTCTTGACACCAGTCCAGTTGATAAACCTTGTATTGAAATAGCTGACAGTTGCATTCATATGCGTAGGGTAATAATTCTGATTTATTACATATATAGATGGGGCTTCTGTATTTTCACTGAATCTCCTCCACTGTACTATTGCCTGTGTTGTAGTGCTACAAACAGCACCAGGCTGGATTTCACTTGCTCTAAGGCCTGTGTTGTCCTTGTCCTCAAAAAACAAAGTGGATTGGATGTTTGGTTCACTTAGGCATGTGAATATCGAGGGCTAGACTTTCAGGAGTAAATGTGGGTCCACCAGGAATGGGACTGGGTTACCTGCACATGGGGTCTGTGGACACGTCTGTCTTGGGGTACCCCAGCTGACATGCAGCTGCAGCTCCAGGAAGACAGCAATAGCCAGTAGGTCCAATTGCATTATACCCACCCTTGCATTGATAGTTGAGAACTGGGGGCCTGAGCCTTCTGAATCCAACCCCTGAATGTTTATTGGGATTGTGGCCAAGATACCTGAATGTCCTGGCTCAGCAAAGCTGAGCTGGAGTTTGAGACCTGCTTCTCCCTCTCTTCAAATCATTTCTTCTGGCAGGAGCCAGACATGCAGAGGAGAAAACATATAAAATAATAATCATCACATCTTCAAAATATGTTTGAGCTGTTTCCAGGTAAAATTTTGGTCCAGGAATTCTGGAAGCAGGAATGACTTGGTAGTTAGAGTACCAGTGGTAGAAAAATCAGAGCCAGTTTCTGGTCCCTAAGGCTCAGCCAAGTGAAAATTCATCCATTGTGAAGTTGTCACAGCCTGCTTGCTTAGGCGACCATGACCTCTGCCACTTTGATCCTGTAAATACAAAGTGGCCTCTCCCCTGGTCCAGCAAGGAACAGAAAATGATTCATTGCAGTCAAGCATCTCAGTGCTCAAAGTTGCCAGTAAGTTTTTCCCAGGACTTTTGAAAAGCCTGTTCATTTAATGGAATGCACACAGAAGGCAAAGACACTGTAGTAGAGAGAAACTACTCTTTCCAGGTTTCTGTTTCTACTAATTTATGCCATACGTTAAAGACCCTTAAATCTATCACTGGTTAACTAACTTGTGCATCAATATCCTGCTCTGTGCATCAGTAGTCTGCCTTGCTAGCTGCCATGACAAAATGTATCTTTCAGGTTTTTTAGAGTGAAATCACACCTCACACTGGGAGTTTCGAGGTCACATACGCACATTGAGGATGTGGTTTTCTGCTTGCAATACAGAGCGGCAAGAGCAGAACGGGCTCAGAAAGTTTGCTGCGTAGTGCCAGCTGTGACCCATGCTTTGCCATTATTCTTCACAAAGAGATGAAACCCACTGTTTTAGTCCTCTGAACTGCAACTGGCCTGCTGGGAAGGTTAGACTAGGTTTAGCCTGCATGCTGGTTCAGTTGGAGAATAACTAGGACAGGAGGACAAATGGAAATATGCAGCACGATGATTCTTGCCCAAATACTCAGTACAACTGGTCCTTACTTTTTGCTTTGGCTTCTGCATAAATTGAAGGTATCACCACAATAAATCTCGACTTTTTCATCCTCCTGGGTGGGTACCTAACTAGAATTTGCATCCCAGCTTGACTCCATACCTAAAGCTACCCTATACAATATACATGCCACCTTTTTGGTTGCCAAGCATCTGCCAAGTCCTTGCCAGTGCTTAAGTCTGAGCCCTTTGGGTTTGGAGTCTGCAAAGGGCCTCACTGTGAGGAGCTTGTGGGAGCTGCCTTCTGCAACTAGTTCTTACTCAGTTATGAGAAGCTTAGCGTGGAAGAAATGTAGGTGGGGACATCTACTCCTTAAACCAAATGATAGGGAAAAGCAAATGCAGTGGCTGTCCTGAAGCTTCTTCTGAAAGGGCTAGTTTCTAGGAATGCAGGGCTAGTTCAGCAGGGACTAGCTGTGCTGCTGAAGAATCTTGATTAATGTACTCACCCAATCCTGCTGAATGTCATAACACAGAAAAGAAGACTATCTTTCCTTTTTGCTGGCAGGCAGTCATCATTCACCATTTACGTCTTATATAGCAGATATATAGCAGTTATAGCTTCAGGCAGGGATACAGTCTTTGCCAGGAGCTCAGCAGTCTGTGGGTCTTTATACAGGAAGACCAAAGGTTTTCTCTCCTCCTTTGTGACAGATTTACTATTAAATTGAGAAGAAAGGGTTTGCCATGCTAATGATGTTCCTTCACTCACTGAAAAACAGCAGAGGCTGTTTGTGCTGTGTGCTGAGGACAGCCCTGGTGAGACCAGATGTGCATGGCTGTGCAACTCAAACATCCACCCTCATCCTGCAGGCATTTGCCACACTCACTTGCCTTTGGCCAGAGGGCCAGGGCCTGCTACTGCTCCCTGATAAATCCATATCACATTTAACATAACTGGAACTGCTGAACATACTCAACACAGAGATATTTACTGCCAGCACTGGAACCAAGTCCCCATCTTTCTTCTCCTTTACAGGACACAGGGGGAAAAAAAGCAGCTTTATTATCTAAAATCCCTCAGAATCATGGTTTGAAACTGCTACCAAGGAAATGTTTGAAGGAAATATGTGCCCACCAATTAGTAAACTGATCTTTAAGGACAAGCTCTTGAGATTATTGCATAATTTGTGGTCTCTGACCTCATAATGAAAAAAAAGCAACCCTTCTCTGAAACTACCACCTAGCTACAAATCATGATTTCTTTTCAAAGAAGAACTATTAAAAGAAGACCAATTCTATGTGTTGCATTCTAATAACCTTCCAGACTATCTAATTTTTGCTAGAATAGCTTCTCTTTTGCTCAAAAGAAAATATGTGGAGCATAATCATCATACATAGGTTGGGTTCCTTTTCCAATAAATATATTTTGAGTGTGAAACACTGGCTTCACAACCATTTATTTTTGGTCTTGATTTCATCTGGGATTTTAATGAGTTGTACAATGATGTCAAAATTAAGCAGCTCATCCCTCCCCTGGTATAGCAGGAGATCATGCAAGATAACTTAGGAGATGGTAGTTGCTTGTGGATCTCATACAGAAGATGTTACTGCAAAATTTCAGCCCATACTGGAAAAAACCCTGTGTTGAATTATGTGGTAGTGTGGGGACTGCAAAAGTAAAGGGCCAGCTCAGGGCATGTTTGCATTAACCCAAATAAACTAGATGCATTTTCTGAATCTTGTTTGTTTTTGTTTTTCTTTTTCTTAAACTTAGCCTCAGGTCTACTGAATCATTCATAACATTCAAAGTTTCTACAATCTCACATTAGTTGGATTTTCACAGTGCATCTTCCAAATCTAGCCATGTCAACATGCAATATTTATGTCTAATTTAATATTACAGCCCTGTTCTGCAACTGTGAAGCTTCTTTCTGGAGCAGTGAAAGAGCTTCAAGGGGGCTCATGCTCATGGGTGGATCTTGTGGTTATTGAGCTAGGCCCTCGGTTTAACAGCAAAGCTTTTGATGTGCTAATGTGTGAGCATGTCTCTTCTCTCTAATATAATTTCTAAGTTCAAAGAATATCCAACACAGGTGAAAACAGCACGGAGTTTTCTACCAAACCAGCAGCGTTGTTCCATATTTGTGCTCCAGTACATGGTTCTAATAATCTGAACCCTGCCTGATTCAGCTGTGTATTGTTCTGCTAATAGTGTATTTTATTTCATGTGGAACAAAGTTTTCCTGGGAAACTGGATGCTCTTCCCTTTAAACAGCACTCTCAGGATCTGCTCCCAGGCCATTCTTTTATCTGAATATTTTCTGAACAATTTCAAACTGTTCCTATCAGTCTGGCATGCAAATATCTCAATGGTGATGACTGCAGCAGCTCTTATAAAAATTGTACAGAAGCCCACAGGTCAGATTATTAAAACTATCTCAAGGGGAGGATTTTACTTTATTTGTGAAGTGTCATGACTGATTTCAATATGCTACTCATCAACTAAGTTGTTTTCAGTCAGGACAACCAAATACTGGATTCTTAACCTTCTAAAAAGAATAACTGCTTCCAGTAATTGACTTCCTAATTGATAATGAATTTTAAAATATCTCCATGTGTGAAAATTATATCTACATGTAAAGATATTCACTTTACAGTCTAACCAGTTTACAACTTTCTCTGGTTTTTAAGTACTATAAGTGTACCTTAACACAGCCAGTAAGTACTGAGTGCATGCTTCATTCATTCAAAGCACTGGTATTGGGTAATATCACTCATCTTAAGGTGTCTGTCTTCTTTCATAAGTGCAAGTGAAAAGTAAATATTCTGGCTGAGAAAGCGTAACCACCTCTGACCCAAGCACCTCTGCTGATTAATGTAGTATGGAATTTTGCAACAAGCACCTCAAAGAGAAAGGAATGTGAAATCAATTTGACACATTTTTTCCTGTTTTATGCCACATTACATCAATTATTGAAAGGCTGAGTTGAAGAGCTGGAGATTCCAACTTAAAAGGTATCCTCAGTAAGGAAAAGGAATGGCTAAAATTTTCTTTTTTTTTCAGTTTTAAACAGCAGCCGTTGGAACTCAATTTATCTGAAACATAAGTTGCTGCTAGTTTAGGACTGTTCATTCTTCTTTATCTTATCATATTTTTTCCATGAACTAAATTAACTTTTTAGAAATTATTTTCTAGTTTACTATTGAAGGAAACCTTTAAGACAATGAAGAAAAATGTCCTTTTTCTCCTTCTGTTCTGTGCTGTATCAGTGAATATTGTATTACCCACTAATGTTGTCCTCTTAAATTGAAAATGCAGGTGGATGAGAGTCTAGCTAGGGACTCTAGTGTATGAGATTTTTGTTATATGAAACCAAATGAACATTGTATCCTGAAAATAGTGACACAGTGGCAAATAAATTCTGTGTATTCAAAATAATCTGTATAGTGCAGGTAATGATACTGATGCAGATTGAAAAAAACTGCATGCTTTTCTACATGGAATTGTTAAAGTTTTGGTGGCAGAGATTTTAAAACAAAGCCAAATTACCTTTATTTCAATGTAATTATATAGTTTCTGGGAAGAGACACAATGTGCTTGTATTTTGGAGTATTTCTAACTGATTTATCTCCTTTTTCTCTCATGCAAAAAAGAAGGGTGAAATTTTGGGGTTTCTAGTCTGAGGAAGTACCCTGTTTCCAGATGTGAACAGAGTACAGATGTTTTGTGAAAGTGTTTTATTCCCTCTGCCTCCTAAGATAATAAAAATACTTTCCTGCATTTTTAAGTTACAGAGAATAAAACCTCTGTAATAACCGGGAGGGTGGGGTGGCTCATTTTTATTTTTATTTTGTTTAACATGTAAAGAAATATAAGCTTTTGATCTACTTCTCCCTCTTCCAAGGAGCACTTGCACTGCTAGCACCTCTCATTCCTTTAGGCCAATACTTTTATCAGTGTCCATTACCGTAAACACCTTCCGCTAGGAGACTAAAAGCTTCATGTTTATTGCTCATCATAGTTTTGCTTACAGCTGAAGTAGTTTATTTATTCATATAAACGAAACAAGACTAAGGCTCTGCCTGACTACCCAGCAGAACAGTTCCTGCTCTCTCAGGTAGTGCTGTAAAGGACTTATGCCTGTTGTGAATAAAACGTTCTCTAAAATCCAGGCTGCCA
The DNA here is from genome assembly GCA_013400955.1 of Drymodes brunneopygia. Lineage (NCBI taxonomy): Eukaryota > Metazoa > Chordata > Aves > Passeriformes > Petroicidae > Drymodes > Drymodes brunneopygia. The sequence goes on along the minus strand of VZTZ01007909.1, from coordinate 240,016 downwards.
GAAAGGAGGTAGCTAGAAGCATTTGCAGGACACCATAGTACCTGGAACTCATCCACAGAAATGCAGTGAAGTATTTTTAAATACATATGAATCTCCCAAATCTTTGGAAATCTGAGCAGTGTGCTTTGAGCATGTCCATAAATTAAAGACATGCAAACCACATCTGTTGCCAAGTTTAATCCCAAATACCAAAAATGCAGAAAGAAGCTGTCTCATAAAGTGTGCAGAGACACTTATAGGTGTAGATAGATCATCTCCTTTTGTGAAATCCCTGAAAAATCCCCAGCATTTTCAATATGCAAAATCAACTTGCAGCTCCATATCTGCTACAAAGGGGATTTCAGCACTGCAAAAAGATGGTTTTCTTGGTGATGTTACTTTATCTACATCAAGGGCTTCACAGGCAATTTGGAATTCCATTTCACTGGGATAGGCTCTGGTTTCCTGGAAGTCAGGAGTTGGGAATTTCTTAATTTCAGATAAATGTTCATCTGCACACCCAGTGAAGTTTCTAAGAAATACGTACATGTGCGTCCCGTGATCTTTCATTTCCTTAGGAAACCAGGCACACTCACATCCCACCCCCACAGGTGCACACAGATACAGATGGGCATTTTGTAGCTCAACTTAAGGATCAGTTTGACAAGTTTAACAAACTGTACTTGTCCCTTGAGTGCTGTTTTGTCCCGTGGCACATTTACACGGACTGTGCTGGTAACTGGCTTTCAGACATGAGCACGAGGCAATGTGTGGTTGCTGTAATGCTTTCAACATACAAATCTCTACCTCTCTACACGTTAACCAGGCCTGCAGGTTTGGGACTGCTTTTACTTAACTTCTATTCATGCAGCTGAAAATCTCTTTTTGCATAAGTGAGTCCTGACCATTAAAATCAGAACCCAAAGGAAAAGGTCAGTTATTAACAACCATCCACTGTATAAAATGTACTCTGGGTTTTTTTTATTCCTTCCCTAGATAACCAGTGATTCTTTAGGTATTTTTTGCCTGTCAGTTAGCACATGTTCATCATATAGATTGTGTCTGCATTTGGGTATTTTGAAAGTCGATTTAATTGTTTTTGTGTAATTTATTCAATGTAAGGAAATGAGAGTCAGACTTTTCCACTAGTTTCTCAAGAACAAGCTTGTTCTTCTGTTGCTGCTGGTGTTCATGACTGCTTATCCTGCACTGAGGTAGAACTGAATTAGACTGTTCAGAGTTAGAACTGCTGAACTAGTGTTTAATTCCTTGGATCCTTCCAGCTAGTGAGATGTGCAATTCCTCAAGCATTTAGTAGGATAACATTATGAAATCATATATTATTTTTTTACCAGCCAGCAGATGAAATGACAGCTCTCCCTGTGCTCTGGAATGTCGTTGCGGTGACCTCTTTTACAAGTTTTGTCAGCTTAAGAAAAACAAATACCCTACTCATTTGCCTGAGGTCACAAAATAACAACTAGGCATTTAGTGTTGTTAAAGGGAACCGTAATTATTATCAATTACCAAGTATGCAAACGTATTTTGTTTACTTAGTGGATTTAGACCTATTTTCATTCCAGTCTAATTAGAAAGCTACATGGTAATCTCCAGCCTCAGGCTTTTCCTACCCATCCTTGAGTGACTGTTTAACTTCTCCTTTCAAAATAAACAGAGCTGCCATATCCACAGCAAAGCTCCAAAAGGAGGTTCCATATACAGTGATACAGCATTAAGACACCTTTTTTTTTAGCAATTCCCGTTTATTTTGCTTTGAAAAATTGTCTACTGATTACTAGTTTCAATGGGGGAGATTTAACTTTGAAATTTATTTTCCATATTTTTACATCAAGTTAATATTTTCTTCAGACATGTTGGGAGAGGAAGAAAATAAATTTGAAGCAAAGATTAATTAGTTGACTGTATGACAGAAAAGATAAATCCTGTGAGTATAAAGTATTGAAGTAGGAATCTGAATGAGTTTATGGGCTCTCCTTTCTCATATGCCTTCTGGAGCATGTTAGATAAACAGGTGTAGGGGTTAGCCCATGGATATTAGACTCTGCCTGTGGGCAGAAAATGATATTAGATGATCTCAGCAGGTCTCTTTCAGCCCTAGTTTTCTAAGATTAATTTGGAACTAGACAGGAGGCTGAGCTGTGTGGGTCACTGAACTTAATCCACTAGTGCTAGAAATGAGGGTGCTCACCATGCACCCTGCCAGGGAAGAACAGACCCTTCATTTGGGAGGTGTGCTGCTGCAGAAGGACGTGGACACGGAGACGGGAGGTCTCTGCAGCCCCTCGCCAGGGGGGAGGCTGTGGGCAGTGCCGTTCACAGTGGTCACTCCCCTGGCCTCTGGGACTGGCAGGGTGTTAGGGGAGGAGTTCAAAGCGAGTCTGCCCACTCTTCCACAGGGAAAACAAAGAACTGAAAGAAGAGGGGTTCTAAAGTTTGAGTCTCTTTTTCCATGCTGGGACTTGGTGGGTGTCCCTGATGTAACTGAATGTTGAAAGGCAGCTTGATGCCCAGCTTCCAGGTGAGCATCCAAGTTGATGGATTACTGATGTACCCTCTTACTTCCTGTGTTATCTCTGTCTCAGGAGAGGGAGCAGAGCGGAGTAAGTCCCTCTAGTGAGACAGTGGGAGGACCACTCTCAGCTAACAGGTAGCATAGCTGCTAACTCAGCCTCCTGGGAGTTTGAGAAACCATTCTCAAGCACCAGGTTGTTTCATATCAGGCAAAGAAAGATTTGAGCTCTCGCTTCTGGTGTCCCAGAAATCTAATTTATCCATTGGCTCCCTTGATAAAAGAGTGGCATAGTTCTCATAGCCTGCCCTTGGGAATGTGTTTTGTGGGAGGGTGTAGTTAACAAGCCTGCTATAGGAGTATTTAACATTTATTAGGCAAAAACCAGTTTGGAGCTAATGGAAGAGAGAACAAGGTTCAGTGTCTACAGGTGTAGTTTCTCAGGGCTGGAACCACAGGTTTTGGGCAGAACACGGCAATTAGGCACCCAAACCACCCACACAAATCTCATCCCATAAAACTGTGGTGTGTTTATGTTTGTAATTATGGTTGTATTTATATTTTAGATGGAAACACAAACATCATTAACAAAAGAAAAGATCTCATTGCCCAAACCACAGGAAGAAGGGGCCCCAGACCATAGAGATGGTCACACCACCAGATATGCAGCCAGGAGGTGTTCAATACCATAAAAAGGATGCTTCTGTGAGATTTTGGGTAGTTTAGAATAGAAGTTTAAAGATTTCAAGGGAAGGACAAGTGATTGTCCATGTTCACTGTTGTGTGTGTGACAGCACGTGTTCAGTTGTTCCCATATTTCATGGGAGAAGCTGGAGTGTCTCATGTATTTTGCAAGGTTAAGTAGCCAGATTCTGGCAAACAGTCAGACTCTGTCCCTCTCTATCATGTTAATATTTCCACTCATGGATACACAGTGGCTTTAGGACCTCAGGAAGAGATATTTGTGCAAATTACCAAACAATTCAATGGTATGTGCATTCCTAGGGCTCATAACTCAGGCAGAAAGAAAAAAAAATCAACAAATTGCTCAAAGGAACTTGTTTAGGGTAGCAATTTCCTTACCATATTTTAGCTCTCTGTCTCCAGCTATTCAAGCTGTCTAAAATAAATCACTGAGTTCTTTTCTTCTCCTTTTTTTCCTGAACAATGGGGAAAGTATGATCACTTTTTTTGTGCTAACTCCTCTTGTTTTTTTTCATTAATTCTCCCTTTTCCTAAATCCAAACAAAACCTGTGACTGTTTCTGTTGACAGCTCTACTCTAAGACCCAAACATGCAAAAACTTTCAACAGGCTTAAAGTAGTATTTTAACCAGGAGAAGTCAAAATAGCTCAGCTGGTTTACCCACCACTGGAATGTAATGCAAGCTATGTAGACAAACCAGGCCTCACATGTTAAAAAACATCAATAACAAGTAAAATCCCTTCCCTCTTTAGAAGCTACGGATTTCATCCTGTACTGGAAGGATGTTAAGTCCAGACTCCTGTTAGGTGGCCTCATCCCAGACAGTGGTGAGTCTATAGAAAATCATAACCAGTTGTGGGTTGGGTTGGTTTTTTTTTTGCCAGTGCTGTATATATTTCCCTTTGAAGTACTGTTGGTGAGGAGCATGTTTTATTACATGTGGTGTTAACAGCAGTTCAAAATTTTAACTCATTTTTCATAATAAATAGGAAATTGTGTCCATGAGAGCTTCAGGCCAGCTTTTTTAGCTACAAACTGCAATTTTTTTTTAATCTCAAGTGAATTAAAGGCACTGCTTGAGAGCAAGAGACCAAAGGGATATTTCTAAGCTAAAAGGCAGACAGAATAAGCTTGGCTTGTCACCAAGCTGCACTGAATTTGACAAATGAAATTTCATTAGAAGTGCAGGGACAGTTGTGAATTGCCAGTAAGTAACTGTCTCCCCAGAGTCTCATGCTTTTTCCAGAGTATGTTTTCTCCTTAGACTCCATTCTGCCAGGGACCATATTTTAAAAGGAAAAACCAGAGTTAAGCATCAGAGTTAGTAGATAATAAAGGTCAAATGTATTTCTTCCAGGAGCTACTGGAATTTATGCCATTGTGTTGTCTTTTCTTCTTCCCTTGTGCTTTAGCTGACAATTGTTACCAGTAGTGGGTCCAAGCCAAAACCATGAATCTAGACAAATTCAGGAATGATTCCAGAGCTAAATTGTGGAGCTGACCATTTTCTCTCCAAAGATCCAGGCAAAACCCAAGCCCCAGGCCTGACACCCCATGCTCTGCAATGCTGGGAGCTGTTTCAGACCTGGATCTAAATTTTATGGCTTATGACCATCTCTAGTCATCATTCTTCAGTAATCCAAAATATAAATTAAATGCACATCATCATTCATCCCACCAAACCACATCTGTGCACGAAGCTAGTTTTGCCCTCTCAGGGCATTACAAAAGTGTGAAGTATCTCTCTTGGCTGTTACCAAGCAAAGAAAAAGGGTTCTTTGTCTTGTTTCTTGCTGCTTCTGTAAGGAAAGTTTTCTGCTCTTTCTGGCTCAGGGTTTTAAGACACTTCAATTTCCAAACAGGAGGCCCTATCATGACATGAGGTTGTGTTTTCTGTAAGGATTAGCTCTTGAATTTACTCTTCTGTACCACCCCTCACTGCTCCTCAGCCAGAACCTTGGCTGGGGTGGCCCTGACAATGCAGCTTCTTTTGCTCTGAAGCCAGGGCAAGGTGCAAGGCCCAGTGATGGACAAAGTGCAGAAATGCAATTTTCCTGCACAGATGCTGTCACTTGTGATTGACTGAGACTGGCTTGAGGGAGCACCTGAGCTTTTTGGATTTTGTTTCCACAGGAGGCTCTGCGCTCAGTGACACAATCTGTATCTCTTCTTACAAATGGCAAACTGCTGAAATGCCTACTGCTGAAAACACATCTGCCTGTGTCTGTCTCTCTTTGTTATTAGATGTAATTTTGATCATGCTACAGGTGTTCTGGAAGTGGACTCTTTCCTTCCCTGAATGAAGGAAAGAGCTTTTCCTGGTAGCAGGTGAAAACCAGGTATATGAACCATCTGTTCCTGAAGTGCACAGCAGTGTCCTCAATGGACAAGACATGAAAAAGGAGGTGCCCTCCAACTAATTTTCTAGTTTTCTTTTTAAAAACTCAACACTATGTGTTTTGGGCAAAATTAATACCTGTCAGAAGAGCAGAGCTGGCATTTCAGCTCCTTAATTTGGTTGCTAGTTTAATTTGCTGGGAACCAAGTCCTGTGCATCACATGCTTCAGCTGATAAAATCAGCAGAACTTTACCACCTTCCCTCCTCAGACCATGTCACTTATGTAAATGGAAGTCATTGCCCCAGAAGTTTATGGGAAGAGGATTTAGAGTTTTGAGATAATAGAATGTTAGTCTTTACTTTTCCAGAGTAAAAGCTGTAAATGCTTGCAGAACTAATATGAAGAGTATTTTCAGTGTAGATGAAGTTGGAGGTCTCAATTTCTTGGTAAAATTGTTTTCTAGAACCTTAATTAGAACTTCTAAAAATCACTGGTAACCCAAATGTCTTGCCACTGATTTTAGTGGAGTAATCCTACGTGACTTTCCACAGATCCCTTTTAATTAGCCTCTTTCCCAGGGTATGCCGTGCCAGCAGACGATTACTGCATTAATCTTACTGTATTTGCAGCTGATTCTTTATTCTTTCTCTACAGATGGAGTATTATCTTGAGGCCCCATGAAGTTTTAGTTCTCAATCATCTGTAAAATCTATTCTCACTCTTAAAGAGTCTAGTCCCATTTTGGGGAGGAACAGGGGGCATGATCTAAAATAAAATGTTGCAGATGATGTTGCACAAAACATCACACGCAATTGCACACAACAGACACAGTGCTGCCAGCAGTCCTGCTGCTTAAGAACAAAAACTCTCATGAAATCTGAATTTGCAAGTTGATTGCAGTGCCATTGAACAAGCTAACAAATGCCATACCACTGTACAAGGTCACACAGGAGGCAGTGCAAACACATCCATTAGTGATACCAAACTGTGTAGATTGTGACATCAGATGGACTTCTAAGTCTTGAGAAATGAGAATTTATTTATGGTGCTTCATATTGAGAAATAATACAGAATTTGTCATATGAGAAAAAAATTCCCATTGTTGCACTTGATATTCACTATTGTACTGGTTAGGAGATAGTCATGTGAAAGAAAATTCTGGGGTACTTAGCCAGCTAGATTTGCTAAAAATCATGCCCTGCATAATTTGTACCTTCTGCAAATTTGATCCAAGTCTGAGTCATCAGTCAGATGTTAGTCTGAAATGTAACATAACTTTAGGGAGGGTCAGCAGAATATTAAGCTTTGTATTTAAAATATTACAGTTTATGCTGTGTGTTTTCTACATACGTTTATATACATATTAACATATGTGTTATCTACATACATCTATATGTTTTCTACTGTATGTGGCATTATGGAAAGCATTTTGCAGCTGGGCTCAGTAACTCTCTGAAAACATTTTCCCTGACACTTTCTGTTTGGAGGTGGGAAGTTTAAAAAAATAGGTACGTGCAGTTTTGCCATCTCTGGGCTTCATGGATGGTCACATGAAGTGAGAATGGCAGGGTTCAGGGTGGACCATTTCTTTTTTGTGGTCATATGGTCCATGGGGAGCTTGGAAGGACAATCTGTCAATCTCTTCGTTTGAGTTTATCCATCCCAGTGGTAACCTGGGTGCCAGCAGATGTTTGATGGGTTGGTATGGGTTAGAAGCTGGGGGAAGGGCTATATGTTTTCAGACACAAGGCATGAACTGAGATGTAACCAGTGGAGGTTAGGGACAAGCTTCTCCTTTGGGGACACTGCTAAGTTATTTGTATCTCAGCAAGGCAATGAGTTTTACACCAAAACCAGCACATGGATTAGAAGGACAGTTTGTAGTTTCAAATATGGTTGTTCCTATGTACTCTAGCTGTCAGGCTTGGTAGGGAAGCTCCATCAGATGGTGAAGGCACACAGTGAAAGGGATCTGCCAGTAACATCTCACAATTGCTCTGTAGATACTGCACAGCTAAAAGCTGAGAATTGGGTCCTACAAGACCCTACCATTTCTGTCATTTGCTGACATCCTTGTAAATGGAGGGTACCTTGCAGAATGGGAACCTGGGGCACTTGTCCTTTGAGTATCAAAGGGCAAAAGTCACAGAAGGAGGAAATCTGAGGGCAAAAAGTCTGAGACAGGCTCCAGAGAAGATTTTCAGCAGTGCTATGTTGCACTGTTTCCCACTATGTCCCGAGAGCCAGTAAAGATTTCTGAAGATATTTGCTTGATAGAAAACCCACTGCTTGTTTTAATTAGCTTGGTCTCAGTTTTATAGGCACCAGCTGAAAATTTTGAGTGGGCTCTCATATGCATTTCAGTGTTAACATGGAAAGATGGGCCTGACAGAGTTCAAGCTTGCATCCCAGTTATTGCAGGTGTAGTTCCATGAATCTGATCTGGTGCAGCATAAGGGGAGTGGCCAGGCCCAGCCAATTTAAACTGGGTGGGTTGGAGCTATCTTTTGTGTTTCACTTGAATGACTTAAGACATATGAAAGCCATTTAAGTTCCTTTTTTGCCCATTTCTGTTCAGGGCTGCTGAAATCTTCTGTTGAAAGCAAGTAATGATTGTCTCTAGTGGGTAGCTTTTCTATTATGAGATAGTTAAAGCATGTCAGCAATCTTTGACTGGTAACAAACAAACCAAGCTCTACTCATGTTCTCTCACACAGAGCCTTTAAGTCTTACTGACATGCCTGGAGCTGAAAAAAGCCAAAAGTGAGCCCTGTTAATGGCTTGTAAACACGGAGTGTGGCCACACCTTGTAGTGTCTGCAGCCTAAAGGAATAGATCTGCCAAACTAGATCTGTCCTTAAATCCCAGGAAACAAATCATTGGTAATGAAACACAATGGCTGCTCTCCATCTGCCATCAATTTCTGTTTAAATAATGATGTTAAGTGGAAAATAGCCACAGCCATCTCTTATTAGGTTCTTGAATAAACAATGGCTGTAGCTCAAACACTTCATTAGCAGGGAGGGAAGCAGCCAGCAGTTCCTTTTCCAGGTGTCTGTAGCTGTTAGGATTTGGTTAGCTGTGGGCAGGCAGGCAGGCATGGCCCGTGCTGCTGCCATCATCCTTTGTGTGATGGAGGGAAGTGTCTCTGCTGCTCAGCCTGAGTGAGTGTGATTTTAACAGCAAGGTGAGCTCTGCAGTCCAGTGAAGTGATTTAAGTCCTTCTGCTACATGCAAACGGCTTTGGGCTCCACTGTGAAAGGAGTCAGCGAGGGTCTAGGAGAAGCTCTGTGGCACCGGGAGGAAATTACAGAGCTGTGTCTTTCTCTAAGCTCTCATGCAGAGACCCTGAGAGAAGCCACCTTTTTGTTTTCCCTGTCCACTTGAGCAGGCTTAGGGTGCCACTGCTGGTGGTATTGTAGTCCCCTAGAGCAGGCCAGCTGCATAGAGTCAAGATGTTTTTCATGGTTCAATAGCAGAGAAAGGTTCAAGGTGTAATATTGGAATCAGGGCCAAGGGCAGGAGTTGTCTAAAGCTGAAGTTGATGATATGACTTTGATTTGTCTCGCCAAAAGCCATACACAGATAGCACCTCTCAACTGTCGCTCCTTAAGTTAGCTTTTTGTGCCATCTATAAATTACAGAATCCAAGTCTCTTAAAGTGGAAAATCTGTGCTATGTGTGCATACAAAGCTTGGCTGTTCTCTTACATCAAAATGCCACGCCAAATAAATAATCACAAGCATACAGAAATGTCATGAATGAGAAAAGGGAGAAAAAGACTAAAGTTAAATAAGACTTCTTAAAATTATTCTGGGAAATGAACAGACATTGTGAGCAAAGGCAGAATAATTTGTAGGCAGATGAGTGACTCTTTTCTTTAATAGCATTGTAATGCTGCTAGTAAGAAATGTATGTATTCAAAGAACTTAGGTAGATGATAGATCCTCTTGCTCTTGTATTAAAGTAAATAAATCTTCAAAGTGTTTTCAGAGAGCCCCTTCCCTTCTACCCGGCTCTTTGTTATTTTAAAGAAAAAAAAATGCACACGAAAAACAAAACAGAAGAATTCCTAGAGAAAAACATATATGTTCATTTGGGGCAACCCAAAGCCTTTCATTTGTTTTTGTTGTGAAAGGCAAATGTTTGCCCTGGGTCTGAGCCCAGCCTGCAGGTGTGGTGGCTGGTCCTGTGTCCCTGCATGCGCTGGCTCATGTGTGGGCAGCTCTCAGGGTGGCCCTCGGGGTGTCCTGCCTTGCCACACTCCACTGAGCTGTTTGCATTGCTGGGTGTGTTGTAGATCTGTCTTTCTTGTAAAATCTGAGTATTTCTGGCTTAGGTGACATTAGAGAAACTGTGAAAGGTAGGGGCTTTGCTTTGTTCTGGTTTTCTCTTTGTGCTCTTCAGACCTAATGGCTTCAGCCAGATCAAAACAGAGAAAATCAAATGGGAGTTCTCCCTGGTGTCTGACTGCTTCTGGCCAAAGCATTGATTTCAAGCATTTACTGTTTGCATCGACCTATTCCAGCCCTTTTCTATGTGTCTGTATTTAGTTAGCTGCTCTGGATTCCCCCCCCCCGCTCAGTGGAATAGCAATGGTGACCATGCAATAGGGGTTTATATGAAATGGCCATTCAAAGAAAGGCCTGTATGTAGGTACAGAGGATGTTTACTTGGGTGTTTCTTAGGTGAATCCTGGTGATCCAGATGCACACTGTGGTAACCCCACACAACAGTGAAACATAAGAATTAGAGGCTGTCTTTAATTGGCCATGGTAAAATTAAAAAAAAAATTGTATGAGGAGACAGTGGAAGAGCCCAGCCCTTAAATAAAATACCAGATTGCTCAACATGGTAGATAGCTGATAAACATGTCATCTAGATCCCTGTGCCCTCCCTTCTGCACTCATCCTTGTTAACTCAGGAATACTTTCTCCAGTTGGTCAAGTATGCATTAATCCATAATCTGAATTTCAGCTAAGTCTCTGTATCTCTGTTTCTCGTTGCTCTCCAGTTGGCTGGAGCATGAGATATGCCTCAGTTGCACTTTGGCACACTTGGAAAGGAAGGAGGACTAAGCTGGCTTTCAGCTTGTACCTGGCTGCTGTCTAGGACTTACTGGGTTGGACACAGGCATGAAACAGAGCAGGCTTAGGCTTTTTTCCACACTTTGCTTTGTCTGCCAGCATCTCCTGAGGACTGCTCTGTTTTGTATGAGGATTATCAGGGGATGGAATTCCCGCTTATGAGTTGTCCCTGAGGTCTTACTGCTGCATTAAAGAACAGTAAATGCAAGAGCTGCTCCCAAGGCCAGGCTTCCTTTAGATAAACTGTGGCCAATGTATGCTGATGAACTAACTACTTGCACAGCAGATGGGAAATAAATGGAAAGCATACAAAACTCTCTGTCTACATTACATGCTCGTGTATTTTCTGCCTCCACTGCTAATTTAGTCTGAAGATCCATTTTTCCCTTAAAAAAAAATACATATAGTCCAAGCAATTAGTACTTTTCTTCAAGATCCATTCTGAGGTACTCAGTTTTTCTTGCTGCCTCACTAAACACTATAGCCAAATTTCTTCATGGTGATTTTTAATGACCTAAATCTCTATGCACAACATCTCTATAATTGCCTATATTTCAGGCAGTTGCTACTTCAGGCCTTTATCTTTCTGTGTTTCAATGGAGATGAAAATAAACCATCTCTGTCAACTGGAGGTAGAGGTTGTAGATGGAAAAAATGAATGAAAGTATTATTCATGGAGTGAAATGTAATCCCCAAGATCCAGGCTGGGATAACTACTGCTCAGCTGAGGCCAGTTTTAAAACCTTTAAGGCAACCTGCTTTCCTTATAAACTGAGGAATTGCATATAAATACGTTTTACTGCACCTTTAAGTACAAAACAAAACAGAGAGTTGAAAGGCACTGTGCTCTCTTGTTAACCTTCACCATCTTTACATGGAGCTCTTCTAGCTCTCCCACTCTTTCTCTGTGGGTCTTAGTACAAGTATTTATTCCAGTTTCCCTTCCCCGTTGTCGAGGGGCTTCTCCCCTTGCCAGCCTCTGGTCAGACAATACTACTGAAGCCTGATTCAGAACTTGCTGCTGATGCCAAACCTGTGATTAGCTATTGTTTGGAAACCCTAACAATTAGGCAGGGTGTGTATGTTCAGCTGGAAGCCAAGGATGAAGTGCAGAAGGTCAGGGGCTGGGGATGAGCTGCTGAATGAGTGTCACAGAGCAGCTCAGTTTACTGTAGAGCAAGGCACAAGGGAATGTGCAGAGAAATCCACGATGGCATATTGGGACAGGACATCCTCAGGAAGGGCATGGTGTTGCTGCCTGAACAAACCAGGTGGATTGGTTTTGTTGTATGAACTGCAGAAGCAGATAAAGCACTGAGGACTGAGTAAAAAAATACACACTTTTTGCTAAAAAATTATTTGAATGCTGGGATTCTTGCAAAATGTGGGAGCTGGTGGGGCACACAGTCTTGTTCTCTGGAGATTGTATCATGAGCTGGCAGTCCTGGACAGTGGAAGGATAAAAAATTAATGCTGTGTGCTTTCAGATGCTGCATATCAAGAGGGAAGTACGTGATTCAAATATAACTGGCTTGAGGGTCATCTGAGCCTGTTGGCTTGTTTCGGCTTGTTGCTCACTGCTGTGTCTTCCTTCTGCCATCTGCTTCCAAACAAGCAGCTAAGAGGGCAATTTAATTTAGTCATGCAGCTACTCTGAATCCAGGTGTGGGCTGGGTTGTGCACAGAGAGGAAGATACTGCCCTTGCCCCATTATCGTGCAGGCACTAAGATACGGGAGTTGAGCTTAGTCGGGTCGTTTTTGGAAGGTGTTAGTGTTAGGTACAAGTTATATTTCTCTGGGCAGGAAGGCTGATATGTGTCCTGCCTAGATGAGATGCTGAGAGTGAGGTGTCTCCAAGGCCTGTTGAGTCTAACACCAGATTCTATTGACTGTGGAGAGAACAACCAAGCCTAGTTGTCTTTGTTAGCTGAGTTTGATGCTAATGCCCCAGAGCCTTGGGTGCAGGCCTGGCTGGAGAAATAAAACGCTGTGGTGCTTCCTTCTGTAAATCCCAAGTATGGACTTGGGGGATGTGGTGGGAGGGGATGTCTGAATGGGCAGACACTGAGACAAATTGATTGTACACATCTCATAGTCCAGCTAGGAGAGGAACAGGATCACCCCATCCTCCGACAATGGAAATGGGGCAGTCACCTCTGCTGGGAGCACTTTAAGGCAGAGACTTCCCTTCCATCATGGGGACTTTGCCTTTGGGCCAAAGTTCAGGGAGGTGGTTTGGGCCAGTTTCTGAGAATAAGAAAAAAGCTGTATCTGCATCCTGCTGTCTCTTTCCAGGCACGTCCCAGATGCAAGCAAGCCAAAGTTCTTTATTTGACCTTAATTTACACCTTCCTAGAGGAAAATAAGGAGGCTCTGCAGCTGAGACTCCTGACTGTAAGGAAGCAAAGTGTGCCACAAGCATTTCTCTACCTGTCTTAGTCGCAGGAGAGAAGGGAAATTTTCTGCTTAGTGGAAGAAAGTGAGTGCAGCTAAAGCCTCGTTAGACATAGGGAGACACTTGCTACCTTTCAGCTCCTGCTTTCTCCCTGTGATTTGGCACCAGTTCGTTCTGCCCACACAATTTCTTCAGTGTGGCTTGGCTTTGCAAAAAGCTCCTTAATCCACCACAGAAAGATTTTAATGCAATTGCATCCAGCACAGTCCTATTTCACTTGATTTAAATGAGAGAGTTAAATCTCAGTCTAGACGGAGTGCTCTCTAGCTCCTGTGGATCTTGTACCCAGCAAGCTGTGTCATCTATGAGTATGTTTCTCATTTTCCAGACAAGCCCAGGGGATCTGCACACCCCCTCCATAAAATTCCTGTCTGTGCTAAATTGCCTCATAGTCCTGATTTATACCTCAATAAAACATATCGTGAGAAGGAGAAAATGTTTAATTGTATAACTGAGATACTTATGCAGGACACATTTTTGGTGGTTATTTATGCACTTATCTTCTTTAAAATGGATATAAAGAACCATGACTTTCATTTACAGTGGGAACAGCAAAAGGTGAGGAGAATAAATGTAAGGGTCAAGGAGTAAACCACAAACTAGTATGGCTTCTGGAAAAGGACTTCTGTTAAAAGATTCACTGAAAAATATGAAGAGGTTCATTTGGATCTTAGGGGGTTTCAAGAAAAACTTGGAGATTCTTTCTGTCCTTTATCAAACCCAGTCATTTGGGCTGTTTGATGTTGAACGCTGGAAAGCGGTTCATTTTTTAAAATAGTAAAAAATGGAAAAATATCTTTTATGCTGCTTATGAAATCATCAATTCCAAGTTCTTATTTGGTTTCTTTCACCCAGACCTCTTTCAAAATTGCACTGTGGTTTTATTTTAAAATAGTTTTCTCAAGAATAAATACAGTGCTAGAGACTGGGACAGGTATGCAAGGCTGGTTTCAGATTTGTGCTGTGGAGTTTCTATTGTCAGCCATGTCTTACTGACAAGGTACTCTGGCAGCACCTTAAACGAGTGTTCAAGCAGCACATGCAAGATAAGATGACTCCAGGAAAATTAGAAATGGGTTTGTTACTGGGAGACCAGCATGATTTACTTAATTATATCATAAATGTGCTTCCTTATCTTTTCTATCACCTGTGTAAGGATGTAGCTTCCATGACTCTTCTTTGGGTGTGAAAGCTAAAGAGCAAAGTTAAGATTGTAGTTCAGCTCCAATTTAGCCTCATTACTGATAAAATGTTTATTATGGCATGGAGTTTGCTCTTTGTTCTGCACGATGTGATTCTTGCCTCAAGGGTCATCTAGACTTCAAATGCTGAAGTGTAGGTGTGTGGTAATGCTTAGACATGCCTATATGCCTATATGTTTGTGTATTAGGCTGACAGAAGGAAGAAATACTTCACTAAGTGTGTAGGTCAGCAGCATTTTTATCTCCTTTTCTTTCACTGTCTGTGCCCTGAGCCTACTTGCCTTATCTGTGGTGTTGCCCTCTGCAGGGAAGTTTGGCTGCTATGGTGCTGAGGACTGGCAAATGGGGAGCATGAATTTGGGAACTTGTGAAAGTTTTAGAGTGGTGGGCTACAAGGCCTCCTAAAGTATCTTAGATTGTCTGTAGGAGACACTCAAATTTTCCTGTTGACATCTAGAGCTTTCCCTTAAATATGAGAAATGACCAGTGTGATCTTCAAAAGTTCACCTCTAATGGGAAGATGGACAAAGTTGCTCATGTCTTTGTGTTTAAGTGCTGCACCCCAATAGGCTGTGCCAATCCCCTGAGACATCACTTACCAGAGACAAGCTTTCCCCTTCTTTGCCAGAGAAAATCTTCTTGGCAATATGTTCAGTGAAAATGCTTTTACTACCAAGACTTGCAGTGTTATCCCTACCCAGGATACCAGCTCTTGCTAGCTTTGACTCCACAACTAATTGCAAGCAAGCTTAACAAGGAGCACTCTGCCTGGCTTCTGAACAACGTGGGTGTTCAGTCAGCCTCTGAGAAAATACTCCCTTTCTTGCTGAACTGAAAAGAAAGGCACTTAAGCTTCTATTAAAACAGCTTTTGACTTTGTAGAAAGTGAAACTTACCATTATCCAGTGTTTTTGGCTTCCACCTACAGTATGTTAATTGAAGGAACACAGGAGCTTTGTGAATCGATGATGGTTATCTCCATAGGAAATCCAGCATTGTGGTTACACTGGCTGATTTTTTGCCTTTCCCAATTGTAGGACTTCTTTTCACTTGCAGGATTTCCTTGTTCCAAATATTTCTTCACAGACCCAAGTGCTTTTTTTTCACCCTCTGAAAGAAAAGGTCAATGAAACAGAGATGAGCAAAGGAGGAAAATGTCTTTTCATTTACTTACCGTCCTGCCAACTCAAACACTTGTGTTCCACACAGGGTTTCCCTGCATGCCTCTCCTGATGGTGCACAAGACTTTCCTCAGGAAAAAGCTCTGATTCTCTCCAAAATACCATTAAATAACTTTGCCACTGTCAGCAATATATGTTTTTAATCAATGGCATTGCTTTTTTTGTATCCCTGTTAAGGTCTAAGGAATTCTGGCAGGTATCATAAGCTGATGCATGCTGCATGGCCTTACTTTACTGCTCCCTATACATTTGTGGGGGAGGCTGATACCCAGAGCTGTTCAATAGCTCTGGAATGCTTATTTCGGCAGTTCCTTCATCTGCATATCTGCAGTCTATGTTGTAGCTTTGTGCTGGGGAACCAAAAGGACAAACAGAACTCATCCAGGGTAAAATCAGCTACTTTATGGGCCTCACTAATAAGCTTTAAGAGAAATGCAGCTGATAAACCAAAGCACAACCAAATCACAGTTTTGGTTTGAAATTGTAATGTTTTATGAGTTTGAATAATTCAACCTTTTAAAAATTGTTCTTCTTGCTCTTCTTGTTGGGATAGTGTCTAGCACCAGACCTACCATATGGATTATGCAAACACAAAATAAAGGGTCAGTCTCTACACTGAAGATCATTAATCTAGCTTTCAAATGACCAGTCGTGCTGTCACGACTTTCAAAGGTCATTTTGGTTTGTTTTTTAAACCTGCGTGTTTTCTTGGGTAATATCAACATAACACTGCTGAGGCCCCACCCTTATTCTGATAAGGGGCACTGAAACTGTGACCCTGCATGGAATCTGCCTCCTGAGCATTAAGTGGTGACTGTCCACCGATGACTCAGTGTGAATTTTCTGAGACACTTCAGGTTTCAAAGATGGACCTGAACTATGTGGTAAAAAAACCACCAAATGACCTGTGGGAGGTGTCAGGAAATAACGGAGCAAGCTTGTGAGAAAATTGTAAGTTAAAGGGATATGCAAAGATTTTATGGTACCCATGAAGGGTGTGAAGTTTTCAGTGAGCTCTGGGTACAGCTGCAGTAAACCATAATTTAATCCTCTGAGCATGCGACGCGCAGGATGAGGCTGAGTGGAGTTACTTGGCTTGTGGATCTTTTCTGTTTGCCAGGAGAATCAGTCTGGAGGAAACCTTGGAAACAGAGCACACTTTTTTTTTTAAGAGCTTGGTAACTTTCACTATTTGTACTTCCAAATCCAAGAAAGAGGTTGTAACAAATGCCTCTGTTCCTTTTGGCTTGCTGGGGTGGGGGGAGGTGGGGTCTTTGAAGTATGGCAGTGGCTCCTGCACTTCAGATGCTTTCACTGTCCTCTTGGTAGCATGTGGAGAGTTCAGGAGGCATGACTGCCTTCCTGCCCCAAAACATTAATGCTTTGTCCAAAGTTACAGAAGACATGACTGCACAAAATGCCTGCTGCCTTAAAGTACGCTCCCGTCATGGCACTTACAGTTGCCATCACTCCCAACCAAAACAGATTTATTAAAAAGGCCCTGAGTAAGCCACAGGGCCCTTCAGCTGACAGCAAGACTGCAGGTAAAGGTTGCACAGCAGCCTCCTTTCTGTGTTCCCACAAATGAGGAAAACTGATGTCCTGGCAAGGGCTTTTCCTGTCTGTCTGGGTCTTAAGCACAGAAGCAGAACTTCCCAGCAGAAAAAAAGAAATTACATTTTTGTGTGCAAGTAGCTGCTGGCTGCTGGTTGTATTTTTTCTTGTTTACTCCCTCTGTCCTCCCAACTTCTAAAATGTTTTCAACATCTTGGACCCAATTGCTTACCCCTCATCCATCCTGCAGAGGATTTAAAGAACAGGATCAAAGACTTTCCTGTACATCAAATACACCAAGTATCCAGGGGAATGAAGGGGCCAGAGGTGATTTGTTGCCCCAAACCCAGTGTATTGAGTTCAATATACATTCACAATTGTAATCAGCCATCGGCCAAAGAGTTTGGCCAGGTAGGAGATGACTTCAGAGGGACTCTTCATGAAAGCAGCATGTGCTGCCTTGCTGCACGACTGCTGCTTTTGGCCTTACTTAGTTAATCTCTCTCTGGACTCTGTTTTAAAGCAGCTTTAGTGATCACTTTTGCTCTCCTCTTCCTCCTCTCCAGCCCCTGCAGTATGTGACCCATGTGGCTGCTTTTGGCCCCTCCTCTTGAGGCAGAGGGCAGGACCCTTATTTCCCTCTCCTGTGTTCCCTCCAGGCCACCTTTTCTTTTGCAAGGTGTGACCTTGAGGAAGGACAGTCTTGTGCCTGCCTTGTGTCCCTTCAGGGAAGTGATGGCCAAACAGCTTGTGCAGGATTTCTTGCCTCTGCTGAATATACATCTTTCCTGTGCCCTGGGAAGTGTGCTGGCACTGCTGAAGTTTGTCTAGGTGGTGGGAATCTTGCAGGCATAGCTATAGGGTGAGGTTATGCCATGGCACTAATGCCACTGTCAGTTCCTTTGACTTGTGGATCAAGTGTAGCTCAATCTTCTTGAGCTATTTATGAAGTGATAGCTCTCAACTCTCGCAGGACAGGCAATATGTTTGAACCTAGCAGCCCCTTGCTTTCCTGAGGTGTGATACTGACCTGCTGATGCATGCTCAGCCTGGGAAGGAACACTGAACTGAAGGGAATCGTTGGCTGAGGGATCCATATGACAGAGTAAAGCAGAATGGCCTTTTGTTTAGGGCATGAAGTCTGAAGTCTGTTGAGGTATTATTTCATCTGTTGGTGTGGGACTCTTGCCACTACCCAAGGGTAAAGCATGAAACCAGTTTATGAAGTGCCTAGAGCATTCATTTCTCTTGCTAACTTCAGAGACTCTTGAAGGGAATTGCATTACTTGCCACCGTGTTAGGCAGCAGTGACCTCATCCTAAATCCCATGAACCAAAGGCTGCAGGATACTTGAGCTCGACTTTATAGCTCAGGCCACCAAATAGGACTCCAGTGGTAAAAAAGGGTTTCTCAAATGAGTGCTTTGGGATCATTACCCTTGCATTTCAATTAATACCTTCAGTTCTGTAGTGCAGTCTGAGGCACACAAAAAACATTTCTTTTTGCCCAAATGGTAGCAAGAGCAAAATTACCCTTCTATGGTCCATGTGGTTTATGAGGGTAAACCATAGTACTAAAGATGATGGAATGACAGATCAATTAAAATCCTTTTTAAAATAAAAGCACTAAAGAAATCCTTGTGAAATTCAAACATTAAATCTTAAGCCCCTCTCTTCTAAAGAAGGACAACATTGTGCCGTGAGGGCTGACTGCTGCTCTGTGAACTTCATGATTTTACTTTGTACCCTTTCATAGCAGTGAGGAAAGAAAATAAGGCACAACCCACATGCCTTCCAGATCTGCCATAAGGCATTTCCCCCACTCCTCTTGCTCCATAATGAACAAATGTTCTGTGCCTTTGCTTCACAAACAGATTATTTATTCCTTCACACTGAATTCACCTTTTATTTGGTATATAATTTTCACCAGTATATTTCAAATTGTTGCTCTTTCAGGTATGAATGAAGTGCTACAGAAAGTTACTGGATTCTAATTAGGAGAAGAGTCTGAGGAACAGGCTGCAGAGGCAGTCCTTGTGAGCTGAGCAGGTAACAGTGCGAGAGTGAGCACTGCTATGAGGACCTGAAGTGACTTATAATGCTGGCTTTGGCAACAGTGTCCACATTTCAAGCATCACAGGAGGGTCTCATCTTTGACAACTCTGTGGCAGGATTCCAGCTATAGTCACTTGCAGCTGGAAATAGCTATCTAAGACACTCTGTTTAAGGGAAACTAGTCAGAAGAATTATTCTGGCTAGATGCAGAAATGCAGAGGAAAGTGTTGGTAGGTAGGAGTGAAGAGAACCAGAAGAAGCTGGCTAAATAAAGGGATAGATCATAGAATCAAAAAATGGTTTGGGTTTGAAGTGACCTTAAAGTTCATCTAGTTCCAACCCCCTGCCAAGGGCAGAGTCACCTCCCACTAGATGGCTGAGGCATAAGCCTTGATTAATGCATGTTTGGTTTTGCTGTTCAGAACGTGCATGGGAACTGAGAATGGACCCCAATTCCCAAGTAACCTGCAGTGAGAATTGCCAGATGCTTCTGGCTTGGAAGATCCTGCCTGAAGGTGTTTACAGGTCTGCCAGGCTTAGACCAGGTGGGCTGATGGCTTTTGGGTCAAACCACAGGCACAGATCCTGTAACCAGTCCCTGAAATGAGTCACTCCTGATGTGGCTGCATGGGACAGGTCTGATGGCTGCTACTGAACTGCAACTTTAACCTCCACACTTAGACCATAAATACCTCTCAGCCTGTTAAGCAATCTGGAGGGTAACTGGTTGAAGAGAATTACCCCAGAGATCACTCTCCTTCAGGGCTGCATTTCCTTTCTCAGGAACAGGCTGCAGACCTGCTGGAAGCTGCCTGTCTCACCTTTTGGGAGGAGGACCATAAAGGGAGTAATGATGCATTGTTACACCAGCTCTAGCAGAGAGGAGTAAATGTTGCTCAAAGAGCCCTTTTCACAAGTGAAAATCTGTTGTGTCAATATGTTTATTGTAAAACATTAAGAAAGCAATAATAGAAGCATCCTATTAATGTGGGTTTGTGCTTTTTAATAATAGCAGTGGTACTTTCAGAAGTGGATACATACCAAAGTCAAGGTCATCTATATGACCTTTAATTTAAGTTCATAGAATCATAAAACTTTTCTCTTTGTCACTCAACAAAGACAGTCTCTGTTTCCTGTTCACAGTGTGTGGCTCCATGGATGATCTGGTCTATATTGTCTGTCCCCTTCAGCCCTGGACAAATGTAGTTATTTTTGTGTTTGGCTCTCAGGTGGTGCTGCTGTTCTGGATGTCCATGCAGTGTTTATCTGCCTAGTGATGAGAGGTGGTGTTTTGGGAGGAGCAGAGGAGCACAGAAAGTTAATTCATCATCATCCAGGGCAGGATGTGCTGCAACTCCCATCAGGCATCTCATCTGGGCCACTTCTCAACAGGTGAGGAAAGGCATGTCTAAAATCTCTCTTCAGCTGAAGTCTTAGTTACTTCCAATTCTTTTTGTGGAGGGTAGTGGTGTAAAAATATGCAATCTAAAATACTGTTTTTCATTTCCACTTCAAACATGCTTTTTATATCAAGATTTAGATACTTGTGTTCTTAAACTGTTTTGTTTTGGGAAAGAGTAAACCCAAATGTTTGAATTTTTTATAATACTTGCTGACAACTATTTTCTGATTTTGACCCAACTTTGCTCACTGGCTTGCTTAAATGAAAACCAGATTTGTTTAAGGTCAAAATGAACTGTGAGATTAAGAGGAAAAAATCCCAAACCCTTCCTACTTGTTCATAACATTTTTGTTATGTTGATTAATTTAACTATAGCCCTCTGCTTTTGGTTATTGTTGCATGTACCTACTGTCCTAGCACTTCAGGCCAAAAATGTTCCAGTGTAATTAATTGGAAGTAGATGAATATGAATTAACTATTTTAAAAGCCTAGGATTATGTCAGGTAACAGGCATTTTGCAGGAAGTGTGCAAATGTTAGGGATGCAATCTGAAACTATGGGAACTTTTTTCTGGTATAACAGGCTATGATTTTTCTTTCAATATATTCTTTGCTATTTCAGCAGTATATTATGACTTTTTGCAAAAGATAAAGTGGGTTTTTCTAGACAGGATACTAGAGCACAGCCCCTGACTAACACTTGACGTACTGGCACTGGAGGAGGTACGGGATTTATGGGCAAATAGTACGTGATAAAAGGCATATGCATGAGGACTAAAGCTAAGAAATGCAGATACAAAGGTTGTTTGTACAGTCTGGGTTCAGAGTACTTGACTTTGTGGCTGTAGTATTCTTTTAATTTGTAAACATTTTTGATGCCAGTAGTGCTGGACTGAGATGTGGCAGGGAGGATTGATGTGCGTGTGCATATATAGATATACATATTTAAAGCATATATACTGATGCTTGGGTTTTATTCATCCAACCTTTATTCTGTCTGTGAGGGGACAATTGAGGGAGCCTTTCTGTGAGGTATAAGCAAGGAGGGTGATGCAGGACTCTGAAGTACCAGCTAAATGTGGCATGCATGATGCTGCTTGGGTCAGTAGGGAAGCTTCACTTGGCCAAGGGAGAAGAGTGGTTTTGGTGGCTGCCTCTGTTATTTAGCCATATTAATTCACAAAAACCCCAGTGGGCTGCAGCACATATCCTGCTGACGCAAGGTGTTGGTTTTGGCATGACAAGTTGCAGCAGGATGGTAACTGCCTTCCCTGAGGTTAGCAAGAGGAAGAAAACAAAACCAAAGATTAGTTTTCCCAGCCTTTTGCTCCTGGAGGTGGATGAAATTTGTTTGTGTTTCCATGTCAGATGAGCGTGGTTGTTGCAGCTTTTCTCCGTGGGGCACAGCAAACGCTGCTGACACTCTGTTGACAGCGTGCTCTGTGTAGCTGCTGGGTTGAGCTCTGACAGCTCCCTGAGCAAACTGTGCCAGGCCTGTTTTTCAGTAGTGCTAATTCAGTGCTCAGGAAAAAAACAAGCTGGGCTAAGTCTTGGAAGTGTTTGGCAGCTTTTGTCCCATCTGTTGCAGAGTAGTAGGAAAACGCTGGGAAATTCCACATGGGCAGTTACAACAGATGGATGCAAGATCTGTAATACACTTCTGCACTTTCCAGTTTTGAGAACTTTTAGGTACAAGCTGTTGCTTTGGGCCTCTCTCAACATATTTGCAAGTAGGGAACAATGATAAAGAGATTGATAGGTGTCCTGGTTTTGGCTGGGATAAAGTCAGTTTTCTTCCTCGTGGCTGGTACAGTGCTGTATTTTTGGATTCAGTATGAGAATTATGTTGATAACACACTGATGTTTTAGTTGTTGCTCTGTAGTGCTTACCCTAAATCAAGGATTTTCTAGTTTCCCATGCTCTGCCAGCGAGGAAGTGCACAAGAAGGCAGGAAGGAGCATGACCAGGACAGCCCAAACTGGCCAAAGGGATATTCCATCCAGTAGAACATCCTGCTCAGTCTATTAGCTGGGAGAGTTGTCCGGGAGGGGCTGATGGCTGCTTGGGGACAGGCTGGGTATCAGTCAGTGGGTGGTGAGCAACAGTGTTGTGTATCACTTGTCTTCCTCAGGCTTTATTTCTCTTTCTCTTCTGGTTGTCTCCCTTTCCGTTACAATAGTTATTTTATAATTATAATCTCATTGCAATTATTAAACTGTTCTTATCTCAACCTCACGGTCTTTACCTTTTTTCCAGTTCTCCTCTCCATCCCACTGCAGGGGTGGCAGGCTGTGTGAGTGGGTGGCTGCCTGGTACTTAGCTGCTGGTTAGGATTAAACCCCCAAACAACAGGGATCAAGTCCTGCACCAGTGAGCACTCAGTGTGCATCAGGTCCTGCCACTTTCTCATCACACTTTGGGAGGTACAATCTGGCAGTGGAAAAGTCAGAGGCCTGCCTCCCTGCTATGGCTCAAACCCATAGCTTTGCTGAATGAGTTGCCTGGGGAAGGTGATTACACCTATACACATACCAGCTCCTGGGCAAAGCTACAGACTGGCCTTATCACATCCACGGCACTGTGAGCGCACTGTGAGTGTGGTGGCTGCCACCACCCAGCCCTGAGTGGTGCCTGGAGGAGGAGGTAAGTTTCATGAAACAGTGGGTACCAAAGAGCCTAAAGAACAGCACACAGAGCAGACATCAGTTAATGTAAAAGTAAAGTACTCCAGTTGAAAGCTACCGAAAAATAAAGCTTGGCTGTCCTGTTGGAAGTGCATGTATCAGCAGGAGTCCTCATGTTCTAATTTAGGTGAAGAATTAGTCACAGGCATCAGAGCAGAACGTTGGGGGGTGCAAAAATCTGCCTCCTGGGGTCCCACTCTTCCCATCAGCATGCCAGGAGCTCCCCTGGTGCCTGATGGGATGCAGATAGTCATCAGCCCATAGCCTTCTGCAGTCTCTGGCTCACAAGCTCAATTTATCAGGGACCAGCGTGGTCCCAGGCAATAAACAAGCAATAAAGGTTGATGTGCCAGTGGAGAGGAGCTGCAGGCACTTGTCAGGTTCTGCCTAGGCAGCTGTCAGGAGGGTGATGTTCCACCCTGTTCAAGCCCGTCTATTTGGAAGGGGGATGGGACCACTCTGAGTGGCACCCGTGGCATGCAGCCAGGATCCTTGAGGAAGTCATTGTCACGGGCTACCCTTGCCTGTGTGAACATAACCCAGAGCAGCAGCTGTGGCCATACATGAGCTTACACTTGCTGTGTGCTGTGCCAGAGGCAGGAGAAAAGGTTACAGGTCAGTAGCTCAGTTTGGCTTCAAAGCTGCTGCTATAAGGAAGTGCCGTTTCCCACCCACTCACTCCTTCAGTTAACGATTATGAATAAGCCGTTCTGCAAGACAAACATCAAACACTTAAATTTGCACACACACCCCCCCCCCCTCCCATGAGGCATGGCTTGCAGTTCCTCTCAGGTCTGGTTGCAGCAGCAGATGATGATGTTGCCACACTGGTGTGCCCAACCCCTCTGCCAGAAGCTACTGCCATGCTGGCAGAGACAGCAGGAGAAGCAGAACCCCTCCTTTTCTCCAAGGCATTCTGCAGCCTTAAACGCTAACACCAGCTGAGATCAATGCTGGTGCGAGGAGGATGCTGGGTTCTGATGTGCGTGCCTAAGATGTGCTGCAGATATTTGTTTTAGCAGTAGTGGCTGAAGTTTAGCCAGCCCTTGGCAGGTCAAGAAGCAGCTTTCAGTGCATAGGGATTGCAAATTGCTTTTGACCTTGCCTGGTCTACCTCAGTGGTTTTATGTTATGGGAGGTAGAGTAATTGCTACACAGACCTCTTCCCCAGCTCTGAGGCACACACTTTGTCACCCATGCTCAGAAGTCATGCACTAGGGGATACTGCTGATCTAGTCACTCATCCTGCCTTAAAAACTTTATGTTCTTGATGTCCTGTGGTTCTTCTGGTCCATTTGCTTCCCATATTACAGCTTTACCCCTTCCCAGTTTCTGTTTTTATTTGTCTTCTCCCACTTTTGTGGGATTTCTTGGCTCCCTGAGTTCATATTCTAAACAAAACCTATAAGAAAAATGAGTAACACCTCACCAGAGCTTCAAAACTTAAAATTTAGCATGGCTTCCCATGATTAATTAGCACTTGCATTGCTCAAGAACTATTTTTACAATTGGCACTGGAAGTTTATGCCAACTTGCATTTCTTCTTTGGTGATGATGCATTATTCAATTAGTAGTTATAAAGTGTCTTTAAAAGAGGGAGGAAAAATAGTCTAGTAAAGCAATTCGGTTCTAAGATGCTGGAGTGTTAAGTGGTCTCATCTAATGTGAACTTTCTATGGAAAGGAGCATGAACTTAGAGCTATAAAGAAATGTAGAAAATACCATAGTTGACAGGTTAACAATTAATCTTATCCCTTGGCTGACAGTTTTAAAATTTGGGGCCTATATTCCTTCCCCTGCGTGAGGTGACCTGGGAACCTCAGCACGGCTCTCCTGGTTTTGCACTGTGCCACTGATGACTTGCTCTGTGGCTCTGGCCTGAGTGCTCTGGAACAGGAAGCTCGGGAGGCTTGCAGCCAGTTAATAGGAAAAGCTGAAAGCAAAACCAGATGAGTAGTCCTTCCTCCTCCTCCTCCTTTCCCTGCAAGACGTTACAGCTAGGTGGTTTAAGCATGTTCTTGAGAGTTCAGGCATGGGTGATCAAGTGAGATTTGCACACACAATTAAACACTGGTTTCCTTTCATCACAGCTGAGCTGTAGGGTACAATGAGAACCACGACCCCCTCCAGTTTTGTTATATGTAAACCTGTGAGTAATTGCTCCAGTTCTCTACTAAACCGGGCCTCTTGGACAAACTAAGCAAATGAAGTCTAAGTCTGTAGATCCCTTCTGAATCTGCACTTGAGCAAGACAGCAGGTTGTTCAGCTGTGATTTTGTTGGCCAAGGTGTTTGCTACCTCTCCTTGGCACAAAAATGCCTGCCACGGTGACAGGATATGTTATACAAAGCATACAAGGGGCTTGGCCAGCAAAGTCCAGCTCACAGACACTCTGTTGCAGTGGGATAGCTGTCTTTGACCAAATGCTCCTATACCTTGAGGCTGGAGCAAGTATTCTGGTTCCCTCTATGACTGTGAATGATTTTCCATGTGAGGTTGAGACTTGCTGGACTATCTGAAAAACTGTAACAGTAATGGAAGGGACTTCCATCCAAGAAGACAGAAGTTCATTAATGAACAATGATGTGTCTCATGGGATGAGTGATTGCCAATGAAGTCCATTACAGTTTGAGCTGTCATACAGTAATTGCAGACAAAAGGACTAGTTTGGACTGTTACATGTTAAAAAAAAGAAGTAAATAAATCCCCAAACATACCTTTTTATTGAAACCAAATGTGTTTATGTGAAAGGCAGGAGTTACCTAAGAAAGATATGTATTTAAATGTGCATAGTTAAGTATCAGTTGTCAGCTACTCATTTGAAGCCCTATAAGTAGTTCATTTTTATGTTATGACGTGCGTATGACATTTGGAGGTTAAGTTGGGTTTGCTCTCCTCTAAGTGCCAATCCAGTTCTGCATCAGGAATATCACTTTGTTCCCTTTCATGCTTATTTTCCCCTGGCTTACGTGCAGCACTGTCAAATAAACAGAACTTGAAAATTTGCCAAAGGGTAATTGTTTTCAGCGTTGGAATAAATACAAAAACACCACTGGTGGCATTTTTATAATTCATTTTCGCTCTGTGTTTTTGTGGGCTTTCTTTTCTTGCCCCAGTCGCAGCAAGTTACATCCCTAGATAAACATCTCCTTAGAATCCCAGATGGGCGATCATCCAACCCCAAATGTATGTGTTGGTTTTGCTGACAAAAAGAAGGGCATGCCACTTGGCAGTAAGTGCTTCTTCAAGTTCAGCAATCCTCTGACATAAATGTATATATATATATACAAGGGGGTTTTGGTTGTTTGGTTTTTTTTTTTTTTCCCAAAGCTCTGTAAGCTATTTTCCTTAAACTCCAACAATAATGAAAAACACTTGTTTGTAGCAAGGTCTGCATTGTTGCATGGGATGCTTGCCTGGAATTCCCTGTCTTGGGGGTCAGATGAGCTCAGGGCACAGATGGGGAGGTGAGTGCAGGGTGGCAGCAGGGTGGACACCCACTGGCAGGCAAACGGGGCTGTAAAGAAATGTGCTATGTGAGGTGGCTCAGTGGCCCATGCAAATAACCCCAGTATTCAGTTTTCTCATGTACAAAAGCAACCCTTGAGACTTTCATGCTCCAGCAGCTCTGCCACAGGGGGTACCACCTCCAGGAGGTGGAATGAGGAACTAAGGCCTGACCTTGACTTGGGTCTGCTCTAGGGGAATTCAGTTTGTGAGAGCCCAGACCATGGTGCAGTGTTCTTGCCCACAGTGCTGCAAATCTGCCATCATTCAAAGAGTCTGATAATGAAACCAGAGTGTTTCTCTTGCCAGGTCAATAACTCTAGAATGCAGTCCTAATGGCTCAGTCCAGTGGTGTGTAGCTGTGACCAGGAGTTGGATATCCTCTGCTCCTCCTGTGGGAAAGACCATCCCTTTTCCCTGGGGTGCTCAGGACCACACATAACCACATTATTTCGTGTGGGAATAAGAGCTATTGTACCTGTTTATCTCATCTCTGGGCTGTTTGGATGACAAGATGCCTGTGGAACAGTTATTCTGTGCTTTGTGGCTACAGAGAGATTTGATAATTGATCACTTTGGTTCACTGCAGTGTAGTTGTGCAAAACCTCAAACATGGTGTGATGTCTGCACTGCAAATAGCTCAGTGGAGGAAAAAAATCACTTACTGGAGCATCAGGGAGAGTTGCAGTTTCCCAAGGCAGGTCTCTGGAGGGAAACCACAGAGCTATTTGCAGTGAAGACCTGACACTGTGTTTGAGGTTCTGCCCAGGTTGGTTCTGCCCAGGTTAGTTCTGCACAACTACACTGCAATGAACCAATGTTCAGTTGCAGCTGAGACTGATTTCAAAGGGAAAAAGTCAGTAGCAAATGAAAAGGAAAGGGATCGTTCTGTTTGCTTAGCTTAGCAGACCTGGCTATATCCATAAAAATGTGTGGTTGCGCTTACAGGTAACAAATGAGAAGCAGGTCCAAAATACCACTCCTCGGTTTTTTTATGTCTTGGTCCCCTGATTCTGTGGGAACCACCTGCCTTGAGAGGAGCGAATCCCACTGCTTGTGCCAGCTCTGTCAAATCTGACAGCAGATTCAAACATTGGGAGAGAGGACATGGGTTTGCCCTTCAACAGGTGACACATTTTTCAAATGTGCTAAGTGATTAACACTGGACAAGACTGGGACTTGTAACTTTCTGGTGGCCCAAGTAGTGCTCAGATGCACACAGGGGCAATCAGAAAGCAGTTTCAATCTATTTGCTTCAGTCTGCCAGCTGTCACAAACTCATAGTTGCATATAAACTTTTTTTTTTCCATTGGACAGATGACAGAGGAGATTGTGCATTCAAAGGAGTATTACGATAGGTCAATTTTTTCTGGTGGCACTGGAACGTGCTTTTCTAAGCGTGGAAGCTGTGGAGGTCAGAGGAGTCTCTTCCTGCTTTTGCAATAGCAATAAGTTTCAGTTTATAAAACAGTTTCCCTGGGACAAGAACACAAGGCATTTGACAGCCTGGTTTGAGATAAGCTGTTTGGGAATAGTTTTTTTCCAGATCATTTTTGAATCAAAACAAAATCCTACTTTGTCTAAAACTAACTCTTTCTATGAGAATTAGAAGTTCTGAGAGACTTAGCTGTAAAAATTTCAGACTTTTTTTATTCAAATGGCCTATTTTGATATTTTTGCAGAGTAAGCTCTAGCTTGAAACTAAATCTCTACCCCAAAATTACCTTCATTTTAACACTTACTCACAAGAACCCCAAAACAAGAAAAAAAATCGATATATTTTGAAGTGCTCAAAACTGGGAAAAAAACCCCAAAAAAAACCAATGAGAGAAAGGAGGGCTAGGTGTATTTTAGTTTTTTGTGTTTTGTACATTTATGTTTTTCTCTAGAATAATTCTATCAAAGCCTCAAATGTTTTCTCCCATGTAGGAGATTTATTTCTAGTCCAGTGTATTATGGATTCAGTAGCTAAGCAGTTTCCTCCATGATAGACAGTTTTGGAAATGCTGTTTGAGAAGGGAAGGAAATCTGGCCCAGTCAGTCTCTTAGTGGAACTACTCAAACCAGAGGCCTTTCCCACATGACGTTAGGGGTACTTACTTTCTCTCTGATGCCTTCCAGACAGCACTCATAAAGTAAAAGGGATGGTGTCTCTGAAGGGAGGGTTGTGGGGGGGAGGTTTGGGCTGTGCAGTGAAGAGCCACTGAATGTGTGAGCATGTACCCAGAGGCTGGACAACATGAAAACTGAGTTTTGTTGAGCTCCATCCTGAGCCTACCTCCACTGCTCTCCTCTAGTGACTCCAGCTTTTTATGACACCTTCACCCTAGGGGAAAGGAGAAGAGACTTCCTTGGAGGAGGTGAGGGCCCAACCATGGTAGCTGTACCCAGACCCTCTTTTGCCATGCTGAGGAACTGGAGGAGCATTTTTAACATCTCTTGTGATGGACATGAGGCTTTTCAAGTAGGCTGCAGTGTCTACAGGCTTTTCCAACAGCCCAGGGTCACCAAGTAGGACTGAAATAATTCATGCTCCTTCCCCACTGCTCGTCCCACAGCCACCAGCAATGCTGTGTGGTCTGTAGAGCTGCTGACACTGCCAGTAAATGGGCTTGTAAATAATCTGCACAAGATCCTGGGAGTGATGATTTGTTTGTTTGATGGGGGAGGAGCTGTTAGAGGCTGACCTACTCTTCTGCTCTCCTGTCTCCTATAGGACTTAATTACATGAACTCTCTTTCCTGTCTCTTTGCTTTAGTGCTTTATTCCACTGGGTTTTCCTCCTTCAGGGTTTTATTGCTGTCATTTTTATCTCCCCTGCTCTCTGCTGCTTTTGAAAGCCAATGAGAACAGTCACAGCTTAGGACTTGCCATGAACAGAGTCTGAGCAAATCCATCCATTGCTGCCATCAAGGGCAGCCTGAATACTCATCTGTTCCATACTGAAATTTTAAAAGTTCCAGCCTGAAGTTGTAGAGAATTATCTCAAAGACATAAGCACAGCAGTAGAGCTGCTGGGGAAGTCCCAGAGGACTTGCCCTGAGAAAACAGCATGGACTGGGTTGAAAGAGGCTTTATGTAATAAATCTTGCTCCACCTTCCACTGGCACCTCAGATGAGTGGTCCTCACCCTTTCCTGAATTAAGAAAGGCAGACCAAAAAGGTCCCTTCCAGCAGGTCAGCTGCCTGCTGCTTCTTGATAAACATGCTTTATGTCAAACAACCTAGGTCAGTGCAAGCTTTCTCTGCCCTTGAGCCACTCTGCTGTTGTGATTGCTGCTGCTGCTGCTACTGCCCTTCCTGCTGGGAGTCAGTGTGCTTGGCAAAGGGAGAACACCATGGCAGGTTGTGGGAGAGGAAGCATACTGCTGACAAAAAGGGAGAAGAAGGTGGAGTCCAAGACTTTGTGCAAGGCCCCCTCCCAAAATCCTCTTAATCATCATGTGTCACACCCGTCTTTAATTCCAGGAAGTCCTTAACTCTTACCTGGCTTTCCAAGTATTGCCATCAGCATGAAAATTGTGCTTAAATGAAGGGCTGATGAGGCCTCTGGAAACCTCGGATGATCTTTGGTGGCCTGACTCTGGAGCCAGCCAAGGCAGAGTGGATCACCTCTTGAAGGTTGGCCATCCCCAGAGTAGCTCTGTAAGCCAAACCCAATGAGCAAATCTGTGTGGAATGGGTCCATGCTGCAAAGGCTATTTCATGTAGTTTTAAATTCAAAAGCTGGAAAATGCAGAGCCAGCACTAAATATTTGTTCCATTTTCAAAGGTGAGCATCAGGGAGCCATTTCTTAAATAGTGGATGCCTGTTCTCTGAGCCCAGATGTGCTTATAGTGTGGGCCTTGCCAGTGTTTTCCTTTCCTCCTGCTTCCCACATGAATGCATGTGCATATTTCTAGCCATCCATCTTTACCCTTTAAAGTTGGTGTGAGGGGTAGCAGCTGTTCTTTCTTCAACAGAGGTGGCAATAATATTGGACAAATTGTTTTCAACCTTAATCAGTAAAGCTTGTCACACAAGTGATCCTATTTCTTGCCAGAAGTGATAAATAGGACTCAACTTTGGAGCACATGAAATGTTAGACAAAATACATTAGTCAAAGACACTTCAGAGTATCAGTTACTTTCCTGTGGTATGTAAGTAATAATTCAGTTCTTAAAACTTTCCACCTGGATTTGGAAGGCCACCTGAGCTCCTGTTCAGGCATTTAATAGCGAGTTAGAGTGTGAGGTAGCAGTGAATTGATAGATTGCCCTGTGTTTCCATTTATGTAACTAGAAACAGCAGTAGACTTCAGCTTGAAATTTGAGACACTGGTCTTTACTAATCCATTATACTGGGTCCAGGCTGGGATGTTTCTGTCACTCACTATCATTTTACCCAGGCAGCTAGTCTGAAATTATCACAGCTTTATGCCTTCTTTAAATAGCACAAGTTGTGCAGACCTATGGTAATGACAACACACAGAGATGCACCAAGCACAGATGGTGATCTCCTGCAGGTCAGTTGTCCCTTCCTTCCTTCCTCCTCTGGTGTCTGCCTTTGCCTTTTGTGTGTGCAACGCAGAGAGGTTATCCTGAGTGAATCAGAGGAACCAAGAGCTAATAGGCTTAGAGAGGGGAGCTTTTTCTTTTCATTTTGTAACTGTTGTTTCCTTGCCCTGAGTTAAACCTGTTGCTCCTTTCAGGGAAAGAAGGTGCTGGAGGAAGGCAGGAGGGTTATCCCCTCGTTACTGATCATGTTCTGGTGAAGAGGTCAGTCAGATTTGGCTGTGTTTGACTTAGGTGCTGCCCAAAGCTTAACAAATGATGTGGCTGGGAGTGATGGAGTTGCATCACTTGAGAAAGAGGTTGGTGCGAGAAG
The DNA here is from genome assembly GCA_013400955.1 of Drymodes brunneopygia. Lineage (NCBI taxonomy): Eukaryota > Metazoa > Chordata > Aves > Passeriformes > Petroicidae > Drymodes > Drymodes brunneopygia. The sequence goes on along the minus strand of VZTZ01007909.1, from coordinate 208,468 downwards.
GGATGTATTCCACCTACAACTCTTCCAGCAGGTTTTTTCTCCTGACCAAAAGAAGAGCAAAGGTGAAATGTTTTAGAGTTTTAACAAGGTTTTCTACCTTTTTTTCCCCCCCTAAGCAATCATGTTTGTGCTCATATGCAGACATTTTCTTTCTAATCCAGCAGCGGAGACATGATGTAGAGGAAGTCAGAATGACCAAGAAAAATCAGTTTTCTCTTCTGCAGCCTGAGAAAAAATATGTTCTCATTTACTGCACTCATATGTACCTCCATCATATTTCAACACCATGAACTGGAAAAGAATGAAGTCAGTTGTCAAGACATTGAAGCCAAAAATAAGGAAAAAATGAGAGTTATGACTCAAATAGTTGAAAAGTGGATTGCAATCAGATAAATTTTGGTGCAAATCACAGGAAAGCCAATACAGAACTGAAGTTAGGAAGGGATTAGGAAAAGGTGATGAAATTCATGGTAATCAATGTAAAATTGTCTTGTGAACTAATTGCAATGTGATTTGGTAAGATGGTGTCTGTTCTACTGGTAGAGGTAATGTTTTTGATATCAAACCTACACCTATTGAAATTTCTGTAAGACATGATTTTGTTCCACATGATGCTCTACATAAAAAAACCAAAAAACCAAGCTCTAACAACATAAGACTAAACAAAGGCCTCAAACGAATTGCAATCTGGCTAGTTGTCATGCTTTCTAAAGTAATTGTAAATGCGGAGGCATTCAGGATTGTTATTCCTGAGGGATATACCAAAGGGCTCATTCTTTGAGGCTCAGAGTACTCAGTTGCTTGGGTTTTGACCTAAGAACACATGACATATTCCATTAGACAAAGACAATGATGATGATGCAACCAGTGATGAAGTAATAAATGACAATGTCAAGCACAGGCCTATTCTTTAGCATCTTCTGCATTGTCTGGTAAACTGATCTCATCCCCAAAAATGTGTATTTGTATCTTCAGCCTAATTCAAGGTGCTAGCAGACCAAAGATGTGTTTTTATAGCTGTGCTATTTGTCTGGGAGATCGTGTTTTGGAAACCAGTGACTCAGGCTTGTTTATAATGGATAGTCAGCTAAACACGCACTCCCTGTGTGATACAGTGTACCTGAAAGCAAATGTTACTGCCTCTGATCAGAGCAGATTGCTGAGTAAAGGTCAAGGAGGTGATATTTCCATGTGTACAGCATTAATGAGACCGTTTCTGAAATGTTTACGGTTTTAAAAGGATTTTGACAGATGGGCAGAAAACAGAGTCTGTCTGAGCTGCAAGAGCATAGGCTGAACTGTGCTAAGGAGAGGCAAGAGAATCTAAATCAATTTGTTTTGTTAAAGATGACATTTTATATTCGTCCACTAACAACTGAAAGCGGGGAGAGGATTAATAATGGCAGATTATCTCTCGACATAGCAAGGTGGTTGGGTGCTGGAGGTAGACAAATACAGGTTAGAAAATGGGCAACTAAAAATGCCTTTTGCTTTCAGTTTCAGCAACTGACCACTTAAATCAGGATGCAGGGTTTGCCTGTTACATGAAATGAGCACTGAGTCCTTTTCAAAAAAATACAATTTTGGTAAACAAGAGCTTGTGGTAAAGGCACAGGTAAAAACACAGTGGGCATTATAGTTCAAGCAGGCCAGGCTAAGTGAATTAATGACTTTCAGAGGCTCTAGACAGAACTGATTTCTCCCATATCCAGTACTCTGTGTTTAGCTGAGTTTGCCTGCTCACTCAGTGCCATTCCTGGTGTGTGTTAAAGCAGGCAGGATACACCCATGTCTCCTTACCTAGAAAAACTGTATTTCAAATTTGTTGTATCATCAGTATGTAAAGAATGTAGAACAGAGTATTAGGCAAACTGTACATAAACACATTAAAGGCAGAGTGGTAACAGATGTACTGCACATTTATACGTCTGTATCAGGATGAGTTTCTCGGTCACTGTGGGATCTGAATCCCAGTTTTGGGACAGCAGGAGCCTGTCAGTGACTGAAAGTACTGGCTTGCATACATGAATCAAGATTGACCATCACCAGCTTTCCTTCATAGGTGCAGTAGGGATGGAAATGTTAGACATTTGGATATAAGAGGAGGCATTTTATGTTAGGTAGCAGGCACACTGCAAAGACATTCCTTGCAAACTTAGGAGACTGAAAGGAGTAGGGCAGCAGGCACACCTGTGTTCAGGGTGTGGTTTATATGAAGTGACTGCACTCTGGAGAGGGTGATGTCTGCTGGGAGTTAAGTGGGAGTGAGAGGCAGGGGTTCACTAACCTCTCTGAGAGGGAGACAGGAGTTGAAAGAGACACAGAGAGTCATTACTCAGTGTAGGGATAACAGTCTCACTCTTGAATGATGTGCCTCCACCACCTCAGAGGTCAGCACAGGCAATCTATGAAGCTTGTCTGGCATGTGTGAACTGCACTAATGTGGTAAAATGTATGTGTATGAGTATCCATCCTCTGTGTGTGCTTGATACCTGAACAATCCTGCTTAACATGCCATAGGCCAGGAATAACTGCCTGCAGAACAAATACACTGAAAAAGCCCCTTGATTCTGTCTGTAAGGCCTTCCTCTTCCTTCCAGCACAAGGCTTTTTGCACAGGCAGTGAGTAACGCATCTCATTTTTTTTGATGTACTTTGACTTCTTGGAAGGCTGAAAGAACCTTGACTTTACACCCATTTGTAGCCTAGATTAATTTCCCAACTGGAGTTAATGTTACCATCAGAAGAAGGACTCCTAACATGAATATGATTGTGTCCATAATGGGGGCTTCCCTTTGACCAGGTTTTAGATGGGGTGATTTTTAACACTTATTTATTTTAACAGCTATGCTAGAGCCAAAGCAGAGTAGGTTTAAGGACTGGGGTCCTACATGTCTTCCTTGCATAGTGATGGTGTTGCCCATGTGCTTGTTCTGCTTCATGGGACAGATTTAGAAAAGCCTGTTTTGATGAACTGTTTGCTTGCTTGGCTTGGCATTCCCAAGCCCTGTGTCAGCTTTGCACAGAGATGTCTCGGTTGGGTCGGTTGGGGAATTCAGCTCACAGCACTAAGCCTGCAAGTGGCATGACTCAAGGACAAGATAATTAGCTTTATTACTCTTTTTTTTTTCCTGAGTAATTACACAAGAATTGCAAAGCTACTTTCCCAAAGTGGGAAGAGAGGGTCTGAAATGGATCTGAATTTTCTGTTAGGTGTTTGGGACTTGAGATGAGATGTTAATTGTGATAATTGTGATAGTGATGGTAACTGCAACACTTTCCTTTGGGTGGGAGCTGTTTCTAGATATGCAGTTCATTCAGCGTGGGTTTTTCCGTGGCAGCTCATGCATCACAAGCCACATATTCTTGTGTGCCTGCTGCCAGCTATTTAGAGAGCAAATGTTAGGGAGTCTGCAGGAGGAGAGGGGTAAAACATGCAGGGAGAAAGCTTGAGATGAGGCCTGAATACTCAGGGACTGATCTGTATCAAAGGGTTTCCAAAGTCCATAGAAAAGTGTCTTGGCTGCCTGGAAGATCTTCGTGGCTCATGCTGTCCCTCATGATCATCTCTCTCCTATTTTAACACTTTGTGCCCTGAGCTGTGGATACACAGGTGGTGACTACCTGGGGGTGGCTTAGTAAACATAGGAAGAATGCAAAATAAAATGGAAATAAAATAAAATGGAAACATGGACAGCATGAGCTGATAACTAAACACAGCAAAGTGTGGAGAAGGCTGATGGACGAATTTCACACTTTCTTGTAGGCTGCTGTATTTGCTAAGAGGAAACAAATATGGTTTGGGCGTATGACGTTTCTTCAGACCTCTCTACTTGGAAGCTTTTCTGTTGTTTTCTTAATTTCATTTTGCCTAATGTAAGCTATTGCTTCTCTGAGACCTGTTTGTCATTTATATCCTTATAGTACTGCAGCTCTGCCTGTCATCAGGGTGCTGACAGAGAAGTTATTTTGCAGGCATTTATTAATTGTGGGTGGATGCCAGAGGGATTCTGGTTTGGACATTGTTTTATTTGTGGAGGCAAAAATGCTGAAGACTGAAGAAAATAGGAGAAATTAAGAGGAAATGAAACCTTATTCTAATTTCCAATCTAAACATATAACTGACCAGGATAAACATATTTTCAGTGTGTGGGAATGACACTGTCTTTCAGCTGTTGTCACTCACTCTTTTTCTGCTCTATTTCCCCACTGGGAGTGTCCTGGGGCAGCAGTCCGACCCTCCTTCACCTTCCCTCACCCAGGCTCAGCTTCTCAGCTGGCTGGGCTTCCACTTCAGGAGGTCCCAGCCAGCATGGGCTGGTGGTTGCCAGGAGCAGTAGTCCCACCCTTCATCCTGTGCCACTTCCCAAGCACCTGCCTGTCTGGAGGCAGAGCTGGGCACTGCCCTTCTCTCCTCATCCTCCAACAGCCCTCTCCTCCCACGCTGTTATTTTTAACCCGCACTGCAGTCTTGATTCGCTTCACCCCGTGGCCTCCTGCTTCTGCCAACAGAAACAGACTGCAAAACTACAGAGTTAACCCCAGCTTTTTCAGGCTTCCCCAAGCCCTTCTCAGCCTGGGCAGTTCAACTCCATCTGCTGGAAACATTCCCCCTGGTAACATGGAAGCCTTTTCCTCTGCTAAGACTATGAGAACAGGCTCACATTGTCTTTGTCGTGGACTTGGGAAGAAGCTTGGCACAATGTATCTAGGCTTCAGGGAGAAGTTATCAGATCCCACAGCACATTCATAACTTGTAAGATATGCTAGTAGTCAGGTATTTTTCTCCTCAGCTTTCCTGATGTTTTCTGCTATAAAATTTCACCTGTTCTCTTGTTATCATCCTCAAGACTGTTCCACCCATGATAGTCAAGAAGGAAGATATAACCTCAATAAATAACTATTACAATCATAAAACTGTGGGACTGGAACTCTAAACTGGAAGATGCACCAGAAATACATTTCTGCATGGACTTTCTACATTTTATTTCAGTCTGACTGTGTTGACCTTGATAGACTTCAAGCATCCTCCATCACTTTGTCCCCCTACTGAAGTCAATAGGGGCAGGAACCATCTGATCTAACGGCACAGGTGTGCACTGTGCATGGCTGTAGCTGGAGTCCTCAGACTCCCTTTGTAGTCAGGGGAGAGTAAATGTGTTTTGGCATTAATCAGTCTGACCTATTTTAGCTTTCTGCCTAAGTACATCTTTTCACGGAGCATAATTGAGTTGCCAATAATGAGTTCAGATTTGGATATCTACATCAGCTGATGTGTACCCTCAAACTTTCCAGTTACTTCACCTGGCTCCAGACCAGGTCCTGGCAGATCAGCATTTGGTCGTGACCGCTCACGTAGTTGTAACAAAAATAATTTTGGAGTTCTTGCCTCAGAAGATCCTTAACTATGTGGGTACAGTGCTCTTGGAGAGAAGGCCCACGGGTCATTGTGGCTTAGCTTCCCTAAGTGTCAAGAGCTATTCAGTGATGGCTGATACTTTTTCTATACCTTTAATGACAAATAACAGTTTACAGTACAAGAATGTCAGAATAGTTCAGGTAGGAAAAAAACCTTTTGAGCTCACCTAACCCAACCTCCTGTGCAAAGCAGGGCCAGCTATGAAATCAGCCCAGACTCAGGGCATTGTCCATTGTCCGGATCTTGAAAACCTCCAAGGATGGAGATGTTGTGGTGCCTCTGGGCAACCTGCTGATGCTTTGGCTGTCCTCAGGAGAAATTACTTTCCTCAAGTCAGAAATTCCCCTGTTTTGATGTGCAGCTTTTGTCTCTCATTCTCCCACCACACACCTTTGAAGAGCCTGTCTTGGTCTTCATGATAACCTTCTCCTGGGTACTGTAGGGCCACTGATAGATCACCCCCAAAGCCATCGCATCTCCAGGCACAATGACTCCTGGTCCCTCAGCCTCTCTTCAAAGCCATGGCCATTGTAGTTGGCCCTACACTAAACTCACCCAGGGCTCTTGGAGCCTTTCCTGTGTTGGCCCGGGGGGGTGGGATGGGTGAAACTGGACGCGGTGTCTGGATATGCTCCAGTGATCACAGAGCAAAGGGGAAAAACCACTTCAGCACATCTGCTGGCCATGCTCCTGCCGGTGCAGCCCAGGGCTCTCCCAGCTGTCCCTGCTGCCAGTGTGTGCTGCGAGCACACACTTATTCCCGTACTCCCTGCCAGCACTCCTGCATCCCTTCCAGCAGCCACTTGCTCCCCAATCTGTACTATTCAATTAGTAGGGTTTTGGCAAAGGTTTTCTATCACTGAGAGCTGTGATAAGAAGCAGCAGTCATTCATTATCACTAAGCTATGCATTCAGTATAGCTTCAAAAAATCTAAAAGTCTGTTGGTATTTATTGGGGATACTTTTCTAAAGCAAAATGCTCACTGGGATTCATTATTTAGCTGAATCCTGACATGAAACAGAAGTATGAATCTGATGTGTGAACTTTCAACAGCTCACATCAGAAGAACATTTAATTCTGTTTCTAGGAGATGCTGGTGCTGTTTGGAATGAAAGCCACGATGTGCTGAGGTGCTCAGGCTGGTGCTCAGGCTGGTGCTCAGCACCATGTTAGTGTGCACAATGTTGAATTCACCCTTGTGACTCCCTTGTGAAGCAGGAATGAGTTTCACTCTGTTTAAAAGGGAGGAGCCATGGTGCAGAAACCCAGACACCTCTGACCTAATTTTAATTGCCAGAAAGTTAGACATGCAGTCCCAGGCTAGGAATCCACAGTCCTTCTAGAAAGGGAGAAATAGGTCCCTCCAGGGTTTCCTGGATTTCGCCTCTTCCCTACTTGTTTTCAGGGTGAGAAATAGCCTGTCTGTTTTCACTGGCACTGGTACAACCTGAACAGTCCATCTAAATTATTAATCTTTAAGTAAGGCTTGGGGCTAAAATCCTAGTTAAAGCTAAGCCCTGGCATTACAATTTGAGTGGTTCTTCCCCAGACAAGTCACAGAGAACTGAGAGTACTTCTAGGTTTTCCTCCAAATTAAACAAAGCCTCCAGACCATGCCTTATGTTGCCTGAGGGGTGCCATGGAGATTGGCGGGGGAGGTGGGAGGAGGAAATTTGGGACATGGCAAACACACCATTCTTTTCCCCCTCTCTGACTCCCACCTTTGGCAGGACTTTTTCCCTGCACTGGTGCTGGTGTAGATTTGTTGCTGCTGGGGAGGGGAACAGTGGGTTGTACTTGGTGTTTCCATTCCCATCTCCTTCCATCTGTGGATAGTCCTGGCAAAGGGGACAGAAACTGCCCTCTGCTCCTGATGAAAAGGGACCTAACTTTGTGGAAAAACGTTGCCTTTTGGCTGCCAGAGTGCTTGGAGGTATTCCAAGTTATTGCAGTAGAAATGGCACTGAAATAGCTCTAATTTTCCCCTCTGTGTCAGGATCTTGTCTGCTAATTCCAGTGTCACAGCTGAACCACTTGTTTTCTTCAACACCTCTGAAGAGGCCTAGATAGAACCCTACTGCTAGTGACTTGTTGGGGGATGGAAGGTTTTGATTTTGTACAGCTCGAGAGATAAACTGAATTCTCATGCTGGAGAAAAAAAAAATCACTCTTTTGTATGCAGCATGAAGCAAAATGGCATCTCCCAGGACACAAACCACCAGCTTTATTTCCAGTCTGTGGGAATTCTGGCTGGCTTGTACTGCTCACAGATTGGAGTAGGAGAACACTTCAAGTGAAGGAACTGTATTACTGACAAGAAAGTTTTATTGCTTTTTTCCTAAGTATTAGAGAGCTCTCTTGCACAACCAGCTCACACTAATGAGAAGTGCTGAGGGTCCCTATCCCAGGGACTGTCCCAGTCTTTCTTCAAATGTACCCTGGTGCTTTTGTTGTAAGAGTCGTGCAGTTACCTAAATGACAGCTAGTCTCAATTAAGATTTAGTTTGGAGGCTGAAAACTATCCAATGATTTAGTCTCAGGGATTAAGGAAAACAAAACCTTACCGACGGCTGGATAAAATTCACATTCCTTTCAATTGTGATCATCCTACATCAAGGAAATGTTTGAAATGTTGGCAGTCTCCTATGATATGCCTGTGAAAGTTATTATATTGCTTTAAGTAATTGAAGAAGAAAAGAACCAAGAGCTATAGCACAAATGTGTTATATAAATCTTCATTTTTACAAAAATAGTTTGATTTATGTCAGGTCCCAGTGGGTGACCTTTAAAAGAGACCACATCAAATGGAGGGGCAGAGCTGCAGCTCCCCACCCCCACACTGGCTCTTCTCCTCCTCGCTTCTCCTCACCAGAGTGCCTCTAGACAGCTATGTCATCTGTAGCCATAAAATAAATTGAAAAATGTCTGTCTCACGAAAGGCAAAAAAGGAGCTCTTTTCTCATCTCCATTGAAGTGGGCCTTGTCCCTATCTGGGCTGAAAAGTGAGCTGTGTGCCTGCATGGGGGCTTAAATGATTGTAAAAACCTCCTCCTGCTCCCTCACCTTAGATCAAGACATCTTGTGTTAAGAGGGCTGTTTTTTGTGTGGTCTGGGCAGGGCATGACAGGAGTTCTAGCTCTGTACCACTTTTAATTGCTGTTTAATTAATGCAGAAACAGCATAATTTGCTACTCCTGTCTATCAGTGTTCAACTGTCAATTCCAGAGGAAGGAGAAAGCCCCTCTGAAAATCAAAATTTCTGAAGCTTTTTGGTTACATCTTAGAAAAAGAGTATTTTCTGTACTGCTTTGAATCGGAAAGCATATTAGAAGCAATCAGTGCTATCGTTACACAAGGGTGTCTTATTTTAAGAAAGCCATACAAGAGTAATGTAAGGCACAATAAAGTCCTGCTGAGGTGTCCTGCCTGAGACCTTTAGAGGTGCTGTATTGGCAGACAAGAGTTCATCCTTTCAGAGAGAAGCAAGCTGTTATTCAGAGGGAGGTGAAGTTTAGTAAAAGCAGGTTTTTTTCCATGTGGTCTGGGGCAAAGAGGGGGGATAGGGATGTGGGTGATTCAGAGTCATGTACCCCCTATAGCCCAGTCCCTGCAGCTGGCCCTTACATGATTGCCTGCCTCAGCACATCATGTGAAGCTTGCAAAGAAGGGACATGCTGGTGCCCAGCGAGCCAAGGCAGCATCCCTCAACCTCTGAACCTTGGTGACAAGAGGTCATTCATTCCTTGCACTTCAGATGATGTGTAAAGTCAGACTCATTTTCCCTTCTTTAATTCTTTCCATGAACACATGGACAAATAACCTCTTCTCAGGAATATCTCTGATACTCCTCTAGCAGAGCCCTCTCTAGAATCAGACAACCAGTGGGAGGAAGCCAACAGATTGACAAGCTACCTTAGAGAAAAAATGTCACAGAACTTAGACCAGCTCTGGTTTAAGCATCCATAAAAGCCACAGAGTCCTTTAGAGCTTTTCTTTTTGTACTGAATACATGGATATTGCAGACATTTCCATAACAAGTAAGGTCCAGACTTTCTCTGAAAGATGAGTAGAAGATCACAGAATCATAGAGTGGCTTGGGTTGGAAGGGACCTTAAAGACCGCCTAGTTCCTGGGCAGGGAACCCATGATGCAGCAACAGGCACAGTTTGAATACTCTTTTTGGGCAGGGAGCCCAGTGCTGTTCAGGCACAGGAGAGGAGGACATTGATCAGTAATAAGGCAGAGGGAAGAGTACAGAAACATATCTGGGTTTGATCCCTGTTTGTTCCTTACCTGAGGGAAGATGTCTAGGCAAGGTACTGAGATTCTCTCCAAAAATAATACAGGGTGCATCAATTATGGGGCATATTGCCCTTCCAGCTTTTTTTGTCATGCCATGTAAATGCAACCACTGAGTTTTAAATCAGAGGGATTGCGAAGATTAATTGAGGACCATTAACTGTTGCTCTGCAATATGCTGATCTGCCTAAAACTTCTGTGAATCTGTTTAGATCTCTTTTTTACTGCTGACTGAGAAGAGCAGTTGATGTGATCTTGGACAGAATGTCTGAGGGTCTGAGCACAGCCCACCCCATGCTCCAAACGAAGTAATGGCATACATTGCACACCATTTGTTGTATCATTCACAGGCAGAGAAGAGTCTCTGTTTTTCAGGCTGCTCTTCAGATGCTGCTAGAGTGTTTTAAGTGTTTCATATTTATAACATACTCTTTGGTTAGTATGTGATTAATTCAAAATGTTTTCCCACTAAGTGGCAAGAACAATAGTTTCCAGGTTTGATTCTTAAAAGCACAACTTTAAGATTTCTTTAAAATGCCAAAGTTTTCTTAAAAAATTAGCCTATCCTACTTCTGATAACATGCCTGCCACCAAGGTTGTATGGTCAGGCACTTGAAGAATGCTTTGCTTTGAAAGAGCAAATTTAGGTGAGAGTAAGCTAATGAAAATTATTTTGTTTGCAAAAACCAAGCCATGACCTACAACTGAAGTTATTCAAAGTAGCTATAAAATCATCTTAACTGTCATTATCAATTAGCCCACTTTGATTACTGGGGGCAAACTCCAGGAGCAGAGAACAGTCTTAAGTTTGGATGTAGGAGGACAAGGCAAGATACACAGCAGGGGACTGCTAACAGGAATGTATATTTTTGTGTAACAGCTCTGTCAAGTTTGTGCTCTCTGTGGCAAACCATGCAGATTGAAATGCATAGTGTAGTGGTAAGAAGAAAAAATCACTTTTGGGAAAAGGGTAGGTGGGAAAACTGGCAGAAAGAACTCATGTGGACTCTTCAGAGGATGACAGAGAATGCTGTACCTTCCCCATACTACTTCTCCCTTCCTCATCCCCCTTCCCACTTGAAAAACCAGATTCCTCTTTCCCTGTTTCCACTCCTCTCACATCCTCTGTCACAGACCTGAATTATGAATGCTCATGCTCTGAGGTGGTTTGACTCACCCACCTTCAAAGCTTGGTCCCCACATGTTCATTTATCTCTGCTATCCAGTTGCAGGCTGTTTCTCTCAGCCACAGTGGGTCCCCTGGCTCTTCCCAGTGGGAGAACCAAAGCTCATCCCAAGAGGCAGTGTGGCTTGTCTGACGAAACACAAGTTGCTGTTATCAGCCCTCTTTGGTTTTGCTGAGAAGCAGGCAAAAACATTTCATGTTCCATGCGCTTAACCTCAGCACAACACTCCAATGCCCATCCTTGGTTAAGCTTTGCCTACTGTTTATACCAGGTTTTTACCAGCAAAGATTAGCTTTTTTTAGCTGTGAAGCAGCATTGCTTCAGAGAAAGGGTCAGCCCTGAGATGGACTTTCTCTGTTATTTCCTGGCTTAGGGAGATCCATCCATTGGATGTGTAGCTGGTGGACACCGACTTCAGTGACTTACAAGGAGGTTGATGAGGGCTGCTTTAAGTGAGGTTAGGCTGCTACACAGGGGTCTCCAGCCTTGCCTTGTCTTTTTGGCAGAATTGTTCAGTTCAGTGCAAATTCACTGGTGTTGCGAATTCTTAGCAAAATTTACTCTATAAGCATTTTTTCCCAGTGTGTTTTTTAGCCCAGGAAATGATTCCTTCAAGTAGTCCAAAAGAGGGAAAAACAATGCATTTGCTGCTTTCAGTACAAAATGTGGCTCAAGTCATATCCTCATTAACCTTTTGTCATATCCTGTCACGCCCTGAGTGGTGTTACAGAAAGAGGCTGGGCTGCCTGTGGCAGGTCACCACATAACATTTCCTGAGTATGCATGCCTGTTCTCTGCACAATCACAGATCAATTGTGAGCAGCTGCAGAAAGCAAAAGAGGGGCAGGTACTGCTGACACAGCTTTGTAATCTTTATTCAAATAATGTTCACAGATGCTTTCTTACCAAAACATATTGTACTTCAGAAATCAAATGCCACTAGCATTAGAAAACAGCCCACCCACCATCACAGACTAGAAAGCACAGCAATTACATTATGTTCCTCCATCACTATGAATTGCCCAAATAAAGAAAAAAGAAAGTTGTGATGTAAATTCAGCCACATGAAAATCTGTAGGCAGAAAGCCTTGGAATGAACAGGATTGAGTGAGGCAGACCTATGGTGAAATCTGCACTTGCAAAGAATGGTATCTTTTATCTTTAAAACTCTATTTTAATTATATTTTAACTTTGTCACATACTAAACCTCTGTTTAGAGAACCATCAGTATATCCTTCCAGGACTGACTGAAGCATACTTTACTGTAAACTCAATGCTGAAAAGAAAATTGAAAACTTCCTATCTGATAAATATAAGTGGTGGTTTAATTAAGAGATAATGATCTGTTTGGTAATGCACAGCTTGGAATGAGGATGGTCTTTGTCCAGAAGAGTTTACAGTGTATATCCTCTTGGCAAGCAGCAGGTACATGGGTTTTGACCCCTTTTCAAACAGGAGTGGCAAATAAATTCACTGCTACCAGCCAACTTCCTGATTTGCCTTTGGAAATGAGGCAGGACTTCTCTGGTTACTCACGAAACACCTCTTCATTAAACATCTTACCAGAATCCAAATAGTCAGAGGAGTTAAATTGCAATGGTCATAGTCATGCAGAAAAAATTACTTCAACAAAAACAGGCCATGAGGGTAAAACAACAATTAATTTGGCCTTTAACAAGCACAGACTTCAAATCTGTGTTGTTAAAAAAATCAAGAAGATTGCTGCACACCTAAATGGAGGGGGGCCAGGTTGTTTATAGGCTTGCAGGCTCAAGCTCAGCTGCAGGAAAGCAGCCCCTCTCCAGAACACCAGTAGTCACAACGGAGAGGTTTTGCTGGGCAGCACTTACCTTGCCAGGGACTCTGTTCCTGATTCCCTCCTCCGACCCTTCCCATCGGGTTTCTCGTGTCCTCGGGAAGGTCAGTATAGTCCAAGGAAACCACATCTGCCCATTGGCTCCATACAGAAGCCTTGGTTGTAGGAGTACATTTTTACTCCGTTTCTCCTCTTCTTTTTTTTGGTAAAACGGAGAAACCACGAATGTTTTTCTTCCGGTTTTTCTTATTTCCTCTCTACTTGGCAAGCCTTGTTTTTGACAGGGTCTGTCAGGTGTTTGGGCTGAGTGCTCCTTGAGTCAGAGAGCCCAAGGGAGAGTTAAGTGGTCATCTGTGACTGTCTTGTAGTCATCAAATTTGTTGGAGCTATGGTGGGTAATAATTTCATTTTATCATCATCATTTACTTGGCAGTCCCAATTCCTAAGGATTTTTCTAACCTTCCTACAGTGCTAGAAAAGAGCCTTGCAGTTCTGAAAAGTCAGGTCAAGGAAGAGGAAAATCTAATTAACTCAGGAGAAAGGCACTAATGTCCAGCAGATGGTCATGCTGGTCTCCTTCCTAAGACCGTATTTCCCTTCTGCTTCGTGATCCAAGCTGGCTGCAGTTCCTAGCTCCATGGCTGCGAATTCATTTTGAGGTGACAATATCGGGGCTTCATGTTCAGGTCCACAAAAATATGTTGCCTGCCTTGCCCTGGCCCAGAGGTTATCACTTCTGCAGGTGCAGCAGCCTGGCTAAGACACCAGCTCCTACTTTTATAAGTATGACCATATGTCCCAAAATTACTTGTATCAGCTTCAACCTGGCCATAGAGGCTGTTAGCTGAGTTCTCTGGCTTGTAAACCAAGCTGCACTGGGCTGCTGCAGCTGAAGCAGGAGCAGGCACCAAGTTCTAGCAACAAGGACTCTTCCCTCTTCTGCACCTTTTCCTTGTTAGACAGTGACCCAGGGCCTGCAGACGCCTCGGTGCCACTGTGGGCCGTGGTTGGGAAGCCTGCTTCCTGCAGAAATGAACCCTCCTTAGCACAGGCAGGACTTGCAACCATGTATTTGGGCTGCGAGTGTGTGTTACGTCCAAATTAACAGGGCAGGCAGAAGGCAGAAAAGGTCCTCAGGCATTTGGAAACCTTGCAAAATCCAACTAGTTAGCCTACATCAGGCCTGAACAGGCTGGATTTGCTATTCCGATGAGGTAAAAGTATTGTTTTCTTAACCTGCACAGTCCTCAGGCAAACTGTGACATATTGACAAAAGATCCCTCTTACTGGTGAAAATATTTTATATTTTTGTAGGTTTTTATAACCCTTTTCATATTAAATTCTGCTGCACTGCGAGGATTGCTGTTTTCTGTGTCAATGGAGAAGCGAAGCATTTTCCTGATTCTCAGAAGTCACATCACAGGTTTGTAAACTCAAATAGGAAATTCCAGCTGGGAAGTGGATAGATGCTCCTGAAAAAGTCAAATAATAGAAATCTTACAGTAAATGTAAGGAAACATGTCTGAGGACCCTCCTTCCTCTAGAAATGAAAGGTTAACTTTAGATGAAAAGGAATAACCAGATGTTTTTGCTGCAGTTTGTTGAGCACGAAAAAATAATGACTTAGGTTTTTCCATCTCTTTCAAGTCAAAGTCTTCACTCCCAGCTTCTCATTTTCCAAAGCTGGACAAACGGATGCTGTGTGTCCAGATTGGTGCCAGCTGTGTGTTTTGTTATTTTAAATGGATGTGGAAGTCAGTTTGTTCTTCTGTGTATGAAACCCATTATTCTCTAAAATTTTTTGTTGCATAATAAATTTCAAACTTACTTGACCTAAAAAAGAAATTAAGCAATCCTTCCTGATGGCCACACAGTTGGTGAAAAACACCAGCAAGGTGTGGCTCAAACACCAAAAGGAAACAGACTCTTGCTTTCAGGCAGCTTCAGCTTGTTTCAGACTGCATCCACATTACAAACACCAGCTACTGCTGTGTTTTTGGCTCACAGAACCTTTTCCTCACAGAAGGACTCCTGGTATAAACACCAGTGGCTTTACTACTTAATGATTTGCTGTCTGTTAATTCTTTTATTCTCTTATTGCCTACAGTGCTGGTTGGCCAAAATTTCTGGAGATATTCCTCATTTAAAAGCAATCCTTTTCCTACTCAACACTGGTCCAGCTGATCCATTTATTTTCCCAAACAGTTTCTGTAATAATTTTCCCCAAATTCCAGTGGCCAACTTTTTCTTTTTTTCTGGATAAATCTATGGCCAAATCATCTTTCCACAGCCCCATGAATCTGTATATTTATGGCCCCCTTTGAGGTAATTAGTGTCTTGTAACATCTAGACTCATCAAGTTCTTTCTGAGCATCAGCCCCCAGAGCTGTCTCTGTATCTGCACCCTGGTTCCTCAGGAAAAGGTAATTTTACACAAATTGCTTTTACATAGCGCAGTTGTTGCATGAGACATGACGTGAAACAGACACTGCACAAAATGACACAGTGGGCTCAGGGACTTCTGTAATTGCTCCTTTCCCATTTTCACTGCCTCTGAACTGTGGCTGTCATGGCAGGCAGTCCATGCCCCTCTGAGACAGGGCCTGCTGTCCCTCAGCTGCTTAATTAAGCTTAATAGGCCAAGCCTCTGGTTGTGGCTCATTAGCATTTTTTTTTTCCCAGTTTTCCTATGCCTTGATGTAGATTGACCTGTGATGAAGCTTGCAAGCAGAATAAATACTCAGGGAGAGGTGGATGTGCCACCCCTTGGAAGACAAGGGTTCACAAAAGTAGTATGGAAGGATAAGGCAGTGGACTGAAAGCCAAAAACCATGAGGCTCTTTTCCCAGCTCTGCTATGGAGTGTGGTCTCTGATAAGAAATTCTGGCACGTTTTTAATACCTTCTTTCTCTTCTTCTCCTTGGCAATATCAACTGCAGAGTCTCTTTGTGTGGATTGACTTTTGTCTTGTATTTTTTCCAATATCATTAAAAACTGCTTCCTCTCCCCCTGGCCACTACATTAGGTGGATACATTTGAAGTGATCCTCAGTACAAACCTTGAAAAATGACAGTAATAAAGAACAAGGAACTAATGAGACTTGGTCCTAAAAAATAGGAATTATACGTTGTGTGTGTCTGCAGTAGCGTGTATCAGTGAACTCCTGGGAACAGCTTCTTTTGGTTTTCCTGAAAAACTTGTATTTCAGATAGATCTGTGTTTTGGGGATTCGGTTCTGACTCTGCTAAACACTCCAAAAAAACTTTCCTTATTTCATTGGAACAAAAATCTATGTTAAAATATCCCGAATATAGAGATATTGAAACCAGGTACAAACTGTCTCCCTCTCATTTGACACACTGAGTTAATGCCTTTGCTGAGGGAGTGAAGCTGTCTTGAAGCATTGGCAGATCCCAAAGAGTAAAACAATTCACTGAGTTTCAACTGTGCTTGTATCAAAATTATGTGAAATGATAAATCTCATTGGCTTTACAAGTGAGGCTATAATTGCCCCAAATTGTGCTCAGGGCATTAGAGATTTTCAGGACAATTCATGGGCCAGAAGAAGCCTTTTACAGTAAATGTGGTGCCACATCTGTTTTGACACTGCAGTCTGAAAATGGGTACGACTTAGAGGGTTTTGTGTCTTGCCAGGAAGGCTGGAGCACAAAGCACTTGACATGTTTTTCACCCAGTGGAAACAGAATATTCCTGACTTCTGTGGGTTTGGATGCTGACTAAAGTGAGGCTCTGAGGGGAAAAGACAACAGAGGCTTCTGGGTGTGTTTTACAAAACTGAAAATACATGTCCAAGAGGTGGATTCTGAGCATGGTCGCAGCAGCAGTGTTGCAGGACACACAGCTGGGTTGTGAATGGGTGAGCAGAACCCCTTCTGATGCACCTCAGTGCAGCAGAGGTTTGCAGGAAACCAACAGGGCACAACCATCGCCACCAGGCAGCTGCTGTGTCCCCAAACGAGATGGGTCTGGGATCAATGGAAAGGGAAGGTGTAGCACAAACTGAGCCATTGAAATGGACCTGATGGATCCAGTTCAGCTGTCCTCAGGGTCCTGATGCACTTCCCACCTTCGGGATGCTTGCAGTCAAAAGAAATAATAGAAATAAGTACTGTGAAATGATCAGCTTAATAATGTATAGTCAGCTGCACATCCAATTCCTTTTTTTTACTGCTTTCTGACTGAAAGCTTCTGAGGCATGACTTTCTCTCAGGACACATAGATTATTGTGCTAAAATTTCTCTGGGATCATTTGTTTATCTGTGCTAAGGTTAGACTGCTCAACACAAACTTAAGTAAATAACATAAAAACCAAGGACTATCTTTAGCTACTGCAAAATACTCTCCCTAAAATAATGAAGTATATAACTGGCATTGCTTGAGCAAGAGTTTGTTGTATTGTTCCAGTACCTTTTAGTGTAGTAGGAGCAGGACAGAGCAATAGAGACTACCTGAGAGTAAAGCACTTGTCCTTTTCCTGGGTGCTAGGAAAAACAGCCAGGTCTGCCCCTGAGGCAGTATCAAACCTTACTCTAGGGATGATTGAACAGTGCAGAGGCTGACACAGTGTTTTGACAAGACAGGGGTGAGCAGGGTGGTAGGGAGGCCTTTTTGGGGAGAAGTGTCAGATAGTGGTGTACAGGCAAGGGAAAATGAGAAAGGTGTAGATGTGGCACACTTCTGTGGGTTGTGGGTCTGTGGGTTGTCGATGAGGGGGAGGTGTTCAGAGGCAAAGCTTTGTTTTGGGTAAAATACCTTTCATCCATCCAAAGCTACATTTCTGGCCAAGGCTGGTGCAGGGGGCAAGAGGAGCTTTAGAGGAAGGAATTGCTGGGTCAGCCTGAATGTGGCTGGTGCAGTCACCGTGCTTGGTTTGTGTACACAGGGCAAGGAAAGATGTTAGTGTGCCAGTTGTGTACTAATTGATCCCAAGACCACCCAGGGTCACTAACATGACCTGCCTTTAACAAAGGGGAATTAAATTGCCAGGCAGGGCATAGAAATATCAGTGCTATTTTGTAAAGCACCAACAAGATGTTATCTATAAACTCAGTCACCTACTTCCAAGAAAATCCATTCATACTGGGACAGATGCCAAGAGAGGTCATTAGGTTCATTAAGCAGATGATTAGGGGTTGTTTTTTGTTAGGAAAGGGTATTAAAATGCCTATTGGTTTGTTTAGCTTTGCAAAACAAAAGCTTCAAGGGGATACAATTGCTGTTTACAGATACTTCAGCAAATACACCCCGGAAAAAGAAGAAAGCTGTTTAGGCTGAAAAAGAGCTCTGACACAAGAGTAAATGAACCTCAAATGCTCATGTCAGCCCTGAAAGGAGACCTCTACCCATGAGAGCAGGGAGTATTTGTGGATAAAAAACAAACCTCCTTTGACAGTGCAGATGGGAAGGAATTGTATGATGTGGGGTTGGAAAATCCTTTCCAATATTCTGTCCTCATTTGCAGCAAGGTCTACAATATCTGGTGGTGAGAGCAAAAGCTTTTTAATTGGTGGGGAGTTTTACACAGGAAGTATTTAAGATTTTCCATCATGTTTCTAGTGCCTTGTGCTTGCACAGGTCTGTGCTATTGTGCAAAGAGCTGCAGTGCCATTGCTCTGACATACCTTTGTTTTGGGTTTATTTGGACAAGGGTAAAAGTCTTCATTGGGACCGAGCTGTTGGTTCATATGGAGACCAGCTGTGAAGAAATGGAGAACTTCTGTGAAGGGCTGAACTATGAGCAGGGTACTTGCAGCAGTTTGTGGGTTGCGTGTCTTGTTAGCATTTGCTGTTTATTGCCCCGTTGTTTAAAATTAATGGGAATGGTATGTATCTTGTAAATGAACATACAGGATTGTTTCCAAGGTCTCTGTCCATTTATTTCTCTCCTAAGCAGAAACTAATGAGATCTGCAGAAACTTTTCATTGTAAATAAACTCCTTGTCAAATATTTGAATGTTTTTATTTTATAAGTTCGTTGTAAATATTTTTGTCATCGTTCAATTGTTACCAGAAATAACTCAGTCCTGGAATTCACTCCCTGGTAATATGTTACATCTTCCTGGAATAACTGCATTCCAGAGGTCACATTCTGCAAATAGCTTTCCTAACTTAAATTACTAGCCAAATAGTCTGAAGGATCCTATATGATTGCTATTGCGAAACCCAGCTTTCCTGGTAGCCATCTGCATTTAATCACTCTCAGGGATAGAAGTTACGTGCAGTGCTTTTGGACCCACACTTTTCTTCTGAGAGCACATACCTGCAAGTGTCTTCATTATTCACAGTTTATGTTCATGTGAGGGGTGTTCATACCTCCGATTCCCAAAAAACACAGTGGGGTACTGCGCATAATGGCTATTCATTGTAAAGTTACACTTTGGCAGTAGCTTCAATATTATCACTGTGGTGTTGTAAAGAATCTAGGAAAATGCATCTGGGCTTTGTTTAGAACAGAGCACTGCAGTTTTTATATATGCTTTTTCTGTAATTTAAGAACTTCCAGGCTTGGTAAAAGTTAGAAATCAACTGAGAGTCTGGAAATGGTGCAGATAACAAAAGGAGCAGTTATTCTTTAACTCTTAGTAAAGTTATTACTATCCTTAGGGCGGGACTCAGTTGGCAGGGAGAAGGATGGGGGGTAAAAAGAGATGGATGGGGAAAGGGAGTGATGTTCTTCAGGGGGAATCCGAGAACTATCTCACGTTATCTCTTTAGCATGAAGGATATTCAGCTTGCTAAGAGAAAGTTTTACAGGACTAAGGCCTATTATTACCTTCCTTCTCAATTATGCCACCTAATTCCTAATACCCTGTGAAGTTAGTGAGGAAACTAGGATGCAGAAGGGCCTTGGCATATGGGCAAATGTGGGCCCTGAGAATGGAGCACCACAGAAAAGCATCAAGCAGAGTGGGGCATTGCTAATGGAAAAATACAGGAAATTCTTCCTGCAGTCTCCAGGGAAAATGACTTATGTCAAGATCAGAAGAAAGCAATTATGTCTATTTTCCTTCAGTTAAAAAAAGAATTCCAGAATCATATATCTTCCTATGTCTTCAAAGCGTAATTTATCATGAATGTACAAGCAGGGGAAGAGTTGTTTCTGAGCTGCCTTTATAACTTTTTTATTTACTGTTAACAGCAAAACAGTGGTATGATCCTGACTATTTAATGAGAAAATGGGGAGATGGGAGGTCCCTCTAAAACAGACATTCCTTTTTTAAACATTTTGTATGGAAAACACTGAGTTGGGCTGCATATTTAAATCTACAGTGTTTTGATTAAGTTTTTTTGATTTTGGGAGAATATAAGGTTTTTTTTACCAAGTGGTAACATTTTACCCTCTATTAGGGGCACCTGACGGATAGTTTCATTTAACTAGCACCCTGATTTTTCCATAGGAAAGCATTTGCAGTGGAAAAAGGCTTTGTTTCAGCTCAAAGAGTAGGTGATGGGGCCAGGTACCTAACACAGCCTCAGTCACAGCAACAGGGCTTATGGGCAAATATGTTTTCCTTGCAAGCTTTTATAACCTAGGGACTGTTTCTAACAGCAAGCAAGTAACTACCAGGACTCAGCTACACAGCTCTCTGGTGACTGTCATGTTCTTGAGGGTCTATTTGACTGCAGAATGACTTTATGTAGCAATTTATTCCTTAACAGCTACATCAACCACATTGAACAGCATCCTCAGACACAGCACTATGCTGCTCTGTGCCTGAAAGGCCCCCTAATTTCTCCTGTTACATCCTGAGGTGGCTCTTTTTGGAAAGCCCAGGCCTGTCCCACCAAGCTTGGTGGGATCAGTTACAGTGGGGCAGCTGCTGTCACCTGGGGGGGGGGGGGCTTCGTGGGGCGGCTTAGGAAACAGTCCCTGAACCAGCTGTGCTGGGCTTGGCTTGGCTTGGCTTGGCTTTTCTAACAGAGGAGGACGAGGGACCAGTGCTGGACTGTGTTCCTCAGGGAAAGCAAGATGGACCAAGACACACGGAGACATTTCTGGGTTTTAAACTGAGGTTTGTGCTGAAGACTGGTATTGCAGGGACACATCAGACTCAAAGTACACCCTGGGGGGCAGCCAGGAGTTTAAGTGGGCTGGTGTCCTCAGAACCCCATGTAAAGGGGGCTTTGGCATCTGTCTCTCCCTGATGGGGCACAGCTGACTGGAACACCATGCCACAGCTTAGTGTGAGGAGGGGTTTTCTGCCTGGAAGACCAGCAATCATCTGACAAGCTGGAATCATACCTTTCCTTCTTGTAGTCTCTGTGCAGAGGTGCAGTGGTGGATGGCAATGCCAAACCTGCTGGGACCCTGGAGCACCCAGCATCATGTTTTTTGTTGCAAGACTGTAGAGCAGCCACTCATCAGTAGGTACTTGATCCTTACCAGGAAGTGACATTTGGATGTGATGAGTGGGCCAGCCAGCCAAAACCTGCAGCACAGGGTTTATGCTGATTCCACCCTCTTACAGGGGCTTTATGGTGATGGCAGAGTCTGCCCTGGTATTGATCCTGCCAATGCAAGGGTAACCTTCATTCAACAATTTTTAACCAACTTGAGCCAGCAGAATTAATTTTTAGCAGATTAACTTTAGCATGACGTGGCCAGGCAGTTCCCCATATGGAAACAGCAATGTCTAGAGAATATACTGTTTTTGTTAAATGATGCCCTGCCTGAGAAGAAGCAGCAGATATATGGGTCATCTGCCCTTGTGGGAAGGATGGGGAGGAGTAGGAAGAGAAAGAGAAGAAAGTTTGCCTGCTGTGAAGTGAGGACAAAGTGTGACACACACACACAGCAGTCCTAGGAGAGTGAACCCTGGAACTTAGCCCTGGCTGTCCTTTATTTGCAGAGGAGCTGGTAAACCCTGCATGGAACTGCATCTACAAAGGATGAGGGAGGACAGAGGGAGCTTTTATTTAAGGAACCTTTCCAGAAAAACCTGCCCATAAGGTTATTCTTTTGCTGCTCAAAAGCATGCATTGCAAGAAAAAGAGTACAATGTTTTCCAGATTAGGGAGGAGGACTTTGTGTTTTGGACTGATTCAGAGAGGCCCCTCACAAAGACTTCAGAACAAAACTAAAAATAGCTTGCTCCACTAATACCAAGGAAACACTTTTTATTTTTGGCCAAAAAATTACAATCCTATTTTCTATGCCCACTGGTTTTAGAGGGCAGAGTTATTTGTCCCTTTGTGTTGAGTCTCTTTCTGAGTAAAGCCCATTAGGAAGGTCAGGGTTGGTTTGTACTTTGTTTGAAGAGCTATCAAATACCAGCAGTATCAGATAATGTGGATTATCATCTTATAGCTCCATACAATTTTATGTGTTTTAATTACTGGTACAGAAAGAGTTCTGTAGGACAGCTGAGGCTTAGAAACAGACACTAATTAAATAAGCAAAGTGCGCTGAGATCTGTTTTCCTCAAGTGTATCAATAACAAGATTCTCTTACAGGTCAGCACAAACTTCCTCCTCCCCCTCTCATCTGAGCTGTGGCTATTAAACAGTGTAGTGTTTTCATAATCATCAGATTTATGTAACAGCAGATATACTCAAAAGACAGAAAGAAATTGGGCCAGGAAATCCACAGTGGCTGTTCCAGTAGCTTTCCAGAGTCTCTGACAAACCTCACATCAAATCCCCAGCTGCAGCTTGACAGAAAGAAAGCCTCTTTTTTTCCTGTGAATCAGTGTTGTTATGAAAAACAACAACATTATTAAATCATAGGTGGAAAGGGTGATCTGTTCAGGGCAGGGTAGAAACATATTCAAGCTTAGCCTGGTCCCACTTCATCTTCCTTCCAGTAGGTAGGGACTAGAAGCAGCATTATTGCAAGCTGAACATACCTTAGAGACTTGAAGACCATTGACGACTTGCCTAAAACAATCTGGAAGCCTAACAGTTGACCCTAGGAGCTTGCAAAAACGGCCCTAAACCATGATTAAGAATATACTTGGGTTATAAAATATGCCCACATGCAGAATATGGGTGAAGGGTTGGCAATTTCTTTCAACAACATTGTTCTTTTGCAAAATTATGACATTTTAGCTCCTGGGCATGTGAACAAGATTGTTTTTAGTGGCCATTTTTCATTGACTTATTAGCTGCCTACTGATTATAGAAACCCAAGAGCTAAATACAGTTCCTGAACCTTTGTCATCCCATGCCTTGCTCATTCCCTTCCTTAACAGAGCCAGATCCCTAGGGTCTGTGCTGTGGCAATGGGTATTAAAAATACTTGACGTGACATAGAATACTGCAGGATTCCCAGGAAAAGAGCTCTCTGAGGCACGCAGTTTCCAGTGTGCCTGTATGTGTCTGTGTTTGTGTCCATGCCTGCTATACTGCTCCCCAAAGCAGGGAGATAAGAATGGAATTATCCCACATCTGCCTAGCTGCAGGCTTCTCAGACCTTTCTCTCAAGCATCTGGTGCTGGCTAGCATCAGGGACAGGATATTGACCCTTGTTTCTAAGCAAGTCTGGCAATTCCCATATTTCCAGGCACTGGACACAAACAGTCTGTTTCCTAGTAGAGGATGGCTCATATTTCTTGGCAATGCTGACAGTCAAATGCCACTTTTGCATTCTCTCTTACTCCTAATACACAACCTCGGGCTGAAGGTCAAAGGGCAAATCCTGGATGTTCCCATGCAAGGAAAATCAATTTAGATTCACAAAAGACAGAACAGTCAATGCAGGAGGTCACTGGATGGTCTCAGTTGGTCTTCAGGTTTAGAAATTTGAACGGGGAGGAAGGAGGGGGATGATTAAGGATGAATTGATGAAGCAGGATTGCTTGAGGACTGGCAGAACCACAGCTTGAGAGGACATGCAAGCAGAAGGGCCATCTTCAGTAGAGACTGATTGATCCCACTGTGCCAGGACCTGATCTGTCCCAGAATCACATAAATATTTATAATTTGGCCTCAGTTCATCCCATTGTGAAGCAAGATGTCCACCAAGTTTTGTGAACACTTCAGGTCCAACCTGGAACCTTGAACTTTAAAGGAGAAGTTTGATACCATATGGGTTGCCTTGACTGAAGCAAGGGATTTGGACAAACTAATTCCTTGTACAAGGCTGAATGGAGATGATTTTGAGTTTAAAGCACTGGGGTGAAACTAGAATTCTGCTCTCCTGGTGTAGAAGGAAAATCTGCTTGGCTTGTAACAGACAATTTGACTGCAATTAGAGCTGAGAAACACTCTCTGAGGGTTTCTGGGGTGATTTTTTTGCCTTATAAAGATGCTCAAAGCAAGAGTCAAATCGTTTCTGGAGGCACCACGGCAAAAGATTTTGAATGAGAAGCAATGGGAAAAGCAACTCCAAGGGCAGTGCATTTCTCTCCAGTTTGTGGAGGAAGTCCTGGTCCTCTCCACTTCTGCTCTCCTCTTGCCTCTGGTTTCAGGCTGCTGAGTGCATTGGACAGAGTCTCATCAGGACGAGCTTGTAACTTGCTTTAGGGGTGTTGGCAACTCATTGTTGCACTGTGTTCCAGCTAAGTGTCACAAGGGGAGACAGTCTCCTGCTCCTCTGATGTCATCGTTTGGTAAAAAGCACAGAATGAGTGAATTCCCCCTTCCACCTCATTATGTTTTGGTGCCCTGCTCAGCAATAACACCATTCACAGCTTCAAATTTAAGCAGTGAGATCCCTACAGGTATAGACAGTTCTGCAGTTTTTGTGTACACAGCAGAGTGTGACAGCTCCCCAAGGGCCAGATCCTTCCTGCAGAGTCTAATGCCCCATCAAGTTGAGCAGCGTTACATCAGAAGTAGAATATGAATCAGGATCTTCATTTGTCATTTAGCTCATATTTGGTGTGGCTATAAATAGGTCATTTGGCTGCTATTCTTATTTCCAGCTTTTATTTTTTATTTTTTTAACCTCAGCTTTGCTTTTTTAGACCACAAGCGTGTGATGAGTCTAAAAATGACAGACTTGGAATTGGAAAGAGGAGATAACTGAGGCATGGCTCACTCCTGTCCCAGGCTGCTCATGCCTGCCCATTGTGGGCAGAAATGGGCCAAATAATCAGTCTTGGCACACTCACTGAGGGTTGTTTTGAATTCCTAGGAATTTAACCCTATGACTTTGACCTTTGACAAGAACACTTAATTATTTCCAGCTCTCCAACTAGGTCATAAACTAGAGCTTTAGAAAAGTTTCCTGCTCTCCATAAAAGAGAGCTCTCAGCTCCTGTCATAGCAGAGTTTACATTCTTTGAATGGAGGGGCTTCTTGAATCAGCGGGATACTGTGGTTGGGTTAAAGAGTTCAACATTTGGTTTTGTTTTCAACAGGAGATGAATCCGTGCTCCAAAATGCTATCCTGTGTCCATACTTTGTATCTCCCAAACTTTTCCTTTTGCTTATTGTTCCCCAGATACTGGAATTTGAGATTGTTCCATTATAAAACCAGAATTTGTCTACAACATCAGAATAAAAACTATTCCACCCTTTTCTTCTTTTCAGGACATATATATATAGATAATAGTCAAATTTTTTAATTCAAATATCCAGCAGTGACTGCCTTGTGCTCCTGTGAGCCCTTAAGTTTTGGTAACGGTTTATGAGTTTCCTCAGCTGACAGACTGAGCTGCATGTGGCACTCTTTCTGTACAAGGTAAGAGAAACTTTTCAGCTCTTTCCATAATGCTCACCATGCGTTCATTTTGTCAGAGGGACATTCCTCCTTCAGTCCAAAAACAGTAAGTGCAAAATGTTAAAATGTTCAAGCCCAGTTATTCTGGGCTATTCAATAAATTGGAAGGCACAACCCCAGCTGCAGCCTTAATGAAGAAGTATTTCATCCCACGCTCTCTGTGATTTAGGTAAACACACAGACCTCCACAACCTGGGTGCAGCAGGGAGCAGAGGCTCTGCCTGGCAGCCTGGTGAGGCTCCTGCTTTCAGCAGCCCTCAGCTGAGCCTGTGGGTTTCATGCTGGCCTCTGTGCATACGTCACTCCCAGTAAGGAGCTGCTGAAACCATCGAAGCCTCACTGAAATGACAGTAAGGTTGAACAGAGAATGTAATTCTGCCTTCCCACTCAACAGCTTTACCAGTAACTTGCTGCTTTTTCCTTACATGGGGATGTGGTTCTTGGGGACATTCTTTTCTAATGAAAAGGCAGCTCTTGGTACTAAAAACCACTTGCCCAACATTTCTAGCGTGTAAGGCAGGAAAACAGAGCTGAAAAACAAACTTTTACTGAAATACATATTTTTAGACTGATTTCCCAGCTTTTGCAGCCCAAGCTTCTGCCTGCCAGATCTGTGGCAGAGCCCAGTGCGCTGAAGCTGTCCCAAAACATGCAGCTCTGGTCCAAATCTGTTTGTATCAGCTCAGGTGTGGAGCCTGGGGTCAGACCAGGGTAAGGGATCACTTGGAATGCCTGCACCCCAGGAAGATCTGGCCAAGCCTGAGCTGCAGCCAGGAACCTCTGATGCCCTCACGCCTTCACATCTGGACTTGGGATCATTGAGGTGCCACAATCAGCTGCAGGACCATCTTGCTGGCAAAGGCTGTGAGGTGTCAGTGAGGAGAGAAATGAAGAACACCCTTTCCTTGATTAACTGCAAGGAAGGGAAAATGGAAATGCATGCATTGAAGATTGCCTGTGGTAGCAGTGATTGTATTTCTTACTCTGCAGAGAATGAATTCATTTAGACAGTGACATTATTAAATTTGTCTTGGAGAACAGAAGGCAGCTGTAAGCACCTTTCCTGCTCAGAGGTTGTGCCCCATGCCTGGGAGGCTAGAGTCGTGCGTGTGACCTGGGAAATTCCAGCCCTTCCCCTGTCTCTTGGGAACTGCCAGCTTCCACCTCAGCCAAATGTGGGAACGAGCCCATAGCTGGGCAAAGGGGGAAAAAAAAGGCAGAAAGAAATCTGTACAAGCCCTCAGGAAAAGGGCTGCATTTCAAGATAAACCCATTTAGCTCTAAACACAAATGTTGTGTTTGTAAAATGGCACAGAATCTCAGTTGCTGGAAATGAAACAGTGATAAGTGGCAACACTGAAGTCTGTCTTGAAGGGTTTGTCTTTTCTTTTCTTTAAAATTTTGTCCCTTCACAGTCTCCTGCCTGTTCACAGTGTCCTGAAAATATCTTCTGCTACCATACCTTTACCAACAGCACTTTGCCACAGATGAATTGCATATTCTTTTTGATAAGTCTTTTCTTCAATTCCAGCCTGCAAATGATGGACTTGTTAAATTGCAATTCCCTGCTGCCTGAACTGGATTCTCATCCAGAGGCTGCTTTATACTGCTCCAGCAATGCCAAACTGCTGAACTGCCAGTGTGGTATAAAAGAGACCTAGACATTGAAAGGAACATTCTTTCATGTCCCTAGAATAATTTCTATATTCTGTAGAAGTACCAAATGTTTTTGGAAAATAATATAATAATTTTAAAAAGAAAATTCACCCATTTAATGTTCCTACTCCCTAAGTATACTGTATGGTATTTTAAATGTCTTTTTTCAGGGCCCTTCTCTTTGAAAAGCTGAGAAGTTTCATGGCATAAATATTTTCCCTGTGAGGTTTGGAAACCAATGTATTGGACCCTGTATTTTTTTAACAGTTATGGTATATTAGATCATGGTCTTTCCTGGTTAGGTATGACATCAGGCCACCACAAAGCCATACCAGGAGAATCACATGGAGGAAAACATGTCAACTTAATGGCTTTCAACCGTCAAGGAATTCAGAAAAGCCAGACCTGTGTATGTGGAATGGTCTGTTGTGATTCTGACAAAGCTAACCTGGGGTGACTTGCAAGCGTGCATACTTACAAGAAGTTTTGAGGAATAGATAAGGGGAAAAGAATTGCTATGTGCATATTCCAACTTCAGAAAAACATCAGCAAGGCTGCCAGGCCAGCCACTGCCCCCCCTTACTCTCCAGTAAATACCTGATGATTCACCTATGATCTGCAGCTCTTGGTACCTATTTCCTAAATAAGAAATGCATTCCAAATTGCTAACAGACCCACCTTGGAATCTTGATGTATCTGGCCTGCTGCTTTCGTAATGTTCCCATTTATCCCTTCCATTTGTCTGTTATTTTTTTCCATAATGCAGCTCCCACAATCCTTAGACCTTTCAGCCAACATCATGAGCAAGAATACAAGAAAAATAACTTTTCTTGTAAGACAGATCTGGGGAGTAAGGTCCAAAATGCTGATGGGCAGCTGGAGCGCAGTGATGCCTCAGGCTGACTGGAGGTGATTTAGGTGGGGAGGGGAGACCCAGACCTAGGTGAATATAATCTACCTTGTGGGGTTTCCTGTTTTGGGGCAGGGTAGTGGAGCTGCCCTGACTTGTCATGGGTGCAGAGGGATTAGCTCCTGCCCTGTGCTGTCCCCATCCTCCTGTGTTTTGTGCCATAACTCTTCTCCCACTCAGGGCAGTTGGAGAGCCTGGTTTTGCTCTACCTCTGCAGCCACAGTCAGTGATTGCCAGGGAGGAAGGACCCCTCCAGGATATGGAACATAGCTTGGGGAAAAGCAGGTCTCAACCCTAGTGACAGGCAAGGACCATCTATAGGATTTGTATTATCTGCTGAGGAGGCCATTGCTTCCATGGAACTCAGATCCTGGGGTTGGAGAGGGGGATTTTGATTGGTTGTTTTTTCCAGAGCAAACACCTGCGGCTTTATTGGGAATTTGCTGATTCTGTTTCTGACCTGTGAAAGCACTTGTCTGCCTAGAAGGTTTTCTCCTTTTCCTAACTATCCTAATTGAGCTAATGAAATATATTGCTTCTACCCATAAGCTTTATCTTGGCTAGGATGTTCTCCATCCTGTCCCCAGCAGATAGCAAAGTGTGGTTCCCACTGCTGGCCTTGCACTTGGAATGACAGAGACAACATGTGAGAGATTCTGTATCCCTGATAGGCCCTGGAGACCTACAGCTACAAGCAGTCTCATACTGAGGTGTCTGCATGCCTGCATATGTGAGAGGAGATATCTCAGATTGCAAAGGCAATCCTCCTGTTGGCATTTCTTAGCTTGTAAGTCCTGAGCTTTGTATGCCAAATGATACCCTATTACCATAGGTGTGCAATAAAATGCCTCCAAAAGTACAGATTTATTGACACAATGAGTGCATTTTTCCCTCCCTGAAATGAGGAACTGCAGAGGAACTGCACATTCAAATGTATTTCACAGACCTATGTTACCCTGTTCTCTGACTATTTTATTCTTTTTCATCGTTATATTTTTTATATAGCTTATTATATTATGACCTTCTATTCTTAATGGGACTTTCCTTTGCAACATGCAGCTGAGATGTAGAAGTGTTTTTTTCAGAAACGACTCCACGTGATCCATCAGGCCATTCAGACTTAGCCAATCTGCCTTGTACTTTGAATACCAACTATTCACATCAATATGACTACAAAGGATATACTGCTTGAGGATTCCTGTTGGAATCTGTTTAGGAAAATCATTCTGAAAAAGGAATGCACTCAGATTTATTGTTCTTTTCAGCCATTTACAGACAATCTACAATCTCAGTGAGAGAATGAGTCCTCTCAGTGAGGACTTCGTTACATGAAACTGTAGCAGCTATTAAACTGAATCTGAACAAAATAGGAGGAGGAAGTCAAAATCCAGTTTGTCATTGTCCTTGCTAAAAGATATGTACAAAAGCAGTGATAGCAAATGTCACCACAATGTTTCTTATCAGCCTTCGCACAGGAAGATGAAGAAAAGATATTTCTGATAACATTTAAAGTTACTCTTTTTTTAGATCCAACATGTTCGTAACATAATAGAACAGGATATCAGTTCTTCTGACTGCACTTGGGACAAACCTCTAAGAGCCAATCCACTTGCTTTGCTCACAGGGAAATGCTGCTCTCCACTTTGGATTTCATAACAGCTTGACACTAGCTTAGATATTATCCTTTAAAATTGGCTTTTGTGTGCTCGGGGATTATTTTGTTGTTGTTACAGCTAGCTGGTTGTGCTTTAGTTGGGGATTTGAAGGACTTCTGTGATCAAAAGCTCTGACATAGGTCTAAATACCTGCACTGCTCCCCATCCCCACAGCCAGAGCAGCTGGACTTGCCCTGCCTGCTGCTCTCCGGGGTGAGTAGTCATGGAGGACAACTGAGGCTGTAGGAGGTGTAAGGCTTGGGAAAACAGAGGGATCCCATTTTCTCTGCAGTTGGACAGAGAAATACAGTAGGCCAAGCTCCTAGGTATGTCCTGGTGTGTTGCACTAAATGCTGACCTCCTGTAGCTGGACTCTGGACTTTCAAAGCATTTTTCTGAGTGGCTCTGGCTGAGAGGGGGGGGGAATTCAGAAACACCCCAAAGCCGTGCTGTGTGTTTATCTCCTTCAAAACAGCCCCCAGCTTGTGCAGAGGAGAGGGGAGCCCTGTGAGAAACATGTCTGTCTTTAAATCCTCCAACAAGGGCCAGATATTCCATGCTTGCTTAGTGTGTCACTGGACTGGGCATGCCTGCACTTCTAAGCCCTGGAGGACAGGGAAATGCTACCTCCCTGCCCTGGTTTGTCACAGAACACAGTTTTTAATGGTAGTCAGATATTTATCAGAGGGCAATAAGGAACTTTCTGACTTCCCAGGGAAACATTTAGTGCACCTTTTCTTAAACCGCCAGATAATGATGATGACCATAATTTTCAAAGGAAACCCTTTGCCATGCACTGAAAAAGGAGGTGGTTTCCAGAGGCTGGCAGCACCGCACAGCTGCCCACAAAGTTGCAGGGAACTAGTGCAGGGGGCAGCAATGCCAAGCAGCCCAGCAGGGAGGCAGCTTTGTGTCCTGTCTGCAGGTTTTGTTGAGAACCCTATTGCCCTGGGACAGCCTAAAGGAAGAATGACAGCAGAACCTTTGGAAATTGGTGGAGTGGTAAGCTTCCTTGTCAGCCTACCAGCAAGATCCTCTCCTTCCTGTGTCCTGTGACAAAGACAGAGGATAAATACTTGGGGTTGAGAATGATACAAAAGAAGCCCTTAAAAGTTCTGCAGTTCCTGGTTTCAGGCCCTTAGCAAGGGCTTGCTTCAAGCTGTAAAAAAGGAGTTCAAACATTACCTATTTGACGTCTTTTCTTTGTCCAGGGCCTTCTCCTGTCTCCAACTGTTGTATTCATGTGCTTCCCCAGCTGGAAGGGAGCCAGGCACAGGGCAAGGGAGTCTGTAAGCTTAGAGATTCTTACAACATTTGGAGTGCAGAATGAAAGTGTTAGAGAAAAACAGAAGTGGCCCTTCCTTGGACTGTTCTGCCCCCTTTTTGTATGGTCCTACCCCAAAAGCTGATGATTACTAGCATGTGGATTGCCATGCTGGTGCTTTTCCATTCGTGGTGGAGGGTTGAAGTTCTGACTGATCTAGTTCATCACAACTATCAATAAAAGCAACGGATGTGAAGTCCTTGAACTCTACGTTGTCTAAGGTGTGACTCTTACATCCAGTTTTATTGGTGTGCTAAAATGTATGTTATGTATCTCTGATCATAAACAGAGTTTAGATAAATACAGCTGAGACAGCTGATAATGGGCAGGGGTATAAAAAACCCACAGTTGTTCATTGTAGTTTAAAGGAGGAAATGTCTTTTTTCTTTTGTCTTTGTCTTTTTTCTAATGCTAACAACTTTCTCTGGCAGAGCAGCCAGCTTTTCTAAAAGCATAAATGTGACTGTCACTGTACAAAACCTGTGTCTCTTCCTACTTTGTGTATCAAACTGTGTATAAAGGACCACTCATTTCTGTACTGCACAAATATGCTTAACCTCATTGAAGCTGATTGAAGGAAGGACTTCACTAGTTATTCTTCAGGCAGTTCTTGGCTAGGGGGTGCTCAAAACATACAGAGTACACAAGACCCTTCCTCCTCTCTCTTGCTTGTGAGCAAGATGGGCTTGATGTTTTAAAAAAACCTGTTTTCACCCTGTAAGCAAACTGTGGTGCTGTTCACATGAGCATGGTTTAGAGAAGCAAGTATCTTTCAGATGACTTTTTTTCAGAGACTCCCTTTAAATGGACTTCAATTTCCAATTAAAAAGAAATATTCCTCCTAATCCTTGTAATGGAAGGAATCACATAATGCAGCTAATGCTGGACTAGATGTAGTTGATACTACTTCCTAGGAAACTCAGAGTAAAACTATTCATAAGGCTGATGGCAAGTCAGGAGCTCTCCTGGACACCACACAGTAAGATTTTTCCATTGCATTATCAGTGCTTGATGGGAAATTTGTCTAATGTAGTTAGAATCTGGACTGGAAGAGATGCAAACAGTAAACTAAACTGGAAAACTTTGAACATCACATGAGGTAACACCTGTTGGAGCAGCAGTGGAGCTCTTCTTTCAAAGGAACATGGAGAAATGGAGCACCTTGCTTGTGCATGGCAATCTCCCACCATCACCACCAATGGATTCTGTAATAAGGACTCAGAGGAACAAAGCAGTCACATTTAAACATTTTGCTGGCAGATCTCATGGACTTTAATTGTTCTGTGTTCCTGCTTTCAGCAGCTGAGGAGGACAAACACAGTAGATATTCTAGTAGATACAGTTGCTTCACTTGTCAAGCATTTTGCTCCATAGCATTTTCCTCTGTTTTCCTCAGTGGCAGTGGTCCTGGAGGAGTCTGCCCCAGAGAAGAGGTCTGGGTGGGAGAGGAGGGGTTAACTGTGGGGCAGGGTATAGGATATTCTCTGAAGCCAAGGTTATGATCATTTGCCCCATCACAGTTCTTGGTCTCTCCCCCACAGCTCTGCTGTAAGTTATTGTGCCTCCATGACCCTGTAAGCTCACAAACCAGCCTTTCACTGGGGAATGTGGACAGATGGACTCTTCCAGTGTGTCCTCTGGCTTCTGCAAAGCCCCTGTGTTCAATGCTGTAGTGTCAGCAGAAGAATCATATGAGTTTTATTCAGAATTCTGGTAACAGGGAGGATGGGGCCATTTAAATATCAAGTATTGGCTCCCTGCCTCATGGACCTAAGGACTAAATACAGTGGGACTGGTTTTGGTTCAAATAGATTCTCTTACAAAGTTGTTGGGTTTTTTAATATATATTTGATAAAGGGAAAATATTAAAGTTTGAGTAATTAGATTTAACAAATTCAAAGTATAATTAATTCAAAGAACGAATCTGAAGTTGAAACAACCTCTTTCCCTCCCCACCCCAAGAAAAGAGAATATCTAGATTTTTAGACTGGAAGGTCACTGGTGAGTGACAAAGGAGACTTTTGTTCTGTCGTTGGCCACACTTCTTGCTTGCAGGCTGCCCCTCCTCAGGCCAGCCTCTGTCACCCTGCTTTAAAAGGGAGTGTAATGATATCGACCTACTTGGCAAAGTGCTTTGGGATCTATCTGTGAAAGAGCTGGGGGTGAGCTGCCTTTGCAAACTTGGAGTGTTTCACGTTGGTATGGTCCTTCAGCTTGGAAAACACTACGTGCTAAATTTGGGCAGGTTTTAGTGTTTGTGATTCATTCCCAGGGAATTCCAGACTGCTTTAAGCTCTTCCCTTATTTGTAGGTATTTGCTGACTGGTTTACTAAACAGGCTGCTCTGAGTCTGTTTACTGCACTTGACACCACTCACCCGTTCGTAGGACTGAGTCACCACCACGGAGCCTTTCACAATTCAAATATGGCAAACGGAAGCCAAAACCCAGCCCTGAGCACAAACCACAGCCTGGAGTGGTGGGGAGACAGCTCCACCTCCCCACGCCTGGGCTCTGTGGGTGTGTGAGTCAGGGCTGGCTGGGCAAGCAGCGGTGGGACCTCTGGCTTGATAACAGAGCGGGACAAAGAGGAGCTGTTATCTGCTGTGCACGCACAAGTGCTCTCAGTGCAGACAGGGCATCTGGCACGTAAACTCATGAACTGAGCACTACATGCAAAAGGTAGCAGTAATAAAAATATACTGAGAGCATTTTGTTTATGGTTTCTTCATTGAGAAAATAATCTGCAAACTTGTGGCAACTTTGTATTTGTAACTTTGTTTTCTCCAATAGCTCCTATTTTAATAATATTTCTACTCTATAATCTGAAAAAACCCACAGAATTTTCAGAATACACCTCATTATTTTGAAGCCTCCTGCAGTGGAGAGAAATGCAGTTGCAACCTGCTCATGCTTTCTCACAAATTGATTTCAAACCTTGCACGTGAACACACTGATTTCTGCTGGTACCCAGAGTGACATCTTCCATGAAACCTCACAGCTGTCCCTTAATGGGAGATTAGTGCTTTAACAAGAGGTCTTTTTATTACTGTTGTTGTTTGCCTGCTAATGAAACAGGCTTGTGCTGTGTGCTATCAATTACATCGCAAATCATGTAATGTAATGACTCAGTGCTTTTTTTAAAAAAAAAAGAAAATGTAGCTTTGAGTTTTATTCAGTCTCGTTATTTCATGGCTTCAGAATTTGTTGTCCAAGCTCCTCGTTACTGCAGCTGTAGATAAAAAGTCGAAAATCTGAATCTCTTTAGGCTCAGGAATGTGACAGGAAATAGCCCCCACAAGGTCACAGGCGGTTTGGTTCTGTGGGAGAAGAGAAGGTGAGGAGGAGGAGGAGGAGATACAAAAGCTGGCACAGGATATATGCACTGCTGTCTCAGTGGGGCTGCTGGCAACATGTGGCTCTTGGGGCTCTTTGGAAAGTTTCTGCTGTTTAGCCTCAGAATCTGGATTCTTCCAGCCTTGTTTAGTCTTTCTGGGCTCTTTTAAAGGTCAGCTGAGAGAAAACATGAATTGTCTCTTCCAGAGGGAGCTGCTGCTCCTCTCTCCCTGTTTGGCAATGCAGGGAAAGTTTCTGAAGCATGGTGTTGTGAGAGAAATTAGCTGCTTCTGCTTTCTCCCTTTCCCCTGTAGTGAATTTTGTTCCTTTAATGAATGAGACAGATTTAGTCCCAATTTTATTCCCAACAGTCCCCAATAGGCAGCCTAAAAATACATCCAACCCCACACACATCCCTTGTAGTCCACAGCTTTTTCTGGAGCTGAGGCAAAACAGAGCTGATGTCATGGGTTATTTTTATACAGCGACATCTAAAATACTTTATTTTTGTAATAGTGAAAGAGTGCATTACACTTTTTGGTAAATAATTTAAATGTTATTGTTTCCATTTCTGCAAATTAACAAAGAGCTGAACTTAGATGGAGCAAGGGTTTTTTGTTGTTTTTTTGTTGGGAGGGCCAGGTTTCAAATTATTTTCAACTTCTTAAGCACCAATTCCACTCCTGTCTACTTCCTTTGAGTCTCCTCCAACAGCAAACACCAAGGTAACACCTGCCAGGGGTGGGTCAAGCTCTCAAAACAGTGGCCTTTGGTCTCCAAATAAGAGCAGGTGAGTAACTGCATGCTCACTGCCCTGGGCTGGAGCAGGGAGTGCTGCAGCAGAGCTGGCACATTCATTCACAGTTCCTGGAGAAAGATAAAGCGGTCCTGTCAGCCTCACATCCTCATGCTGCCCTGGCAGCTGTGATAAGCCACCAAACCTTCACAGAAGGAGTTCCCGAGATGGTGGCAAAGAGCAAGAACCCAGATGTCCAACTTTGAAACACGATGAATAGTTGTCATTAGCCGTGTCAGATACAGACTGGGTGCTTTTCCAGCTTCTGGTTTTCTTCTCCTTCAAAGCTGCTGAAGTGTTTGGGCAGTCAGTCTGTTCCCTGTCAGCTCCCACTGTCACTTTTTTCCTTAAGTGTAATATCAAAAGTGCTCGTACTTTTCTTTTTTTAATATCAAGAGTATCCCAGTCTCTCCTGCTCTGTTTACACTTCTGCCAGCAAATCACTGCTTCTGTCATGTACTTGGCACCCTCTTGCTGTTCACCAGCAGCCCAGGTGGGCACAGCACAGCCTTTGTCTCAGAGTCATCCACTGGAGTAAAGAGCTTTTTTTGGCAATTCAAGCCATTACTACTCTGCAAAATTGGAAAATATAAGTTTGCTTATATTTTGCTTATAAGTGTGCATTCAGCACAGAATGCTGCTGAATGCAGAGCTGTTTCAAAAAAGAAATTAAAGAGTGCAGATTATCTCCATTTTTGTTTTCTAGAAGTCAAATCAAGGAGATAAACATGTTTTGGGTTTTATTCAGGCCCTGCTTAAACAGCATCTGTCTTACCTGGGGGAAACAGGTGTGACTGATGTGGTAGGCAAAGGGCTTTTTTCTTAAAGGATTCTGGTACCAAATATCAAATTGAGATGCTTCTGTCTAAAACCAGATCCCCAAAACTTCCATGCTGCCCTAGCGGACCTGAAAACCTAAGTCTAGGCCTCTAGGAATTATCACAGAGCTCTGCATGAAATGGTGGTGGCAGCTTTTTAGCCCCTCATTTCTGAAAGGGGAGATAAAAACATTTGTATTTCCTTACTGCTCAAGGACATCTGAATTCGTGTCTTTCACTTCCCTGGAAAACATCCTAAGCAGCCAACTAGAGCATATCCTGAAATGGTGCTCTCTTTGTTACAACTCTTCCTGGCTCAGAGTAATTACAGGTGTAATTATGAGGGTAGAGACAACCATGGAAGACTGACTCTGCCTGGATGGTGGTTAAATACTCACTGCAGGCCACAGCCCTTATTCCAAGGATAGTGAGGTTTATTTATCTAACTCTAGTGTTTGGAGAATTGTTCTGTTGAGAAAAGAACAAAGCTTACTGGATCTTCATTACATACAGAACACACAGACTCTAAAGGCCGAGGTCCTTGAGATTTAGCTGAGCAAAATGCTTTGAGACAGCCGTGATCTGCTGCAAACCAACCCTGGCAGTAAGCAGCAGCCTCATAACAGAAAGGAAATACCCTTGTTGCCTGCCCACACTCAGGTGTTGGGTCAGACTGGGGTGTTTTCATAAACACAGTGTCATACTTCGTTACATCTGTGTCAGTTGAAGGAAAATAAAAGGCTAATCTTCTCGTTGCCATCTTCTCTGCTTCCAGCTTCCTGAATTACTTTCACTGATTTCATGGCAGGAAATGCTGATCCTGTGTTGCAAGATGTAGCCCAGCCTGGAATAGTAATTTAATTTTAAATACCCAAGGTAGAAAGCATATTCCATTAGCATCTTGCCACCTAAATCAACTTCTAGCAGTTTCTTCTTCAAGTCTTACTCAAGTAGTTATTAATTAATATATGCTTTTCCACTGTTTTTTTGTAATATAATTTTTCCTGACCGCTATTATTAAACCATCTGCCTCTGGAGTACAAGATTTCTCCAAACCTGAACCATTCCTGCATATCTGTGGAAAAGCAGTCACTGGCAACAGCTGCTGAAACCTCTGGTGATCACCAAGACGAGCGTGCTGTACTTGCTTCAAACATCACTGGGTAGTCTGCCTACATTCTCCTGCTGCTGTGAGACAGGGAAGAAGAATCTGGCCTGGGAGAAGTGGAAACCACCTGAAAGAGTTTAAACACTTCTGTCCAGTGAGGCTGAAGGAAGAAAGAGATGAACCACTGACTGGCAAAGACCCATCTGCGTCATAAGGGAACAAGAGGGGTCTGCAGACCCAAGGTTCATGTGACTTACACAATCTGTCACCTGTGTGTGGCAAAACGCTGTTTAGAAGATCTTAACCACATCTTGGCCCCGAGAAAGGTGACTTTAGTATTTTTAGTTTGACCTGCTAAGAAAATACAATCCCTCAAGCAAGGCCCTGTAACTAACCTGCAAAGCCAGGGCAAGCAAAGGGCAAGCTGTGCAATTTCACTATGGATTTACTAAGACAGTTACTTCCCTTTAGGGAATTTGTCCTTTTAAATATCCAAGTGCAGCCTCAAAATCTCCATCCTTCACGGGCACCTTGCACCTGTGACCTGCCTCCTCTATCTCTGCTATTTTGATGGAAATGAGCATAAAGCTGCATGGTGTGGCTGCTCTCCTTTTTCTCTCCCTTTGAGATTCAGCAGCATTTTTTATAAAGAACCAGCCTTTCCTTTTTCCAAGCCTAGCCCTTCTGCACCAGAGAAATCCCCTCTCCTCAGAGCCATGCCACCTCCCTCAGAGTGTTTTTGTCCTCTCCCCAGGAAAGGATTACAAATTATGTCGGGAATGCATTTTTTAAAACACACAACCTCTTACTACACAGTGTTTTTAAGCAAAATAGCAGGTGAGCTTGTTAGCTCCATCTGCCACTCTTCTCATGGAGGACACGTTTTTTAAACAAGCTTTAATATCCTCTACTAAATAAAGGTTGTTTTCAACAGGAATACCCTGAGCATAATCATGATATATATATGAGCCCTTTTTTTTTAAGTTTAAAAAAGAAAAAGAAAGAAAAAACCCAATAATTTCCATCTGCCACTTTCTTAGTAAACATTGTGATATGTCATGAACTCAATTACACAGATCACTGGGGTGTGGACAACTGGTTGCTGCTTTTGAAAAACAAGTGTTGAAATAAAACTTTGCTTTAGGTGCAGCAAATCCATTACTGACTGTCAGTCAAAGAGAAAGGGCTCCTTTCAGCCAGCTGTGTGTGTTCCCTTGCGTCAGTGGAAAACTGCCTGGGCACAACCAGCTCCTTCTTATCGACTCGTGTAATTCCAGGCAGGGTTAATAAATGGCACCAGTTACTGCAAAGGCTGCATTCTTTGGTCAAGTTGAGAAATGATGATAAATTTCACCAGATCTGCTTTTTGGCCAAGTGTTCTCTGTGGCAGGGGATGCCACATTCCCTGCTGAGGAGATGCTTTAGGCTCAGTTTTAGAAATAAGTTCATTTATTTAGAAAAAGTCCAGGCTGAAGGTCTGAGGCACTTCTAGTACAGGGGAGAAAGAGGAGTCAAAAGAGAATTGAGGAGAAAATTCTGTGATTACCTTGAAACCTGAGTTTGGAAGCTGCTGGGAAAGATGAGAAGTGGGACTCAGAACTGGTGGAAAGGTGTTTAAATTAACTGAGCAAGGCACTGGACAGAGGTAGAGCACATAAAAAAAAAAAAGAGGCAGAAAAGTGGTAAAAATATTCAACAATCATTTAACGAATGGGGTGGTGGAGGTCCCTCGTTCCTTTTCCCCAGCTCCTAAGAAATCATAGTGAATTTATCAAAGAAACAGTGGAAGCTTGAAAGCTAAGATCTCCAAGGTTAAGGTTTGCTTGTTTTAATTTGAGTCTTGTTAGATATAAACAGATAGAAATAATGCTTAATTGCACACTAGATGTGACCATACAGTGACCAACATCTGCTAATTGAACAAGGAAAACTTATTTTAGGAAGGCAAAGAAGTTAAAAGTTCAGAGGCAATCTATATTGCAAGTCTAAGAGGTCAGTCATGGTTATGATTCCTAATTTATTGTTCACAGGGCATTGACTCATCTTCTCTGGAAAACCTACAGAAATCTGCCATCTTACACCAGATTCTGAAAAAAATGTGTCCTTTTTCAAATTACTACTGGCCTCAGTTTCAGCTGACACTTCAGGTGTCTTTAAATATCTATATAATTGGCTTGTGTTCATAGAACATATGGGTCAAACTCCTGTCATCCCACTTCAGTATTCACTGTAAATTGATATTAGGTTGGTGAAACAACTTCTAGGAAGATTTAGCACCTTCTTTCTCTCTTTCATTTTGGTGTGTCTTCTTTCACCTTCCTACGCAAAGCAACCTGCTCTCTCTTAATTATATTTTGATCAACTGATGTGGGGGGAAGGAAGCCTGTCTATGAGAGCTTTGATACACACAACAAAACTCCTACTGACTTTATTGGAAGAAGGATCAGTCTAGAACTTGTCTCTTCTTTTTGTGTTTGTTGTTGTTTTGTTGGGCTTTTGTGTGTGTGTGTATGCGCGTGTATTTTGTATTGTTTTTTAGTTATTTTATCTCGTTTTGTGGGTTTTTTTGGCCAAAATGCACCAACATGTTCTGAATATGTGTCTCTTGCATTCAGTAAGGCAGGAAAAGAGAGGGTTTATAAGGTTCCCATGACCTGTTTATTATTCAGGAGCTGTCTGTGTTTGATGTGGTGGGCACATTGTGCCCGGGTTGTTACACCTGTTTGCTTCTCAGCTGAAACCCACTGGTGCAAAGCTGCAGCCCATTGTGCTGAGCAGACTGGCCTCTTGTGAGTAAATGATATGTGTTCCCCTGGCTGAGTGAGACCTCGATGAATTTGTATCAAAGGGTTTTCTGAACTCATTTATAGGAGCATGATGTGAATTATATGGAGCAGGTGTGAGTGCCAGGGGAAGGTGGAGGTCGGTGTCACACTTCACAGCAGAAAGCCACCCACCATCAAGGCTGCTTTTTATGTGCTTAGCCAATGTGAATCCTACTGGAAACAGAAGGCCCTCTGAGGCTATGTGTAAGCCTGAAGGAACAGAGCAGCCTTTTGAGGGCAGAAATCAAAAACAGTGGAAAAATTCCTGCTTCAAATCAAGGTAATTTTTAATGACTCGTAAGTCAAGACTGGACTGAAGAATGAAAAACCTCATGATTTAGAGAAATCCTCTCGCTTGACTTCAAAGTAAGTAGGACACTTTCCAGATCAAATCACTCTCCTCAGTCACCTCAGCAAACAGAAGATGACTCTGCAAAGGGAGCTGGTTACAATTCCTGCACCGTGGTGCTGCCTTCTGTGAGGAGGGGGCACGTTGTCCCATCAAGATTGTGCCATGTTACAGGCAGTGAGAGAGCGCTCTTGAGGGTGGCAAACAATTGCCTTGACAGGGAAACAGGGCCATGCTGGGTGCTTTTCCCCCAAAGGGAACACTAATGCTTGGGTTTGACCCTTTTTGTGCTGTTGGTGTTGGGTTAGACCTACCTAACACCTGGAGTCTTTCCTCCTGGAGATATATTGTCTGATGATGCCCTAAAGCTACTGGTAAAGTGTCTTAAAAGGGACAGCCTCTGGCTTTCCTTCCAACAAAATTCATGAGCTACTACAACCGACAGAACTTCTTTAAGTATGGGGGAAAAGTATGTAAGGGTTGATGAAACTTTCTTTTAGCAAAGCAGTTTTGGGTGGCTCCCAGTGGTTTGAGAATGCTTATATTTTACATATTCAATAATGTCAGCTGGGTCATTCTTGTTACTGTGTTTCCCAAGATACTGATCTCTTAATTATTGTTCTTCTGATAAAGCTCCTGTGTATTCACTGTGTTTGATGCTGCAGAGGATACCTCAGCTTACAGGAGAAATTCCTGTGCATTTCATGAAGACTTCACCTCTGGTCCACTGTGGTATAAACCTGAATTATGAAGTTGCAGAGCTTTGGCATCCATGCTCTGTGAGCTGCTCTGGGAAAGTATTTGGATTTTGTATCTTTTCTTTTCCTTTTTTTTTTTTTTTTTTTTTTTAAATTGAATTGGCTCTTTCCTCCCTTGAGGAAAGGAAGCCCCAGGAAAATCCTGCCATAAAAGGTTTCTTTGCAGCAGTCCCACCAGGTTAAAATGGAAACCCTTCACCATGAAAATGTTGTGCCTCTAGGAGAAGTTTCACCTGTTAAATCTGAGTATTTCCAGCATGTTTCAGTGTGCAAGGTCTTTACATTCTGCCTTGAAGGGAGTTAGGAAAGGGAGATGCCTACAGTGGTTATGGCATAATTTTTTGGTTTCCGCGACTGGAATTGGGGGTGGAGGAAACAAATAGAAAAGTGGAAGTGTTAGGAATACAGTAAGTTACTAAGAGTGGCAAAAGGAGTCTGAAAGACTGACATACAAAGCAGACCTCCTAAAAGCTAGATAATTTCTTCGCTATGTTGGCATATATCTGAAAAGCTTTGTAAGCATTCTTACATATTTCTGATTACTTAAAAAAATTGGGAGAGCTGGATTACAGTGTTACCCAGTATCAGCATGCATTATGTAATTCTAAAGCAGTAGAGTTACAAAATTCCAAGACAGGTTTTTTTAGATGTTAAATGGTACAATGTGTAATAACAGTTGCTGCCTATAAAGGGGGAAGAACATTTTCTGCCAGTTCAGAAATCAAGGGTTACAGAATTTGCAGAAGTGGCCTTGGTTGAGGCTTTCACTTCAAAGCTGTAATCTTCTCAAGTCACTGCTAGCAGAGTTGGGTTCTGTTGGTGCAGACTGTCACACCTACACCCACAGCCTCATACACAACAGGTAACGTTTGAACAAAGCCTTCTGGCTGGATTGAAACCTCTCACAATTAGCAGGTAATTTAAAAAAAGTAAATCCAGTTTCTCAAAGCCAGCATAACCCCCCACCAAACATATTGCTAAAATAATGCAAGAGAAGATCTCAGGTAATGCACTGACGTCTGCAAATCAGGGTTAATTAATCTTTGCAATACACTTTTCAGAAACAATCTCTTTTATCACTTCTTGATGAGAGGCATCAGCTGCCAGTAGAAAGAGCAGGTATAGACCACAGTCAAGTATGACACACACTGCAGCAGAATGGGGCAAGAAATAGAACTGGGTTAGCCACAACTAAGTCTTTCACTTCTCTGTAGCCTTCATTTGGCAGCTTGCTTTAACCTTCAACAAGAGCCAGTTGTGCTGTGCATTGTCCTCTTACTTACTCTTTGCACTCTGGAACACAATAAGGAATATGCTTTATTCTCTGATTAAAATCCTCCTAGCAGGGCTCATTTGAAAGAACACAATGTCACAATGGAGTTCAAAAAAAAGGGTAATAGAATAGCAAATTTATAACCATGAAGCAGGGGGCACTTGACATCAATAACACTCTCAGGATGCTAAGAATGACTCTAATTCTCCTGGTGCTTTATTAAGGATAGGGCAGCAGAAAGGAATTCAGGCTGCTATAAGAAAAGTGAGAGCTAATGCTTTTCCAGGCTAGCATTTGCCAGCCAAACAACCTGCACAGGATTTTTAACAACATAGGTGAGTGCAAAGGACACTGAAAATAAGTGCCTAAGGGAGGATTAGACTCATTATTTTTCCCTCTCCTGAGAAGAAGAAGATATGTGAAGTGCTACCTCCACCATCAAATGTGCTTTGTATTTATTTGCATTGTTTTATATCAGCCCCATCTCTTACCAATCTCTTCTATGTGAATGCTTTTGGATGCACATTTGTACTTTGATGGCAAGAGTAAGAGCAGGGTGTGAAGACAGAGAAGCCTTTTCTTGGCCAGCCTGCTGCATTCTGGAGTTCTTCAAACTTCATGGTGGCCTGATTACATCCCTGGTTTCTTTTCCCTGTAAGTGTTGAGTGACACTGTCCATGATGGAAATCATACATGTAGGCCAGTTTAACACCCTCTCCCTCTCAGTTTCATTTAACAGTCCCTCCCTCTCACCTCCACCCATGGTTTATGGTCAGCTTAGTTAGGTTCTTTTGCCTCTTTTAATATAAAAAGTGGCAGGTGTTGGTGGCCTACACCAAGGAAGTGTGATGTAGCTTTAAATATGATTTATGTCTTCTAGCTATTCCTTAGGCTAGGAAAGGGTATTCCTTCTTGCATCAACTAAAACATAGTTGAAAACTACAGCTATCCATCAGAAGCAAAGACTAGGAAGACTAAAACCAGTCATTTGATGCTCTTTTGCTTTATCCTCCATACGGCTTATTTTTTGGCTGGGTATTTTAGAAGTACTTCCTTAGATTCCTCCTCGGGCTCAGACACCGTGAGCTGCACTCAGGTTAAATGCGGTTTCCAAAGTAGCTCCAGTGCAGTTCAGGCACTGACAAGAGGCACTGAGCATGGCAGTGCTTGGAACAAACATATATGTGACAGAAGCAAGGCCTTCTGTAGCTGGTGTAAATGTGTCAACATGCACCTTGTTCATATTTTAACCAGTGATTTAGTCAGAAGTGGGGAGTGGTGGTGGTGGTGAATGCAAGCCAGTAAACCTAAGAGCCTTCTTCTCATGAACATGTAATGGAGTCTTCTTTACCCTTTCAGCCTCCTTTGAATTCAGCTGGATTAAAGCAGTGAACAAACAATTCACAATTGCTTGCCAGGAGTACCACATCATACACAACAAAAACAGTGTAAAAGAAACAAGCTGAAATGCCCAAAAACCTCCTCAACACCCAACAATTATGCTGGTACATCATAAAGTATAACTGAAGTGCTGGTTAATAAAACAGTTAATGAGGTAATTCTAAAATATTTTTTTATATTTTTCTACTGAGCAGCATATGAGAGGTTCCTAACCATCAGTGGCATGCAGGAGGCTTTACAGGAACAGGGATGAAGGAAGGGGAAATCTAGAGAAAAGTATCTAGACACCTGAGCGTTGAGTTTCCCCTTGAACCTAAACAAAGACTTCATTTTCTTTCATAGAAATGTGAAAGTTTTAGGATGCAGTTACCTGAAGATTTTTCTGTATCAGCAAGTCTCATTTAAGGAGACTACTGATCTCTTGCTCCTGTATCTGTGCTGCTCCATCAGTGGTGCTACATGCTGGATAATTTCCCCTGCCAGAGCACAAGGAAGGCCACTGACCACTCCTGTGTGCAGCAGCAGATGCTGTATTGAAAATCTTGACTGGTTTTTTGGATACAGACACACAAAACCAGTAGCTGATAGTGACGTAAGAGGACATTCAAAGAAACAGAAAGTAGCTCTAGGAACTTGGAGTAGAAGCTCTTAGGAGGGCATGGACCTTTGATTTCTGCTTACAGACATGTTATTAATTTTTGAAAGATCACTTTACTTTCCAGAACTATTCTGATCCTTCTTACCACATTTTCAGAAGTGAAAAATAGCACATTGGGATATCTAAAATCTCTGCTTCCTGCCTTTCTGATAAGATCTCTGTGAACCATGTTTGTCCCTTCTCTTTTCTTTTTCTCAGGAGGCGGAAG
The DNA here is from genome assembly GCA_013400955.1 of Drymodes brunneopygia. NCBI lineage: Eukaryota > Metazoa > Chordata > Aves > Passeriformes > Petroicidae > Drymodes > Drymodes brunneopygia. Next base: position 163,987 of record VZTZ01007909.1, on the reverse strand, counting down.
CTGCAGATGTGAAGGAAAGCTTAGACATGTAAATATTCAGCAAAATTTCATTGCCCTGAAGGAAGAAAAGCTGCCTGACTGTCCTCAGTTCCTGGCTTCTATGCACAGACTAGTCTTTTACAGCTTCAATGCCTTGTCACAGATACTATGTTGATGAACCAACACCTGATAGCTAATAAATACTCTAATTGTTCTGAAGTATAAATTGGGAGTGGGTGAGGATTGCAGATCATATCTTACATAACTGCCAAAGGATATGCAAAGCCTTTGATGGCCTCCTGAATAATGTAAGGTATACTTGCATTTTCATTAGAGTAACCTCCTCCCCCTGAGCATGGCAGAAAGCAATTTGTGCCCTAAGAAAAGGTACGTGACAGAGGTCTGTGTTCTTAGAAGGCAGCAGTGAGCAGTGCCAGCAATATCCGGTAGATCAAATGTTTCCAAGCTCTCGTGTTTCTTGTCTGTGAAATCAGATTCAACTGCTGGCTCCCAGGGAACTTACAACGTAGCATCCCCAGCTAAAATACTGCTTTGAAAACCAAACAGCACTAAATGCATATCACATCTCCTTCATCACTACTGCTGGGCATCACAGCAGGCAGTGGTTAATTCCAGCTGCATTTATAAGTGGGCTCTTGGGCAATGAAACATTAATTCTCCAATGTCATTTGCTATGCTGGCCGCAAAGTCAATGCTGAATTACTCACAGGGCTGTCAATGTTTAGTTACTCTACCCAAAGAGATTCTCATGAGCTCAATCCCCTTGTTGTCTTCACTAACTGAATGAAAAAGCAAAATAAAATTTTCTTTCAGCCAAAGCCTACAGTGACATATGAAGGATCTCTTCCTTACGACCAGTAATAAGGATGGACAAAGACAGGTATGTGTGTTTCCAGACTTGCTATATACCTCCAGCTAAAAATAAATAGTATATATATATTAAATATATATATGTATATATATATATATAAAATATATATATATGTAATGCCTTGAAATTTGAACTTTGCTTCCAGTTCAGTCTATGGCTGAGTCAGCAGAGGAGTCAAAATGAGTTGCAGATGAATGTTACGAAGTAAAAGGAGCAAGTGGCTGTGCCCACTGTTACAGCATAAGAACCAGAAAGGAAATCAGAGTAAATTAGGGGGGACTGGCATTAAAACACTGAAAGCAGCAGGTTATAGTCACTAACAGGCTTTTGCTAAGCTTCTGGTATTATTCTGTGAGTCACATGAAGACATGTTCTGGGCTGTGGTCAATGTATTGGTGATAATAACTGTGATGTTAATTAAGCAAAGAGCTCACCCTTCACACTTGATGTACATCTGGTGTTATCTTAAGGGCAATTTTTAATTTGCCACTGAGACCTCCGTGATCCTGAGCATATTGAAAAAAGCCTGGTTGACTGTAAAACCCAGTAGGCACTGCAACAGAAAGCAGTATGAAAAATGGAGTGATCTGAGAAATGTGCTTTTTTTGGTTGTTGTTTCTGTTTTTATCAAGGGTGACATTTCAATCTTAAGTGGCTAGCCTGACTAAAACCTAGGCAACACTTACGGATCATCTAAGCTTTGACTTATTTGGAACTCTATCAGAGTGGTGTGTTTTTGGACTGCTCACTCTGGTGTGGAATTTCACTCTTTGAGTTCATATTATCATGCCTCATTACAAAAACCTGGTAAAAACCAAGCCTGAATATGACTACACTCTCCAAATATGCCTCCCTGAAGCTGACCTCTTTGCATTCCCTACATTTAAAGCTGCTGACATTTTTATGTAAAATTTAGTATCATCTACCTGAAACAGAAGACCAAATCCAGCCGTGTTCTGCAGTAAATAAGAACAGCCACTGTAACTTATTTGCCCAGGTGGTTGTACAACACCCCTTGACTTTTTGTTAGGTTTTCTTGTTGTTGGGCTTTTCCAATTAGCATCCTAGAATGGAAAATTTTTATTGAAACAAATGTTTAAGAACTGAAGATCATTATCTCCTATTTAATGCCTTCGTAGGGGAAACTCTGTTGGACAATTTTATTTTTCACAAATGGCATCACTGTCAATACTAAAGCCTGTAACAGAGTAAAGTAACTGGGATATCAGAACCTGGCCTTCCACCACATTCTTTTGGAATCTTTTGTATTCTCACTGTGTTTATGGTTCACCTCATGAAGATCAGAGTGAACAGAGGTAATGCTGACATTGTAAACCACTGGATCAAATATCAGTATAATGTCCTGCTTAGCAAAAATACTCCCATGGAGGGTAGAATCAAAAGGGTTATCTGCTCTGCTAAATTCCATCCCTGCAATCACCTGACCAAACCAAGTTCATCTTATGCACCAGAGGCTACAAAACTTCTCCCAGCCTCTTGTAGCAGCCGTGAGGTCTGTGGTGAAAGATAAAGCATAACATACACCAACCCTTTGCCTGCCTCTCTTTTCTGGGTGTTTTAAGATCTATCTAACATTTTGTTCTTACACAATGAGTTTGAATGTGATTAGCTTTTGCCATGTTGTGGCATATTACAAAAGGGCATTAGGTGCAGTTCATCACTGTGAGGCACCTGGTATTGCCTGTTCACCGTTTGGCAATGAGATCTCAGCTCAGTCTGGAAATGTGAATGTTGTTCTAATTCTGCAGTGATGCCTTCATTTAGCAGTGACTTTTTCTTAGAAATCCTTCCAAAACTGCACTATCAAAATTTAATATAATCAGCAAGCAACTGGCATACAAACCAGATTGCACTGGCATTGGTCAAAATAAGAGTAATACAGCTGAAAAGTCAGTGATCTAAGCACCTTCCACTGTAAAGCTCTAAGAATGGGCTAGGAATTTTTCAACTAAAAGATGCTTTAAGTCTGCTTTAAAGCAAGAACAGTTACTCTAGGCTCTAAGATCCTCTGCATGCTTATAGATGCTGCTGGACAGAGTTGGTTGGCTCTGAACATGTAAAAGCAGAAGAGCTGAGGGTGACAGAGGAGTTGCAGGGAGGATTCCATCCAAAAGGAAGGCAAACAGCAACCTTCAGTGAGCACCCTTCCCTGAGCAAGCCTTGCAGTTATCAAGTTTCCAGTCCAGTGCCCTGCAGACTGGCAAGGAGGGTGGGTGCAGGGAGGGCAGCTGTGAGTCTTGGGCAACCCTCCAGGGGAGCTCTGGTGGAAGCAGCTGCTGCTGGGCAGTGTTGAACCATTGCAACCTGGGGGCACAGCTCTCCTCAGCCAGCACCACCCAGACCCTGAGCAGCTCTGCTCTCCTCTGGTAGCCCTGGCTGCAAGAGGGTTGCAGCCACCCTCTCCAACTTCCTCCCCAGACAGACAGACTGTCTGGGAGGCTATGTGCCAGGGTTCATGCTGTCCCAGGGGTTCAGCCCCTAGTTGGGAGGATTTAGTTACTAACACATTTGTAATACGGGTGCTGTTAGTACTTACACCACTGTCATGGGTTTTACAGAAGCTGCGTTTGTTCACTCCTACATCAACGAGTAGAAACAGACGGGCTAAATTTTCTTTTGTAGTGAGAAGTGGAAACCAACTCTTAAAACCTTTTCCCTGATGTCCTCACCCACTGTGCCGCTTCACCATAAAGGCTGACAGAAACAGAGAACTTGGGCGAACATGCATTTCTCCTCATTTTGCAAACTGACCAAGTTCCTCTTTCCGATGTGAGGTGGTATGTGTGTGTACACACTGTGAGACCAAACTGTTAGCTAATCCTCTGCTCTGGAATCCGTCTGACAAAGAGGCAGACCACTGGGACATTTTTCTTTTCTAAGTTGTTTAAGTAAACAAAATTAAATCTCTTCTTGGCCAGTTTTAAAAATCAAGTCATAAAAGCCTGGAATAGGTCTGTTGTATACATTTCCCTTGGAAAGTATCTGCTTCAGTTTTTCTCTTTGTTAATCAGGTCTGGGACATCCATTAGAGAATAGTTTATTCCCAGCTTTAGTTAATATTTTTCAAGTGTGCTGTGTTTGTATACATTAATTCCAGCCCCCTCAGCTCTCAAAGATTATCTAAGGACAGGACAGCTAATGGCTATCTGAAACCAGTCAACATTTTTTTCCTGATGTCAGAGTAAGTACAGGTAAAATAGCTGTAGAAAACACTTTCTTAAATTACCTTTTCCGTTTTGTCAGACTCTTTCTGATTTTTTGTGTTGTTTTCCTTGAGTTGTAGATTGTTTAAAAGTAGGTTCATTATTCAGTGCATATGACAAGAAAACCTGTTTAAATTCTGATGTTTTTGAGAAGTTTGTTCACGTTATGCATTTATCTTGTGTTATCTTTCCTGTGGTAACTGCTACCTGAATGCACTCATTCTTCTGTGTTCGTTCTGATACTTACCAAGCAAGCACAAGGTGAGGAAAATGTTTGTGAGATGATCTTTATCATCTTACCAGGACTTGAATTATTTTTAGAGCAGGGTCATAGCAGCTGGTGCAGTCAAAAGCTAGCATTGTGTAAGCTGGGACTATTGCCATTGCAGTCATTGCCACTTTAGGTCAGATCTCACCTTTCCTAGCAGTAGTAAGTTTGTTTTACTTCTTTCTCTTCCACTATTGCCACAGGAAGCAAGGAATTAGGACATACTCGTGTACAGTTCCATCTACAAATATTTTCAGAGTGCTGCCACTATAACTACTCGTTTGTTTCCTTTCCTGCAGGTGTATTTGTTTTCAAACCACTCAGTTTATTACTCTAGCCTCAAAATAATCTCTGCACAGCTTTGTCTGTGCTGTTTTGGGGGAAGACCTGAGGGAAGAGTGGGAGGATGGTCATTTTCAGGGTCAGTGCAGCCTCGGGCATCCTTACACCGATTGTGATCTACACCTCTAATTAGGGCTTGGACAGGCAGCCTGGCCTGCATTGAGTACATTTGTTTGCAAAACCCCCTGACCTAAGGCACTTCCATGCAAGCAGGTGCACATTGCTTTCATGCAGTTCAGCCTGAATTAGTCCTTGAACTGTCAGGGCGGGAGAAGGAAATGCAGAAGGGAGAGCTCCTCCTGTTGGGCACAGCCCCGTGCACATGTGGCCAGGCTGGTCCCAGACCCAGGGTGGCAAGAGGATGCTGCACTGTATGGCCCTCTCAGTTAGAGCCTCTATCAGCTATCCGTGCTCTGCACAACTAAAATGGCAAAATTTTCCCATCCTGGAAGAAGGAGATTTCTTAGATTAAACCAAAGAGGGCATTATAGCCCAGACATAGTGGTAAGTTCATCCTTTGAGTGAAAGAGCAGACTTCCTGTCCTCACTTGACTCTTTTACCCTGTTCTTAAGACTACTGAGTATCATGACAGCCCATTTTAGAGGGGACTGGAAGAGTGCATCTGGAGAGGGTGTTAAATACTGGCTCAATCAGGTACCTAACCTTTTTCTTTTTCCCTCCCCACTTAGGTTTTTAATCACCTAGAGCTTACAACTCTATAAAATCAAATATTTCTCCTCCTGGTGGTATTAAATTTCATGCAAAGCTCTGTGGGCAGGTAGCCAGAACAATAACAAAGCCACCTTGAAAGTATTTATTTCTGGCAGTACCTTATACTTCTGATTTCTGTCTGTCTGAATTTTTCAGTGCGCTTTAAACTGTCCATTAATTAAACCCCACAAGTAAGGTTATCTCATTTTTCCAGTTGTAGAAACCAAAAACCAAAGGGGTTACAAATAGAATTAGGAGACTTCTTTGTGTTTTGATCACTACCCAGGGCCACTGGCGACAGGAGGGCTGTTCACAGAGCATGATACTGCCTGAAATGGATCTGGCCATGTGACTCGCCTGTCAGCATGAGGCTGGGCTAGAACGAGATGCAGTGTCTCCTGATTCTTGGTTGTGCTCCTCAGTGATGCTGCTGGCTCTTTCCTTTCTTCAGAAATAGTGTTACTGAAGAGTCAGGCAGTATTCAAGGCAGTACAAACAAGAAGAAAAACTTGGGTGTCATGTTGGATCATACATGCAGAATTTGGTGAAGTATCAAGGCCTGATCCAAAAATGTTACAGTTACCCATAGTTCCATATGATTTTGGTTTTCTTTTCCAACAGTGGGATTCCCTTGCTGAAGGAATGAGCTGATTTTTTTTTCTCTTTATGCCTACCTTGAGTTTTGCTCAGCACTGCAGAGGGAGGTATTTTTGAAAGCATAGTTCTGTGACATATTTATATGATCAGCTTGAACTATGAACTATGGGAGGAACATCTAAAGGGGATGACAGGAATTCAAAGACTTGTCAAAATAGTTTGAAAATTCCAGGAATTCATATGGGGATCTCACAATTGTTGGAACTCATCTATGCTTGTGGTGGTGCCAAAAATTTCAAATTAACCCGTAAATTAAAACCAAGAGTCAGATTTTGAAATTCATGGGATTGTGGTAGGGCTGAAGGAACAAGCAGACATAAAAAAAATATTGACAACACAGGTATTTTTTAAAAAATTGAAGGAGATGACCTCAAAGACCTATCTGAAGTAGACTGCATTTATAAAATGGACAGTTAGGGTATGTAAATCTGCTGCAAACATACTGGGATAATCAAATAAGTGGGTAAGACTAGTTAGAACTGGCCTATACTAAAGAGGAACAAAAGTACGTGGCCCTTACTGGCAGAACAGAATTGTTTCTGCCCTGAGGCAGCTGAATCTCTAGAAACACCTGTAACAGTTCTGCTAAACATAATTATAGCTGTCAGATGAAAAGAAGACACGATAAGATCAGATAATTCCACCATTCAGAACTGGAGTCCACTGAAATCAATTAGGTGTATCCAGGTTACTTTAAAGGATGCTTGTTCAGCAGGAGAAGGACCTGTTTAGGAACTGAGATATTTGTGGTTTTGCAGGTTTGTGGTATTGAAAAGCACTTCTACAGTGAGGGAAAAATAGAAGTTTTGAGGAAATGTCCTGCTTTGTGTTGCTGATATGTCACCTCCTGCCTGCTCAAGAATGCATCGGTGGAGAGGCAAACAAGGGATGAGGGGGAGCCCAGTGTGAGGGTGCAACAGATTGTAGATAAACACGAGCAGATATGGCTTCAACTGTGAAGCTTGAAGTTACAGATATTTCAACAAAACTCACACATTTTCAAGTTGAGTTTTCTACAGTTCTGAATCAGAGAAAAAAAAGCAAACATTTTGCAAATCAGATAAGCCAGTGCTTAGGGCTGTATGCAGAAGCTAAACTTAAATGCCTGTGTATTGTCTGGACTGTGACATGCATATGTGAGGGTTAAACAAAAATTAGCTTAATGAAGAAACAGATTTCAATATCAAACTTTCAGCAACTCCAAAACAATCTAAAAATAGGATATTTCAAAACTAATAGCCTGACAATGTTCTTGCTAGCTAATGACCTAAGCATATGAGAAACCTGATGTGGCTAGCATGCATCAAGTTGCTGACATGGACTGTGAGAGTCTGGGATATTATTTTTAAAAAAATTGGGGGAGGGAGGGCTATTCTGAAAGAAATAAGTCTTGCTGGAAGCAAATTTTTGTATTTGAGCCAAACAACCTTTTTGAACATGAGACAAAGAGAACAAGGAGCAAAAGTTGTTCCTCACTTTATACGTGAACTTCAGAGGGAACAGTGAAACTGGTTTTATCCATGTCTTGAAAGATGGTTGTCCCTGCTAGACTGTTCCAAATACCTCCTAATGACAATTTTAACAGACATTGCCTGCTTTGAGTCAACTCATAAAAGGAAACACAAATGATAATTTAGATTTTATGAGAACCCTGATAACATTCTTAGTCATGAGAAAGGATTCCTGTAAAGGAGGTCACAAAGAGTAATACAGTTCTTTTATAAGTAACAGCATAGTTGATACTAACAGTAGTTCTTACTTTAAACTGTGTGTGTGCACGTGTCTGTGAGTGTGTGCAGAGAGAGTAGGAGAAAGCTTTATTTTTCTGGATGATGGTATTGTTTAAAACAAGTATGTGAGTTTATCTTTTAAGCAGCGCAGATTTAAATGCTAAGAAAAAATAATTAGATCCAAGTTATGGTAAGAGTATAGCTATGACAGTAGTTGACAATTATTTTTTGAGGAATCAGTGGGACTTTTCTATTTCATGGTGGGTCCAATCCTTTCGGCATTTTAATAAGTGCAAACTATTGGCTGAAAAATCAATACATTTTACAGAGGGATATTCTCTAAACAGACTAAGCAGACTCTTCCCCCCC